>OZ024904.1:228266-656451 GCA_964017125.1 Flabesymbios commensalis | reverse complement strand
GAAATCTAGAATATACAATATACAAGTTTAAATGGTAATGCGAGTTATTTTCCGATTTGTTATTCATTAGATACCTAGAAATGGTGTATTTTGTATTTCATTAGCAAAAACAATTCGCGCCACCGGCGCTCGCCTCTTATTTTAGGTGTTTGTGCCCCTTTTAACTTTCGGTGACCCTGCCCTTTTTCTACCCTGGATCCGCCCCTGCGAGGTATCCTTATTCAGGTCGCCACTTTAGACATTAATAAACACTCTAGCACCCAAATTGTTAGGCATTCTCCGGTCCTTGGTAGTTCATTCTTCAGGTATAAACATTAGAAATTTAAAGGGACTGGCCCAGGCTAAAATCATAAAAAAATCGGTGATTTTATTTCGGGTTCTTAATATGACCATATGATGTAAACATGTACATAGACTAGAACTGCAAATTTTTTTAATTTTTGTGCTGCGCATTTACCAGTTAGACTAGATATAGAGACGAAATTCCCGCATTTCTTATTTTTGACATGGTTGTCAATAATTACAAATCAGGAATTCCGTCTCTATATCTAGCCTAACTGGTAAGTGCGCGGCACAAAAATTATAAAAATTTGCAGTTCTAGTCTATGTACATGTTTACATCATATGGTCATATTAAGAACCCGAAATAAAATCACCGATTTTTTTATGATTTTAGCCTGGGCCAGTCCCTTTAATAGTTTTGCCTAATTATGCCATGTGGAGTATCAAAGCGACACTGGGGTTCAAAGAATGTATTTAAATATTCCATTTGCGCTAACAATTTGCAAAGGAGACAATAGTATAGGTTATATTTGTAGCTATTCAAAGCAATGCAAAAAAAAAACATTCAGACATAAATATATTTCACTACTATCGTTTGTAAAATTTTCGCTGTCTTATTGCTAATACCCTGCAAACACGGAACCTTTGTATAACATTTATACAATTTTGGTCCAACGTACAGCTTTACCGTCTATAAACGTCACCTTTTCACTTCCAAGTATGACAATAGTCATATTAGAAACATCACCATTTGCAAATGTCTGTACTCAAATTTAGCAAATATGAGTAATTTTCGGCCTTTTCAAGTCGTGGCTCGCTTACTTTAGGTGGGTGGGAATTTAAATGAAATGCCCAGGCTAAAATCATAAAAAAATCGGTGATTTTATTTTGGCTTCTTGATATGACCATTTGATGTAAACATGTCCGTAGACTAGAACTGCAAAAGTTTTTTTTACTTTTCTGCTGCGCATTCACCAGTTAGGCTAGATTTAGAGACGAAATTACCTTATTTCTTATTTTTGACATGGTTTTCCATAATTAGAAATCAGGAATTTCGTCTCTATATCTAGCCTAACTGGTGAATGCGCAGCACAAAAATTAAAAAAAACTTTTGCAGTTCTAGTCTATGGACATGTTTACATTATGGTCATATCAAGAAGCCAAAATAAAATCACCAATTTTTTTATGATTTTAGCCTGAGCGTGTCCCTTTAACCCTCACAGTGCGGGGATCGACTTTAAACGTCTGTAGACGTCAGATTCTGTCGTCTAAAGTCGATCCCCGCGCTGTAAAATATTTATAATGATCGTAGACCCATAGCATAAGTATTCAAATGAATCAGAAATTTATGATGATCTCAAATAGAAAAAAACCCTTTGGTTGCGATGTTTTTTACAAATTAATTGAGTGTGTTACTTTACAAATAATTAACCAATTTAACATCTAAGGGGTTTGGCACCCTCTACGCTACTGGTCTGCTGATGTCTTGTTGTTCAGGTTTCGACTTTACAAATCAAGGAGCACTCTAACACTCAACCCTTTCAGCGCGAGGACCGTCTTCACACGTCAAAATATGACGTCTGACGTCTAAAGACCGTACCCTCACTAAAATAATTAAAATATTTATAATGGTCGTAGACCCATACCATAGGTGTTCAAATGAAGCGGAAAAAGGTAACTAAGACATTTATGATGATTTCAAAATGTAAAAAACCCTTTAGTCCCCATGGTTTATACAAAAATATTCAGCGTTTTAAGGGCTAAAGGGTGGTGAACTTTACACCCCTTTCATGTCGCGTTGCTGAGGCCACTTGATTCACCCCATCCTTCATACAGCTCGCCTCAGGCGTCCGGTGGCATAATGCGCGCCATGCATCACATAGACACTAATTACCCATTCTACAATTACAAAATGACACCCCTGTTGCCAAGGTTACCATTTCTTCTCCGTTATTCTCCTCGGGGCTATTAACCCTTAATCCCAGGAGCTCTGAAATAATTTATTTACATTTTCAGCGACTTGAAGTTGTGTTTAGCTGCTCGACACACAACTTCAAGTGACTGAATTTGTTTGTGATTTGTGAAATTTAAGTCTCAACATGTACCAGTGTGTCAAGATTGAAAGCATATTTTACTTTTAGCAACTGGTTGTTATAAAGGTGCTAATAAAAACAGAGAATGACTACTGCAATCCATATCACTGCTGTATGGGTGAAAGAGCAGTGAACAGTGCGCTTAGTATGTTTTTGATCACTTGAAGCTGCGTCTCGCTAACGCGATCCACGGCATGAATCGACAGAAAATGAAAGACCAAGTATAGTATTCAACCCCAGACAAATGAAAGAGTGATTTAGTCTGTCACATGACAATATCAACAAATTCAATTGGTTTTTAAAAAAAAGAGATAAAATACCATACTTGGGTCAAAATGACCTAAATTTGTTGAGATGAACTCACAACGCATACAAACATTGTACTAATGATCTGATCAAACTCACAACGCGTACAATCATTATAATAAGATCTGATAAAGTATTTTCTATAGCGTGATATCCTGTAGACATTCAGATTAGGACGCTTTACAGTCACAGCATTTAGAAAAAAATGTCCTCGTTAAAATACGTGTAAAAGTATTTGTGTTGGATATGGAGACCTGCACCAAGACCACGTAATTGGTCTCTGTTGAATCCTGATCACCTGTAATGTACAGACAACTAACTGTAATCTACAGGTGACACGAGTAAACACAGCTATGGCTCGCCCATGCATTATCAATAGGGTTTAATATGCAAACGTTTTTATTTTGAGTGCGCTATAGGAAAATACAGCACTCGTTCGACGAGGTGTGACATTTAGGCGAACACCTTATTAACCCTTAGAGCACTGAGCAACTTTGATTCTCAGCCACTTGAAGTTGTGTCTCGCTACAGCGATCCACAACTTCAAGTGACTAAACATTAGTTTAATTTGCTAAATTCAGGTTGAAATGTATATAGTTATCACAGATTTGAGACATATATGATTTTTAAAACCTGGTTATACAAGACAATTAAAACATGAGAGAACAATACTATAGTCCACTGCAGTCGACATCAGTGTGCTACTGGTTAATTTAACGTATACATGCTGCATCTTCTCACATAGCACGACAAATTAACAAGGTTTAGGCCTATCTCATGAATATGATAAAGTGACATCGTTAAGTGACATAAGACATAACTACCATATATTGTAATTCAAACCACAGCAACAGTATATATATTTCTAAAAATAAAACTATTTGTAGGAGGCCTACACCTGGAGGATGGTTGAATGCTAGCACAGCATTGGGCCACATGGTGTTGCCGTCGGCCCAGCGTTGAACAGACAATCAGTGCTGCAGTGAAATCCCCCAATTTCACATGCCAATTAACGTCAATGGCTTTGAAGTACCCTGGATCCTAAGGTCTGAGACGGTGGGTATTTGTGGCATGAAGTATTGTATAATGCACAAAGCTTCGTCTACATGGCAATATACGACTTGGAAATTAAACTAGTCTTTTTCAATGCTTCTGATTTTTTATGATTCAGTAGGCTATATAACTTTGTATAAGTTTGTTTTTCAAAATTGTCATATAGAGCTGCTTTAATGTTTGTTATAAATTACATTTACGAGTTATAATAGTCGACGAACATGACCATAGACAGTATATGGGGATCCTCTACAGGGTATATATTGTAATTCTTAGCCCTATATTATATATAGTGAAGAGTGAAGACACTGTCATTATTGTCACGGGGGGGGGGGGAGGGAGTGTTGTCAATGTGCAGCCAGCGTTTGATATGTCGGCTACACAATGAGCCAATTGTGGTAGAATGTGAAGTATGTTGGGCTGAACCAGGAATAATGCATGCAGACCCAAAGCTGGGTTAATGTTGGCCCATCGTCTTCGACCAATAATTAAACCAACATTGTGTCAGCTTCCCGTGTTCGCTGGGACATAGCAATAATGTATGAAGGAGACACACTAATCGTTGCCTCAATGCTGGTTTAATGTTGGCCCACTGTCTTTGACAGTGGGCCTACATTAAACCAGCATTGAGTCAATCCCTCGTGTTTGCTGGGAATAATGTATGAAGAGGGCAAACTGCACCGGAAGGAAGGCATCCCATAACCAGGATTTATGACGTCACTCCCAGGGCTTCCCCCAGGAGCTATCTCACATAACGGGCTCCACGACCTCTGGCGAGTGTCAGAGTACTAACAGCAAGTCACGTGACCTGCGCAGCCTGAAGAGCGCCCAATGGAGGAGTCACGTGACCTGCGCAGCCTGAAGAGCGCACCAGAGGAGTCAACTGATTAATTGTCAATGTCTATTCTGAAAGGCGCACATCCGTATTAAATAAAATTAATGGGGTTTTAGGCCCCTTTCTGCACATATAGCAGAGGTGGGCAAGTGGTCGCCACATCGCCACATGTGGCGACAGAAGCAAAATATCTGTAATGTAAATATTTAAAAATCACCATTCAGAGCACCTAAAAGTAGTCATTTGTGGCGACAGGACTCATTTCGCCTGCCCACCCCTGTATAGGCTAAACTGGGCCAGGAGAACCTCTTAAAGATGGTGAGATGAAAGAGATGACAATGCCCTCCAGACAAACAACTCTAACCCTAACCCTAATGTCCCCCACCCGCACACCCGCATGAGGCCTCGTCTTTTCACATTTTTTAACACTAATTAGTAAATAGATTTTTATGCTTTTCAGAAAGTGTTGCTCTGCCCCTGGTTCACCTCGTCTGGTTTGTTACGCCTTAGCTAAGCAGGGGCGGAGCCAGAATTTTGATAAAAGACGTGGGGAACCGATTGAGAAAAAAGCTAAATTTACTAAGGTAGTGCCTACCATAGTGACTTTTTGAGTGTCAAAGGCTGATGTTTTGGCAAATATGATCGATTTTGAGGCAATGTAGTTTTTAAACCCGGGTTACCCCGTCCCCCTCCACCCCCCCCCCCCGCTGTGGATCCACCATTGCTACAGCCCTGCTTAACCCTTTGTGCGCTAATGACGAAATAACCAACTAAACGTGAATACATTCCGCCTCATGATAATTTTTGTGCATATATATAATTAAGTGCATGTATATAATTAAGTGTATAGGCCTACAGGTTTTTATATTTTTGTTGTACTAATTTTGTTATGATTATTGTCTCAACTATGCATTTATTAGCTATAAAATATGCAATCATGTCCATTTCTGGATCAATATCAACCGTAGCAATAATTAGTCAGTTTATTTGCGCATACACTGTACCAAGCCACCTTATTTCCTTTATGACGTCAATGCATTCAGCTTTTTATCAGAGATCAATATTACGCTGTGAAATGCGCCCAAAGGTCGCAAGCCAACTGGGTTCGGACACAAGTTTTGCTGTATAACATAAATATATCACATCGGTTATACATATTAGCTTTCCAGAACAGACTGCGTTTTTTTTCGATAAATGTTATTTACATAATCAATCCCTCAGCTCTCTGTAGGTTACATATATGTATATACACCTACTATAGATTCAGATCCCTGGCTTGAAATTAGGCAACGTAGACCTATAAGGCAGAATGTATTCAAAACAAATTAGATCAACATTTTTACTATATTTTTTCTCAAGCGCTTTACCAAAACACAAAACAATACACAAGACACGCTTTGGAACATAACTATCCACACAGGACATATGCATACGGCATCGTTGGGAAGGTGAGATGGGCTCATCTCAGCGCAAGTCACCACATCAAGCCCGAGCCTTTAGGCGAGGAATCGATGTGGTGACGAGTGCTGAGATCAGCCCATCTCGCCGTACCCAGCGATGCAGTCTTTTTTCGTACGAATATCTCTGTGAAACGGAGAAATCAAACTGAGCAGGGAAGCGAACATGAGAGAGTGCGAGATGGGCTGATCTCAACATACCTCTCGTAGTGAAAGCTAACCATGCAAATGAAATGAAATGAATCGGGCTTTAGGCCACCTTTGTGCACATATAGGCTAAACTGGGCCAGAAGAACCTCCTGAGGGTGAGATGAATGAGATGACACTTTCCTCCAGACACAGGATCCGAAATTCGAGCCCTGGGGGTCTGAGGCCGAGCACGCTACCTCTCGGTCACGGAGGCTCCCCACAATACTGACTTTTACACGTGAATGGGGAAGAAACATTTGTGTTTCTTTCAAACCGCCGTGACCGGGAACCGAACCCAGAACTCTAGCGTGAAAGGCAGCGGTGCTAACCACTACCCTAGGGCCCTCGTCCAGCTAACCTGGGTGCGAGAAATCCAGATATAGGCCTATATGAGAAGAAGATAAATATGAAACATTTTCCTAATTCCCTACCCTACTGCGCACCGTACACAGTGTTTAAAAAAACTAGGACATGGCCCTTACTTCACCACATGTCGCGATATTGCCATGATTAAGTGCCAAAAGTGACTTAATGTCAAACCTACTCATTCATATCGATGATGTTTCTTTGAACCCACATTATATCAATAGACCACGCAATATTTGTTATACCTCACTCAATCATAATATTTACATTGCGTCCCACTCCTGTGGACGTTGACTATGATGCGCATGCGGGTCATCGCACTGTGCACCAACAATGTTTACACAGCGAATCATAATGACTACGTTAAACCCTTAAAGCGCTGATTTTTTTATGAAAACCTTTGAGACCAAAGGGTTTATTTCAATTTGAAATCATCATGAATGTCTTATTCAGCTTTTTCCGATTCATTTGAATACCTATGTTATGGGTCTACGGCCATTAGAAATATTTTTACTCTTACAGTGCGGGGGTCCACTTTAGTCGTCAGAATGTGGGGTCTACAGACGTCAGATCCTGACGACAAATGTTGATCTACTGCAAGGGTTCAGCTACAATAGAACCCAGCAATATGAAGCATGTAACAGCAAGCACAAAACATTCAACCAATATTGCTTTAATGTTGTGATGGGTGATGAATTGCCCCAAATTTCAATCCCGGCCGGGTCGGATACATGTCATCCAGATTGTGTATATATAGTGCTCCATGCTGTTCAAAGGCCTGGAGTATGCAGTTCTATGGTACTGTGCCCTATAAAAAACCGTTGAAGTCATTTAATAAGAGTAGGGCATATTCCCGACCTCGGGCTTCCTTCTGTCGCAATATTGCCATGTTTGTGCAGAAATCGACGTAAAGCAATACTTACTCACTCACTACCCCAGATTCCGGCGGGGAGCCTCCGTGACCGAGAGGTAGCGTGCTCGGCCTCAGACCGCCAGGGCTCGAATTTTGAATCCTGTGTCTGGAGGACAGTGTCATCTCAATCATCTCACCATCCTCAGGAGGTTCTCCTGGCCCAGTTTAGCCTATATATGCACAAAGGTGGCCTAAAGCCCGATTCATTTCATTTCCCAGATTCCGATTCTGCCATACCAACTACCCGAAGACTTTGCCCAATGCTATATTAATGTTGGGCCTTCATCTACGACCTGAGCTGAGTTAATTAATTTAAATTTTCACCCAGTTGAAGTTGTGGCTCGCTGACGCGATCCACAACTTAAACTGGGTGAAAATTACTCATATTCGTTGAATTTGAAATAAAAAATTTAAACATTTTGAAAGGTAAGCAATAATATAAATAATAGAATTAACAGTGATTCAATTGGTTAACCCTTTAAGCCCTTACGATGCATTAAACATCATTTTACATCATTTTTTTACAACCAAGGGTTTTAGAATGAATATTTTCATGAAACTGGTTTACCAATACATGGCAATTTTCTTTACTTTTTCATCCACTTCAAATCATCTTCATCCACTACAAGCCGAGAATTACGACAGCAATTCTCGGCTTGTAGTGGATGAAGATGACATAACAGTGGTAAATTGAAAGGGTTAAAAACGACCTAATGTGCTTTAGGTTGTCGTCTGCGAATAAACTAAGGCTACTCAGTAAATCATCTTTCATGTCGTTTATATATGGCCAAAAACAGAATAGTACCTAACACTATAATTTTGATATGTCAGCGATAATTTAATTTCCAATAAGAGTGATTTAATTGGTTAAAAACGACCTCCGGCTAGTGGGTCTTAAGCTGTAAAGGGGTCGAGGGGCCTGCCCACGGGGAAATTTTTGATTTCTGAAGGTTTTCTCATGCAATCTAAGGCATATTGGGCACTGTTTCTCACTTAGTATATCACCAAATCATAAGGAAACCCCTAAATATGGTGATGATTTTTTTCTGAGGGGGGATTTTAACCCCACAACCCCCCCCCCCCTTGGATCCGCCACTGGTCTTAGGGATGAAAGGGTTTAACCGTCAATGGCTCGGCATCCCGTGTATGCTGGGATTCAACCCGGGGTGTGCAGCTATTTCTGGGTCTATCGGGGGGGGGGGGGAGGGGCGGATCCAGAATTTTGGAAAAGAGAGGAGGAAAAATAAAAGTGTAGGTGTCAATCATTGTCTTCTCAGCTTTTATGTTTGGGGATTTAACACGCTAAATGTACTAGTGCATTGCCTCAATTTGAGGCGCTGCACTAGTACATTTGAATAATAAATATGGGTATGTTGGCGATTTTGATCGATTTGACATTTTTAGGGATCCAACCCTGGGGTATGGTTTCCCCACTGCATCTCCAGGCCCGTATTCTTGTACAAGTTACGATATATCGTAGGCTTCCACAGCCTACGATATCGTAGGCTTCCGCAGCCTACGATATCGATTCCGCAGCATACGTCGCTACGATAAATCGTAACTTGTACGAGAATACGGGCCTTGCCTAGAATAAGTCACGGGGTGAGTGCATTTCTGAATGCTGAAGTATCTAAAAAACGAGCATTGAACCCGGCAATATAGAGCAAGAACACCAAATTTACAATCAAAATTTCCAATCAATGTTGTTTTAATTGTGGCCCATCGTCTGCGTGGTTGGGCCAATATTGACACAATATTGATTGGATGTCTCGTGATTCTTGGGTGATTAATTACCCCAGATACCCATCCAGTTATTCAACCTGGGGTGTGCAGCTATTTCTGGGTCCACCACAGAGCCTACCCACCATACACTAGACGTTGAGTCAATGTTGTTTTAAAGTTGGTCCACCCTTTACGACGTTGGACCAACGTTAAATCAGCATTGATTTAATTTCTTGTGTCTGCTGGGCAAATTGGGTGGGGGTGTTCTGGGGTCCTCACTGCGCCTCTTGCTGGACTACATGTAGGTGGTGGACTGGGGGGGGTGGGGGCAGGGGGGGCTTCTGGGGTCCTCAATGCGCCTCTGGCTGGAGTGGGTGGTCGACTGGGGGGGGGGGTGTATTCCAGGATTCTGAAGTATCTCGGGATTAGGGAAGCCATCATCGATCATTCTGGGTCACGTCACTAACTGTACGACCTATCACTGAGCCGCGAGATATAAGAGGGAGTACAAACGAGGTGGCTCAATACACGAAGGCAATTAATGAAACTCTTTATAAGGCCATACAATGCACGTTTAACACTTTGCTATTAAAATACGAAAATAATGATTGTGACCATCATGTGATTTTTAAAATTTATTTACAAGCATATCTAAAACCGCTATAGCCCTTAATTATAGATCATAGAATTATTTTTTTACCGACTATAAGTTGTGTCTCGCTACCGCGACCCACAACTTAAAGTCGGTAAAAAATACTCATGTTTGTAAAATGTGAACCAAAACACATGATAATCTGATACTTTTAACACGCATCTCTCCTACAATTTCCTTGTTTGAGTTAAATAAATAGGTTAAGAATGGCCATAGATGCGATTAGCACTTTAAGCTATTTCTTCACATTTTTCTTCAATTTAAAAATTACCATTCTATTTGTGTTGAATGTTATTTTTTTGTAACTGTATCTCCAAATTGGTGGTCAATAAAAATGCGATTGCGTTACAGGACAGGATTTGATTCAATTAGATGCAAAATAAAAACTTTTGATGTAACTATGAATTTATTAGATACGATGGAGGATTGTGTTAAAATATGCGTTAATGTTCGTCCTCAGAAATGTTAGTGTGTAGTTTATGGGGTGATTGCCACATTATTTCAGGTCAGAGTGGATCAACGCAATTTTCTGAATGCGAGGCTCTGTGTCTGAATAGTTCCATATGACACGCTAGACGGCGCCAGTGGGGTGTGCACCGGGACACTATTGTGACGTCACAACGGCGCCACATCTTAATTACATCATATTTCACTAGATGGCAGCACGGTTTGACGGTGAAAAGGTGGTGGCATCAGCCACAAATGGCCTTGACTTTAGCGCCAATAAAGAAGGCGAATCAGCAAACACGAAACGCTGAATCATTGATGGGCTAACGTTGGTCCACCGTCTACGACGCTGGCCCAACGTTAGCCCATCAATGGCCCAACGTTTGTTGCTGACTGGCGCTGATCAGTCAAATGTGATGTCTGAATGATGATGGAAGTCAACGAGAATCAATGTGCATGGTGGTGATGTTTATGACAATAAAGTCAGAAGACAATGCTACTAACAACAGGAAACTAATAACGCAATACACGTAAAGACGAGGAAAAATATGTTTTTAAAGCTCACCTGAGCTAATTACAAAATATAACAGAACTGTAATATTATTGTTTAATATCCCCCATTTATTATTTAAACCATGCGGTTAAAATTTGTTATATGCCACATAATAAGGAATGGGTGGAAAATAAAAAGGAGGCGATGGTGAATAGAAGGAAAAAGGGGAGATAAAAGGCAACACAACACACAAACCATATTATAAACCAACTAACGAACAAATTACTGAACGAATGAGCGAGAAGTGGGATGGACAAATAAGCGAAATATCCAGCAAATGAAGGAACGAGCGGACGAATGTGGATGTTATTTCAAATTTGAGAGATCAGGAGGAGAAGTTTCTGGGTCAGAGCAATAAATCTGTGGAGAGTTTCTGGGTCAGAGCAGGAAAAATAGAACCAGCCCAGCAAACACGAAACGCCCACCATTGATGGCTCAGTGTTGGTCCAGCGTCGGAGACGGTGCACCAACATTGAGCCAACAATGGTGGGCATCTCGTGTCAGCTGGGAGCAACGAGACGCTGACACATCGCTTTCTCAATGTTGGCCCAGCGTCGGAGACGTTGGACCAATTTAGACTCAATTTAGACAATATTCAGCTCTAGTGTTTGGCAGGAACAACGAGACGCTGACTAATGTTGGCCCAACGTTGGCACATTGCTGGCCCGGCTGGGAACTGATTATATTTCCCTTGATCAAAGCAACGAATAGATTCAATGATTCCTTGATCAGTATTTCTCAGAACAAGGAATAGTGTGTTGGTTTAAAGTTCAGTTGGGCCAGTGTCGAAGATAATGGGCTAATATTGGACCAGCCGTGTCGTCCTCTCCGTGTCGTCCTCTCCAAGGCAGTGGATTGATGTATTTGCTTTACCCGAAAAAATCAACATGGCGGTGACTGAGAGCGATCTCGACCCCGAGGTCCGAAAAATGTCCATAACTTTTTAATGACTGTGCGACCTCTGAGCTGAGAATGCGGGCATGGAACTGAAATGTTACTGATTCCAAAAGACTACTTTCAGCCTGCTTATTCCCCGATATATTCAGATATGACAGACCAAAGAAATGTCCCACGAGTTTGTACGCGGTCAGTCTGTGGCTAATACTGGGCCTGCGTGGTAGATGATGGGCCAACATCAATCATAGATTCCTTTCTCAGAAGGAGGATTGGCTAGAGAGTCACGTGACAAGTAGCTATAAAGGGCTGTATTTCTCAATTGGGGTAAATTAGGACAACGTGCAGCCTTGATCTCTCATAATTAATTTACGTGTATCTTCTTCTCTCGAAGACAAATTGACCAGAATTGGCAATCAATTTGTGGTGGAACCTAACCTTCAAACTCACCTCTCCTCCATGGCGGCGGTATAGTGAGAAAAGGCAGTAAATCGTTCAGGAAAAATAGTGCCAGTGTGAGGCGTGGCTCAGGGTGAGGCTGGCGTTGATCTATAATATGTTGTTTCAACCCTAAAAGCGCTGAAATATTGTTGTATAAACCATGGAAACCAAAGGGTTACTTTCAATTTGAAATTATCATAAATTTCTTAGTTAGCTCTTCCCGCTTCATTTGAATAACTATGGTATGGGTCTACGGCCATTAGAAATACTTTACTCTTTCAGTGCGGGGTCTTTAGACGTCAGAATCTGACGTCTACAGACGTCAGATTGTGACATATGTAGACGGTCCCCGCGCTGAAAGGGTAGATCTATCATAGTAAGTGAAAGAAAATTACTGTAATTTAACAAATACCCCGAGTACCTGTATGCCTTGGCTCAGTGTGAGGCATGGCTGTCATCCGCGGTGACCCTATGCTGTTTTAATGTTGGGCCAATAGCTGTCTAAGTCACTGGCCCAATTATAACCCTTAAAGCGCTGAATTTTTTTATAAAAACCTTGGAGACCAAAGGGTTTATTTCAATTTGATATCATCATAAATGTCTTATTCAGCTCTTTCCGATTCATTTGAATACCTATGTTATGGGTCTACGGCCATTATAGATATTTGTTCTTTACAGTGCGGGGATGTACTTTAGTCTTCAGAATCTGACGTCTACAGACGTCAGATTTCTGACGACTAAAGTCGATCCCCGCGCTTTAAGAGTTAAGACAAAATAGACTGAACATATGTCGGTCCTCAACTCTTTTCTCTTGCCATCTGGTCATAATCAATTTATTATTATTTTTTCAAAAACTACCAATGCAAGTAAATATATGATATATTTATGTAGGTGGCAAACGCGATGAGCAATATGATTCTGTTACCACCTGTTTGTTCATAGTGATTAAAATTAATCTATATATTTGTCATGGAAAAAAAACAATCTCAATCAATCAATCAATCAATCAATCAATCAATCAATCAATCAATCAATCAATCAATCAATCAATCAATCAATCAATCAATCAATCAATCAATCAATCAATCAATCAATCAATCAATCAATCAATCAATCAATCAATCAATCAATCAATCAATCAATCAATCAATCAATCAATCAATCAATCAATCAATCTATCAATCAATCAATCAATCAATCAATCAATCAATCAATCAATCAATCAATCAATCAATCAATCAATCAATCAATCAATCAATCAATCAATCAATCAATCAATCAATCAATCAATCAATCAATCAATTAATCAATCAATAAGACGTGGTGAAATACATGTAGCGAGAGGGAACGTATAATTATGAATAGCACATATACATATACTGTATGCCTAATCATTCAATAAAGACTGAAATGTAATCAAGATACTGATTATCCTAATAAGTTAAGATAACATTTAATAAAGATAGTATCATAAAGTCATCCTAAATCCTTCATGATAGATCGCCAGTGAAGCAGTATAATATTTGTGAATGCATTCTGTAACCATGTGTACACACACACACACCATATTGCTATTCAGTGCGGGTATCGACTTAATTTAGACGTCAGAATCTGGCGTCTGTAGACGTCAGATTCTGACGTCTAAAGTTGATCCCCGCACTGTAAGAATTAAAAATGTAATAATGTAATAATGGCCGTAGACCCATAACATAGGTATTCGAATGAAACGGAAAGAGCAATAAGTAGGACATTTATGATGATTTCAAATTGAAAATAACCCTTTGGTCTCCATGGTTTATACACAAATATTTCAGCGTTGTAAGAGTTAAAGTGACTATGAACATATGAACATAATGGCCACGTGATTATGACGTAAAGGCGCTCACAAAATGTATTGTGCTTTCTTACTTAATAAACACCCGGGTTCTGACATGGCCTTTGACATTCTGTATTCGTATTCTACGTGTGATTTCTACAAAATTAATGCTTGCTGCGTAATAACCCTGATTATAACGCCCCACGTCTCTTTCACAGATTGAAAACTCTCATCTTACAAAACAGGTTTGGAAAAAAAAACTGAAAATATTTTGATGTTTTAAAAATATTTTCCCTAAACTCTGTTGTTTTAATGGTGAGCCAGCGTCACAGACGGTGGCCCAGCATTAAAACGACATTGGACCAAACTAAATACAAGCGTGACAGTGAATATATAATAATATAGAAAAGAGGAGAAAAGTCAGCCAGCCGACATAGCCTATTTTGTGATATTCAGATTCCTTGTCCCCCAAAACCTTCAAATCCACATTATTACATTTTACATATAGCGATTTGCATAGTTATTGGTGAAGATATTACATTTTTAGTATTAAAATTAGCGCATATGGCGACCATTTTGAATTTCGTTATTATACGAAAAGGTGACAAGTATTCGAGGATTCTGAAGTATCTCGGGATTAGGGATGCCATCATCGATCATTCTGGGTCACGTGACTATCTGTACGACCTATCACTGAGCCGCGAGATATAAGAGGGAGTACAAACGAGGTGGCTCAATACACGAAGGCAATTAATAAGGCCATACAATGCACGTTTAACACTTTGTTATTACAATATGAAAATAATGATTGGGACCATCATGTGATTTTTAAAATTCTTTTACGAGCATATCTAAAACCGCTATAGCCCTTAATTATAGATCACAGAATTATTTTTTTACCGACTCTAAGTTGTGTCTCGCTACCGCGACCCACAACTTCAAGTCGGTAAAAAATACTCATGTTTGTAAAATGTGACCCAAAACACATGATAATCTGATACTTTTAACACGCATCTCTCCTACAATTTCCTTGTTTGAGTTAAATAAATAGGTTAAGAATGGCCATAGATGCAATTAGCACTTGAAGGTATTTCTTCACATTTGTCTTCAATTTAAAAATTATTCTATTTGTGTTGAATGTTATTTTTTTGTAACTGTATCTCCAAATTGGTGGTTAATAATAATGCGATTGCGTTACAGGACAGGATTTGTTTCAATTAGATGCAAAATAAAAACTTTTGATGTAACTATGAATTTATTAGATACGAGCGTGGAGGATTGTGTTAAAATATGCGTTAATGTTCGTCCTCAGAAATGTTAGTGTGTAGTTTATGGGGTGATTGCCACATTATTTGAGGTCAGAGTGGATCAACGCAATTTTCTGAATGCGAGGCTCTGTGTCTGAATAGTTCCATGTGACACGCTAGACGGCGCCAGTGGGGTGTGCACCGGGACACTATTGTGACGTCACGACGGCGCCACATCTTAATTACATCATATTTCACTAGATGGCAGCACGGTTTGACGGTGAAAAGGTGGTGGCATCAGCCACAAATGGCCTTGACCTTAGCGCCAATAAAGATGGCGAATCAGCAAACACTGAACCATTGATGGGTTAATGTTGGGCCACCGTCTACGACGCTGGCCCAGCGTTAGCCTATCAATGGCCCAACGTCTGATGCTGACTGGGGCTGATCAGCCAAATGTGATGTCTGAATGATGATGGAAGTCAACGAGAATCAATGTGCATGGTGGTGATGTTTATGACAATAAAGTCAGAAGACAATGCTACTAACAACAGGAAATTACTAACGCAATACACGTAAAGACGTGCGGTTAAATTTTGTTATATGCCACATAATAAGGAATGGGTAGAAAATAAAAAGGAGGCGATGGTGAATAGAAGGAAAAAGGGGAGATATGGTAATAAATAAACGAAAAGGCAACACAACGCACAAACCACAACATAAACCAACTATCGAACAAATTCCTGAACGAATGGGCAAACAGTGGAATGGACAAATAAGCGAAATATCCAGCAAATGAAGGAACGAGCGGACGAATGTGGATGTTATTTCAAATTTGAGAGATCAGGAGGAGAAGTTTCTGGGTCAGAGCAAGAAATCTGTGGAGCGTCTTTGGGTCAGAGCAGGAAAAATAGAACCAGCCCAGCAAACACGAAACGCCCACCATTGATGGCTCAGTGTTGGTCCAGCGTCGGAGACGGGGGACCAACATTGAGCCAACAATGGTGGCCATCTCGTGTCAGCTGGGAGCAACGAGACGCTGACACATCGCTGTCTCAATGTTGGCCCAGCGTCGGAGACGTTGGACCAATTTAGACTCAATTTAGACAATATTCAGCCTCTAGTGTTTGGCAGGAACAACGAGACGCTGACTAATGTTGGCCCAACGTTGGCACATTGCTGGCCCGGCTGGGAACTGATTATATTTCCCTTGATCAAAGCAACGAGTAGATTCAATGATTCCTTGATCAGTATTTCTCAGAACAAGGAATAGTGTGTTGGTTTAAAGCTCAGTTGGGCCAGTGTCGAAGATGATGGGCTAATATTGGACCAGCCGTGTCGTCCTCTCCGTGTCGTCCTCTCCAAGGCCGTGGATTGATGTATTTGCTTTACCCGAAAAATTCAACATGGCGGTGACTGAGAGCGATCTCGACCCCGAGGTCCGAAAAATGTCCATAACTTTTTAATGACTGTGCGACCTCTCAGCTGAGCATGCGGGCATGGAACTGAAATGTTGCTGATTCCAAAAGACTACTTTCAGCCTGATTATTCCCCGATATATTCAGATATGACAGACCGAAGAAATGTCCCACGAGTTTGTACGCGGTCAGTCTGGGGCTGATATTGGGCCTGCGTGGTAGATGATGGGCCAACATCAATCATAGATTCCTTTCTCAGAAGGAGGATTGGCTAGAGAGTCACGTGACCAGTAGCTATAAACACTGATAAAGGGCTGTATTTCTCAATCGGGGTAAATTAGGACAACGTGCAGCCTTGATCTCTCATAATTAATTTACGTGTATCTTCTTCTCTCGGAGACAAATTGAACAGAGTTGGCAATCAATTTGTGATGGAACCTAGCCCTGCTCACCACTCCTCCATGGCGGCGGTATAGGGAGAAAAAGGCAGTAAATCGTTCAGGAAGAGTAGTAGTGCCAATGTGAGGCGTGGCTCAGGGTGAGGCTGGTGTCATCCGCGTTGATCTATATGTTGTTTCAACCCTTGAAGCACTGAAATATTTTTGTATAAATTATGGAAACCAAAGGTTTAATTCAATTTGAAATCACCATAAATGTCTTATTCAGCTCTTTCCGCTTCATTTAAATACCTATGTTATACCCCAGTCACACATACACGACGCACAGCCCACGCCTTGAGTGACAAA
Organism: Flabesymbios commensalis; assembly: GCA_964017125.1. NCBI lineage: Eukaryota > Metazoa > Annelida > Polychaeta > Terebellida > Flabelligeridae > Flabesymbios > Flabesymbios commensalis. The sequence goes on along the minus strand of OZ024904.1, from coordinate 639,021 downwards.
ACATAGAGCAGTGCGTCGTTGTGCGTCCGTTAATTTTGTCAGGATATGAGAAGAGCCAGCGAGTTTAAGACGATTATACAGCGTGTTATAAATAAAACAGGTGTATAAATCAGCGAATACACAACGTTTAGCCACCGCGTTGCTCGTTGGCAGGGCGACAAAGTTAGCGAATACATCGCGCATCGCCAGTTAATAATAAGTTAGACATAATAATAAGTTAGAAAGCATTTAGAGCGCCCATATACGTTATATGTTTGCTGGACATGCGTTAGGAACACGTTAGTTGGACGTTATATGCGCGCTCAGTGCCTGCATTTTTGCGTTTTTTTTCTAGCCCTGAAAGGGTAGATCTATCATAGTAAGTGAAAGAAAATTGTGATGTAATTTAACAAATACCCCGAGTAACTGTATGCCTTGGCTCAATGTGGGGCATGGCTGTCATTCGCGGCGATCCTATTTGATGATCCTTATTGATGGCCACTGTCTATGACGCTGTACCAATTTTAAAACAAAATAGACTAAACCTTTGCCGGCCTTTAACTCTTTTTCTCTTGCTATCTGGTCATCAGACGTAGAGAAAATTATAATTTTGAATAGTCCGTATATGTGTACAGACAGGCCTACATGTAATCCAATGAAGACTAAAATATAATCAAAGTCATCCTAATGTCATCTCTAATCATTTTTGATCGATTACTAGTAGAGCGCCGGTTTATTTGTGAATTCATGAATATCCGGGTTCTAACATTACCTTTGACATTCAGTATCCGTATTCTGTGAGACGCAGTGACGTCATCAAAAACCGTTTTGAATGGGAACTCGGTGAAAACAAAGCTAAATAAAAGCCCCTCCCTCTTACTTCATTGCATTAGCCAGCTCGGTGAAAATATTGGAGGTCAAGGCTATTGAGTTAACAGAATACCACGTGTGATTTCCACAGCATGTATACTTGCGGCAGCGTGATTACCCTGATATATGATTATAACGCTTCACAGATAAAAAAAAACTGTCATCTCAGGTTTAGATGACCTTGGATGGAGTGTACCTTGGTGGCGGTCATGGTAGAGTCACCATGACTACTAGCGTAGTGGTCGTCATGGAGCCACATTAGTCGTGTAATTAGCATTTTCAAGCTGCTGGAACGGATCAAGGATTTTTGAAAGGGGTCCACCCCTAAACTGTTTATAGCAAACTATTGTACAAGAAAAAAGGCACATACAAAAATGTTTTGGCAACATTTTGATATCTTTGAAAACATTTTTCCTAAACTCTGTTGTTAGGCCTAATGCTGTTTTAATGCTGAGACAGCGTCACAGACGGTGGCTCAGCATTGAAACGACATTTGACCGAACTAAAGAAAAGCGTGACAGTAAATATATATATATATATATAGAAGAGGAGAAAGCACTGAGGGCATAAAGTGTTTAACCCTTAAACCACTGAACTAATTTGTAAAAAAAACATCGCAACCAAAGGGGTTTTTTCACCTTAAAATCATCATAAATATTTTTATTAGGTCTTACCGATTCATTTGAATACCTATGTTATGGGTTACCGGCCATTGGAAATATGGTGATTCTTACAGTGCGGGGATCGACTGTAGGGGATCAACGGGGATCGATTTTAGTCGTCAGAATCTGCCGTCAGATTCTGACGACTAAAATCGATCCCCGCGCTGCAAGGGTTAAGACTGGTTTAGAGTGTGAACATAGATGAGGTCATTATGGTGACCTCTACCCACAATCCTCAGCTATTCTCACACAAGTCACGTGTTGTAACTGTCACCATGACCGCCAGGTGTCGTTATTCACGCACGCCGTGTACTCTCAAACCCATAAAACACCTAAATACTCTCAAAACCACTAGGCGTGACATGACCAAATTAATTTATGTCGTTTTATTCGTATTTGGTACTATACTGGGAGATTTTACAGCCATGTCAGTCGCGGGATATTTTATGATGTGTTAATTATAGTCTCTTTGCTTAAAATTACAGTATATATATAGCAATGAACCATACAATATACATGATATGATAACCATCCAGCTATAATTGTATTTTATGACATATTCGTGCACCAACTTTTCCAATACAGCCAATCGTTACCATGGTGGTGACACTATAATTGACTCATTTTACACACCACTGATTGCAGCAATGTCCAATTATATGCGTAATTGATTATCAATTGATGAACACACTGACCACAAACGGTTTGGTTTCACTTGCCTTTTTACAAGTTGTTTAACTATTTTTTTAACTAATTTTAACCCTTGTACCCTCACAGTTCAGGGACCGTCGTTATACGTCAGAAACTGACGTCTGTAGACGTCAGATTCTGACGTATCAAGTCGATCCACTCACTGTAAGAGTAAAAATATTTATAATGGCTGTAGACCCATAACATAGGTATTCAAATGAAGCGGTAAGAGCTGACTTCTATTTATGATGATTTCAAAAAAAAAAAAATCCATTGAACTCCATGTTTTATAAGAAGTATTTCAGCGCTTAAAGGGTGAAATAAAATATCACTGTAATTAATCGAAAGATGTATGATACATACAATGATCAATCAAATAATGCAATTTCAACTTAGTTTATTTTTTATCATTCGATGAAATATTTTTATCAATTGACTAAAAAATACTGCGTGACAATTATGTTGAGAATATGCAGCGCGCGGGGACCGACATTAGACGTCATAATATGACGTCTGCAGACGCCAGATTCTGACGTCTAAAGTCGATGTAGAGATGTATTTGTAGCATTGATTATCCCGATTTATTGAGCTCACAACATGCTGCACTGTTTGTAATTCCTGCTCTTGAGTAGTGTTATTCTAAGCGTGTTTTTTTGACTAATCAGATGTACCTGGGGTACTGGATGACCTGTTAATATCTAATAAATTATCTAATTTTCCGGTTATGCGGATATAATAATGTGATAATGTGTATTATGAGTACTTGTCCCGCACTGTGTGACAAGTAAGTGTGAACGAGAATATGTGATGACAGTCAGGTTGATCGCCACACGACACGGCTTGTCCAGTTCACATGATAAATGAATGAATGAATGAATGAATGAATGAATGAATGAATGAATGAATGAATGAATGGATGAATGAATGAATGAAAAAATGAATGAATGAATGAATGAATGAATGAATGAATGAATGAATGAATGAATGAATGAATGAATGAATGAATGAATGAATAAATGAATGAATGAAGGATTGAATGAATGAAAGAATGAATGAATGAATGAATGAAGGATTGAATGAATGAATGAATGAATGAATGAATGAATGAATGAATGAATGAATGAAGGATTGAATGAATGAATGAATGAATGAATGAATGAATGAATAAATGAATGAATGAATGAAATTATGAATAAATGAATGAATGAATGAATGAATAATAAATGAATGAATGAATGAATGAATGAATGAATGAATGAATGAATTAATGAATGAATGAATGAATGAATGAATGAATGAATGAATGAATGAATGAATGAATGAATGAATGAATGAATAAATAAATGAATGAATAAATGAATAAATAAATGAATGAAACGGACGAACGATCGAACGAACGAATGAATAAATGAATAAATGGATGCATGGAAAAAATGCATGAATAAAGGCATGAATGAATGAATGAATAAATGAATGAATGAATGAATGAATGAATGAATAAATGAATGAATGAATGAATGAATGAATGAATAATAAATGAATGAATGAATGAATAAATGAATGAATGAAACGGACGAACGATCGAACGAGCGAATGAATGAATGAATGAATAAATGGATGCATGGAAAAAATGCATGAATAAAGGCATGAATGAATGAATAAATGAATGAATGAATGAATAAATGAATGAATGAATGAATGAATGAATGAATGAATGAATGAATGAATGAATGAATGAATGAATGAACGAATGAATGAATAAATGAATAAATGAATGAATGAATGAATGAATGATTTCCAGCTTCAAATGAAGAAAAGTATAAACCAACGACTCATCGATGGTTATTTCAGGTACTGAATACTTAAAAACCTATGTGTTTCCTGAATCCACCAGTCCTGTCTTCATCTCTGTCTCCAGCTTCCCGTCAGGCAGTCCCGGTGATGGATCGAGATAAAGCTGCCGAAACAGACCCATCCATCATTGCGGTATTATCACCATGACAACCTAAATATAGCACATCTCTCAAAAAACACTCACATCAATCATCGAGGTTTTTAAGTTAATTATCACCATTTATCTTTATCATATACGGGAAAAATTGTCACTTTTATTTAATATTTTATTGATTTACTTCTCGAAAGCGAGCTTATAAACTATGATGTGCAAATCCACCCAGAATGTTCAGAAAATTACAACATTGAAGTGATTGTGTCTACTTAAAATGTGTTTTGCTCAATGAAACAATGTTTTGCTCAATGAAACAAACCGATTGTAAATAGTTGAGCCAATCCAGCTATTTTCATTAAACAATCGCCGTTCTACACAGTATAAAACCTGCAAGAAACATTTTCCTAAAAGTTCAGGGAAAAATTTGATAACGAAGGGCTTAACAATTGAACTATCAAGAGGAATCCCATCATTATTTTTGGTGTAAAATGGTATTCAGCCCAACTTAACTCAAACAACCGAGTGGATACTTGATCTAATTACATATTATTGGCTTGTTTGTCAAGGTCAATACGATGTATTATCGCCCTCTGTAGTGCCTGAATCAGGTAGTAATCTTTACGAGTTGATCTAACGTGACATGAACATGTTCTGGATGGCGCGAGCGGTCATTGTAAATCAGTGTAGGTCGTAAATACCAATGTCAACTGGTCATATCACCTACTATAGTAGGCCCTACGTGTAGCACTGGGACAAAACAATGACGATAAATAATGGCAAAATATGCCCAGCCCTTTCGTAAACAAACATATTTTTCGTCATTTGAAGTCGGAAATTGCGTCACGAATTTCATGTTATACCTTTCAGTGCGGGGATTGACTAAAGACGTCAAATTCTGACGTCTATAGACGTCAGATTCTGGCGTTTAAAGTCCATCCCCGCGCTGAAAAAGTAAAATATGTATACTGGTCGTAGACACATAACATAGGTATTCAAATGAAGCTGAAAGAGTTGACTAAGACCAAGAATTAAGATATTTATGATGAAAAATAACCCTTGCGCATGGTCTCTTGGTTTATATAAAAATATTGCTGCCGCAATTCTCATCCCATTCTCATCCCAAGATGAATACAATGTCCTGCTTTCACAATGCCAATGTCAGATGTTTATCTATCATCGTCTGACCTAGATCTATCGTAAAATCCGAAGATGGCCGTCATTTCACATATTATTACAATTAAAATCATTCTAAATGGAGCACATCAAAGCATGTTTGTGAAACATCAAACATCTAAACATGTATGTTTTCTTCTTTTAAAAGTTGATAAATGAAAATAACGTCTATGTTTTGTATATGTTTTGTATATGAAAAGTCAATAATCAGACATATAATTATTAAATTAATAAATATAATAATAGAATTTACAGCCGACAAATGATATGTTTCTACGAATTTCGACATCTAGAGACATAACATATATTAAGCAGACATATAGGCCTTGACTGCAAAGATAAAAACATACATTTATATATATATTTTACACTCTTTACTGAAAAAAATATAAACTGAACTATATTTTCCATTAACTGTCTGAAATTGTATGGTTCCTATATAATGCGGTTTTAAATAGGGTTTTGTAAACGTGAATTTTTTGTTCAGTGCGAGATCTTCAAAATCTTTTTTGTGATTTCATTTATATCGTCATTATTAAAAGAAATGAATGGGGTTTTAGGCCACCTTTGTGCACATGTAGGCTAAACTGGACCAGGAGAGCCCCCTGAGAATGGTGAGGTGAATGAGATGGCACTGCCCTCCAGACACAGGATTTGAAATTCAATCATGCTAGCATGCTACCTCTCTGTCACAGAGGCTCCCCACAATATATAATCTTTACGAGTGAGCGTTGTATCGTCGGAGCAAAGAATATAGAAAAGAAGCGAGGAACAACTTCCCAGCAAACACGAGACGTTGACCCAACGCTGGGCTAATGCTGGCCCACTGTCTTCGACGCTGGACCAACCTCAGCCCAGCATTGGGTCAACGTCTCGAGCTCACTGCGTTATAGTGAATGAAATAATCAATCAGCTGATTTGTTTCTTTTGTGGTTAAAGGGTGGAAGAAGGGAATGCAAGGCATTCCTCGGCAAATCAGGATCTAAACGCTATGAAGACCCGATGTCGATTTAATGTTGAGCCATCATCGGCAACGGTGGCCCAACAATAAACCAACATTGGGTCAACGTCTTGTGATTGCTGGGAGGCGAACGAAGCGACGTTGACCCAATGTTGGTTTAATATTGGTCCGCCTCCAAGACGCTGTCCCAACACCCTTAACAATATCCCCTTCAGCACGGGGACCGTCTTCAGACGTCAGAATCTGACTTCCATAAATCTGACATCTAAAGACAGTGAAAGAATTAAACAAATTATAATGTCGTAGACCCATTACATAGGTTTTCAAATGAAGCGAAAGAGCTGACTGAGATTTTTATGATGATTTCAAATTGAAAAAAAACTTTCCATTTTTAATACAAAAATATTTCAACGTTGTAGGCCTGAGCTAGTGGACGTATCCCAACAAACACGACATACACCCATTGTTGGGCCAATGTTGGGCCGACTTCGTAGGTTGGCTACCATTGGTCCAACATTGGGTGGATGTGTTGAGTTTGTTCCCATAAAACACGAGGCAATGAACTAATGTTGGGTTAATGTTGGCCCACTGTCTACGACGTCGGCCCAACATCAGTCCGACATTGGTTTAATGCATCGTGTTTGCTGAGTTGGGATCCTGTTAAAAGATGGGATCTTCTATTAGTCATGGGGACCCGACAGGGGGAAGCACTGCCCAAATAAAACAGGCACAGAAACCGGATATTACCCCCCGCAAACCCGGCCGAGGACACGCCGCGCATGCGTATTAACGCCCGAGTAGAGGACAGTTCAAGGTCGATTAGAAGTGACCAGCAATCAATCCGTGTTACTAGCTGGACTGTCCGGCACTGGTCACCCTGAATGTCACCCTGAATGACCGCTCCGACTAAAGTATTGTCAGTAACAACAGGCATTGTGGACAATAGATTGGGCCAGTTAGCCCAGAAAAGATTGTCATTCCGCTCTCTAGAGCAACTCATTAAGGCGACTCTGCCAGGCAGATTCCTTGGTCAGGCCAAAAATTACACTGTCCCCGTATACAAAAATCGTCATTTTTATTTTGGCTCCTTAATATGTCAATAATATGTGAGCATGTCAATAAACAATAATCTTTTAAATTTTGGGTTTCTGTGGCAACGTAGCAAGTGTACCGAAAAGTCCGTTTATCAGTTACATGTATTCATGTATTTCTTATTTTAGACATACATGTCCGAAATTAAATCTCCTCCTTATTTCCCTTTTAACTGGTAAATGCGCAGCACACAACTTAAAAAACTTACGTAATTCTAGTCTATGAACATGTTGCATATCATGGACATATCAAGGAGCCAAAATAAAATTATTATTTTGGCCTGATTATGTCGCTTTAATGTTATCATTATTCAAAGTGCAGAACGTGCTCCTTGCGCTGCATGTGAAATTATACTAATATAAATACACAGAAAGGGAGATATACTTTGGGACTGAGAATGTTACTGCACAAAAAACTGTAACAGATTCAACAGATGAGGGGAGTCATATTACCATGGCAACGTGCATCAGTCAATCCATGAGCACAGGCCACCAGGTGGTTCTGTTATCAGGGAACGCTTTGACTCCGGATCCACGTTGACTCAATGTTGTCAATGCTGGACAGGCTAAGAGTTTACCAAGAAGACATTGACTCAGTGTTATTTTAATGTTGGTTCAGCGTCGTAGACACTAGACCAACATTAAAACGATGGTGGGTCAATATATTTTATTTATTGGGCGAGAACAGTGTATTGATGGATTCTCGTAAACTAGCAAAGAGCATAAATCCGCTTTTTGCCAGATGAAAAATTGGGCAGAATATACCTCTATTTTTGGACATGGAAATATTTATTATTGTAGTGAGTCACACTTTTTGGCCAGACTGTCCTTATTATTAGCACGCAGCTAGAAAATCGGACCAAGTATGGTGTTCTACCCCCGACCAATAAAATAATGCCTCAGAATGTCACATGATGAGATCACCCAATCACAGCCGTCATTCAGTAATTTAAATTAACTCTTTAACCGCCAAATTATTCAATCTGAATTTTCACCCACTTCAAATGAGAGCAAATTATTCAGATTTGACAAAATGGAAGTCGACTCTTCTCAAATCTTGCTGGTTGATGTCACATTTTATCTTTAACATGTTTAAAAGGTGTTACTTAATGTGCTAATAAAAAATGAAAACCAGAATATATGCGGCACCGGCGGTTAAAGGGTTAAGGGCTAGAAAACCCCACTTGGGCCAGAGAAGGGGACGTGGCGCTTTGGTAGAGCGTCTGACTGCCTCGCCAGTCATGCATGCGTCCCGGGTTCGAACCCCGCTGATCCTAAGCTGGATTGTCAGAGAAATATCCTTGTTTCTCTCTTTTCAATGTGACTAGGCGATCACGTTAATGGCGGCCTCTTCGAGTTAAGGTTGAAACCAGTGTATCGACGTTAATTTCGCGCAGGGTCACGCACTACGCTCTCCTTTACATATTATGCTGTTTTAAAACACACCACTACATTAATTGCTTTGTCCGACCACTACATTCTAAGCCTGGAATGGAGAGTAATTGTTGATCAAGTAAATACCAATTATCATGGTAGGCCTGCTATAATCAGTCGGGTGGGACCGAGCTGTTGATTATGAGGGATCCTCATGTTTTAAGTCAGTTAAAACCCTCTGACCTCTACATTTCTAGCTGTGGAATAGACCTCGGCCTTCGGCCTCGGCCTTTTCCACAGCTAGGAATGTAGAGGTCCTCGGGCTTTATCCTATACAGATACCATGTCAACTAAACTACTAGAAAGTTATTTTTTTGTGATTTCCACTGCAATATGCTGATGAAGCAATACCTATAAATCATAGGCCTACTAATACTAGATAAAATGAGCATGGGAAAAACATTTCAAACTTTCCCCATACATTTAGGAAATCACCTACCTCTATGCTTTCCCTGATTTTCAGCTCACCTTGGCATTTCCTGAAATGAAGCATCACAGACATCACAAATTGGCCCCATACCACCTGACGGGGTCACGTAATCCTCCCACAAACACTCGCTTGGCAGCGCCACCTCACCTCCTCTTGTGATCACGTGATTCCTGCCAGGTCACATGACACGGATGGTTGTTTACTGTCGGCGGAGTGATATTATGGCAGATGCCACGAGAGATTTTTTTAATTTTTTTGGGAAAAATTATTAGATTATATGACGTGTGTTCATTGTCATTGAGGAATACTGCTCTGCAAAGGCAAAAGGCAGTATCTGCTTACTTGTAAAGTAAGCAGATACGGCCTTTTGGCTTTGCGCGGCAGCATAGGCCTAATGCTGTAACCAAATAAAATGCCGCTAAAAATGATTAAAAAAATTGTAGCATTGATTAGGACGTCAATACAATAACTCAGTTAGTGGTGTGTCTACAGTCTGTTCCACCAGATCCTGAGAGTAGCCTTTATTCAATTTGATCGGTCACTGTTTAAAATGTTTTAGCAAATTCTTTCTCAAATCATTTTTTTATTTTCCCCTAACATCCGTGAAAAATAGATGGAATTTTGTTGTGTATTATTGAGGGGGGGGGGGGGGGATGGATGGAAATCTGATCCAAGAAAAAGTCACACAAAATTATTAATAGCTACTGAGAAAATTGAAAAAAGAAGGCTACTCCCAGGATGGGCGGGGGCCCTAGGGTAGTGGTTAACACCGCTGCCTTTCACACTGGAGTTCGGGGTTCGTTTCCCGGTCTCGGCGGTTTGAAAGAAACAAAAATGTTTATTCCCCATCCATTCGTAAAACTCAGTATTGTGGGGAGCCTCCGTGACCGAGAGGTAGCGTGCTCGGCCTCAGACCTCCTGGTTTCGAATTTCGAATCCTGTGTCTGGAGGGCAGTGTCATCTCACTCATCTCATCATCCGTAGGAGGTTCTCCTGGCCCAGTTTAGCCTATATGTGCACAAAGGTGGCCTAAAGCCCGATTCTTCTCATTTTTTTACTCCCAGGATCTGGTGTAGTTATCATAAATAAACGTCCAAACAAACACGAGACACTTATACAATGCTGTGTTAATGTTGGCCAGCGTCGCAGACGTTGGACCAACATTAACACAACATTGTATAAATGTCCCGTGTTTGCTGGGGTAGGCAAATATTTTTCATCATTTGAAGCTGGAAATTGGGTTATAACTCCAAGTTTAGATGAATGAATAATAGTTACTTGACATATCGACCCATATATTGTAAGACCACTTTACTAAATAACAACTGAATGACGGCGATAATCAGCTGCTCTCATCATGTGATAGGTTAAGCCATATTATTATATCTTCGGTCTCTGTCCCACCCATAGTAACCCTCAATGATTGACAGGTGACATGTGTCAGTGACGGGTGACATGTGTCCGCGCTTCTGACAGGTCACGTGCACTTATCCTTACCAAGTATCCATGATGTAAAACAGATCCGGGTGTCATGGCAACGAGAAACCTGATCACTACATGAGGGAAGTGATGATGAGCGGCATCCAGGTGTCTGGATGAATGAAGTGTGAAGAGAGATGTGTAATATAATTATTATGTTTTTCTGTTGTGAGGAATCTGGGCAATATAATAATAGATGCTCGTCTCTTGCAACAGATAATATATAATCGTCAATCAATCAATCAATCAATCAATCAATCAATCAATCAATCAATCAATCAATCAATCAATCAATCAATCAATCAATCAATCAATCAATCAATCAATCAATCAATCAATCAATCAATCAATCAATCAATCAATCAATCAATCAATCAATCAATCAATCAATCAATCAATCAATCAATCAATCAATCAATCAATCAATCAATCAATCAATCAATCAATCAATTAATAAATCAATCAATCAATCAATCAATTATTCAATCAATTATTCAATCGATCAATCATTCAGGAAGACAGTTCAGTAAAAAATGAATGGTTCTTTATGCCATTTTTGTGCACGTATCGGCTAAACTGGGCCAGAAGAACCTCCTGGGAATAGTAAGATGGATCAGATGACACTAATTCGAAATTCGATCCTTGGCTGGAACCGAGCACGCTACCTCTGGGTCACATAGGCTCCCCCTCCCTATACTAAATCTTTACGACTAGAGAGGGAATGAATGCCCTCAGTCACTGAGGAGCGTGCGTCTGGAATCATGGCCTGTGACCATCACATAAAACTTCTGGGTGGTCCAATAACAATACCCCCCTCTCCACGGAGAACACAGTACACAGATCTAATGTTATCTCAAGGCAGACCACTGTCTGCGACACTGGCTCAACATTGACTGGCTCACCATTGACCCTTACAGCGCGGGGATCGACTATAGACGTCAATAGACTGCGCGGGGATCGACTTTAGACGTCGGAATCTGACGTGTAAGGTCGATCCCCGCACTGTAAGAGTAACAATATTTCTAATGCACGTAGACCCATAATCGGTCTTCAAATGAAGCGGAAATAGCTAACTAAGACATTTACGATGATTTCAAATTGAAAAAACCCTTTGGTCCCCATGGTTTATACGGAAGTATTTCAGTGCTTTAAGGGTTAACATGATTAAACCAACATCAGATCTAATACATATGCAATAATGTTGGGTAATTGAAGCAATATCGAATAAAGGCCCTGTTAACCCACAGCCACGGGGGTAACCTTGAAGCTGATAAAGGTTTTTTGTCTTCTATATGTATAGCATACCTAAAATGATATGTAGATGGATGTGGGATTCTCGCCCTCGAGGGATTTTCATAATGCAAAATTCAAAATGGCCGCCATAAAACTACTAAAGTTATCATATATATTCTTCATATTTGGGTATCAGGTAAATGACATTATAGGTAGCCTATACTGGACATGCATAATCAAAGGAGAAAACAAACTTTATCAGCCAAAGCAATGCTACCCCACAAATCCAGATTTGGCTGCCGAAATATACCGATGTAATCCCTATGACTTTTTAGTGTTACACAATTACCTCAAGTATTTTGATCTGCACCGCTGGTCCAACATCAACACCACATTGGTTCAACGTTTCGTGTTTACTGGGATGGCATGTGACAGTGACATAGAAATACTGGGTGGTCCATACACTACTGATACATAAAACCATTCTAAAAAATATCTTGTGTGTCTGTTTATACATACAGCTAGGTATCGTTAACCCTAGTATTCAACTATTCCCTTTCATTTTATTGAGTGCATAAATACGCCGATGGAGCTTAAAAGGTTAGGAACCTTTACCCTTGAAGCGCTAAATTTAAATTTTTCACCTACTTTATGTTGTGTCTTGCTACGCGACCCACGACATAAAGTGGGTGAAAATTACTCATAGGCCTATTTGTATAATTTAAAACCAAAACATTATCAAATTTTGATGTGTTAGATGTTCAGTTCATAAAATAACAAAATTTGTGATAAGTTTCATAAATAAACACATTTTTCGTCATTTGAAGCTGGAAATTTGCGTAAGGAACACTTAGATCTGAATAATTATCATGGTATGCTTAATGATATCGGCCACAGTAAGTGATAAAATCATGACATTTTCAAAATATCTGGAAGAGTAATGGGAATTTTTTGAATTTTTCTAACCCCATTCATTTCATAATGGGGATTTCAGAAAACTGGCAGAAACAATATGTGACCCTGACCTTCAAGCAGAATCTAAATATTTTGGGGACCGTCGCCAAGGTCGTGGTGTTTGTTACACCACATCATACAGTGTTTTGACCATGCGAGATGACCGTGTCATACCAGATGCTAGTGTATGTTATACATCCTAACTACTGTATATCTGGTGATATTTGCGAGTTTTTTATTTCGCGAATTTAAGAATCCCGCAAAAAATATTATTATAATAGCGTTACCTATCATCTAAATCGATAATTCGCGAATTCTAGACCTCGCAGAAAGTCCAAAATCATAAATTCACGAAAATCTAAATACGCGAAAATTACCAGATCTACAGTATTACATTGGCTTAAATGTTGGCTCAATGTCAGTCAACGCGTGACCCCAATCCCAACAAACAGCACTTTAACCCTTGCAGCTCGGGGATCGACTTTAGACGTCATCATCTGACGTCTGTGGACGTCTAAAAGCGATCCCCGCACTGAAATGGCCGTAGACCCATAACATAGGTATTCAAATGAAGCGGAAGGAGCTAACTAAGACATATATGATGATTTCAAGGTGAGAAAACCCCTTTGGTCTCCACGGTTTGTACGAAGAAATTTTAGGGTTAAAACAATGGTAGGTTTTTGTTGGCCCACCGTGTGCGACGCTGGCCCAACATTAAGCCAGCATTGTATAAATCGTCCGTGTTTTCTGGGTTTCAGAACACTCAGAAACTATCTATACTCTATACCAGGATCTCATGTCTTGTGGCCATGCTATCCATGTGATAATGCGACCTTGACAAGGTCATGGATGCCAAATATTAGTAAATACGGAAACCCTGGATGGCACGCCAGCCGTCACCAGACTGCTACATACCTATGGCAACCAATGTTACAATTTTAGATTATAACTAAGGGATGCACCATTCTCGGGGAAGGGCGGGGGTCTTGAGTTTTAAATCCAGTCATGAATTTCTGTCGAAAATTCATTGCGACTATTTTTCGTCGTAAAACAAGTTTTTGTATATAAGAATTACCATTGCTATATTTCTCCCGTCCGTCACGTCAATGTATAAAACATTAAAAATGGGTGCAAAAATGCATGCAATCTGATGCTATATTGAGAATGACAGAATCCTGGGGCGGAGTTCACTATCCTACTCTTGTTACTCCGTGATGCCTGGATTCAGAAGAGATTTGAGATTTGTGTTCTGAATAAAATGACAAACAGCAGTAAATACTTACTTGAAAAGTAAGCAGTTACTGCTGTTTATCTTTGCTCAACAGTCAGTATGCCAGTACTCGATGACAGAAGAGAATCCTGCAGCTCAAAGACAAACAGCAGTAACTGCTTACTTGAAAAGTAAGCAGTTACTACTGTTTATCTTTGCTCGGCAGTCAGTATGCCAGTACTCGATGGCAGAAGAGAATCCTGCAGCTCAAAGACAAACAACAGTAACTGTTTACTTTATAAGTCAGAAGTTCTGCTGTTTGTCTTTGCATGTTTAGATTGACCTGGAGGCACCGCTGTGATACCTGTGGTTAAAAGGAGAGTGGGGGTGAATGCCCCCCTGGGGTTAAGGTGGGGAGACTGGAGTAGCCATTCCCAGACTGTGAGGGTGTATGGCTCGAAGCAGTGGTCACTGTAAGCAAGGATATCGTTGCTGCAAGGTACACAACTGTGGTACGTTCACATGTTACATCAAACTCAACCCTGATAAACTTTTGTTCTAGAATGCGTTTGTGTGCGGTTCTTTTGCATTTTGTTTCAGGTATTAGTTTAATACAAAGAGAACATGCGTTGTATCAGAATTCTCTCTTTATCTATTTCTGGTTGCATGTATCTCATAATGATGTTCCACTCAATTTGTTGTATTTTACATAAACTTAGTGACCTTGTCGGCTTGGTTAGGTGGTCACAATGTTGGTGCGGACATCCGGAGTCCAACCTCAAACCTGTTCTAAGTCTTGTACCAGCCGGTTTGGCGGTTGAAGATAAAAGTCAAGTCAAGTCAAGTTTATTGCACAACAATATACATTCATTGTATGGCAAACACATATAACATTACGGTACAAAGACAGTACAGACATTTACACATAAACATATACAATTTCAAATGTCCATTGCAATTATTACATATTCCAGGGTATGGATCATACCAGGTCAGAAATTAGTTATTTAATTTATATAGTGTTTCCTACCTTAATAATTGAGCACGTGTTATATATATAGCCAATTTTCTTAATACACTATCCTCTCTGGATTTAAATATTTGCGAGAAAAAGGTAGTAGGGGATTGCGAAATGTTAGTGTGTGGTAGCAGTTCAGTTCGGAGAATCGTGTATAGAGGACATTCGCTGATAAAATGAGTTTCATCTTCAACTTTATGTATACATTTTTTACAGTAACGTTCGTTTGCTGGTCTAGGTTTAGGTAGATGTCTCCTACCGCGCTCTATCTCAAGGTCGTGAAACCTTGTACGAATTTGCGCTATTGCTCGTTTTAGTTGTATACTGAGTGTTGTTGAGGACATATAGGGTTCTATTTCATAAATATCCTTAATCTTGGCGTATGTCCTGAGTTTATTTCCCCCCGAATTGGAAATACCCGATGTGCTGTTGAGTTCATTAAAAAATGTATTTTCGTACTGTTTTTTTAAGACAAGGTTTATCTTTTTTGGTACATCTACATCTTTTGGAATAGTTTGATGTTCCCACAATTTAGACAATCCGCAGCTCTCTAAAATATTTCTTACGAAAGTCACCCAATTTCTTATTCCACATTCGTCAAGTTTTATCTCTTCTTGATAGAAGAGTAATTTCTCTGGTGAATTTAAAATATTGATCCATAATTTAATTGTAAAAATGGCAACGTCTATCAGTAAAGGGTAACGACCAAGTTCTGCTCTTGACGCCATATTACTGGTGAGTTTGCCTACATTGAGTAATATTTTGCAGTATTTATTTTGCACCTGTTCAAACGGAATCTTGTCGATATGATAAATGTCTTTTGACTGGCATGACATTAATTCGTACCCCCATACTGGACAACTATACAAAAGTATTGGTTTCACCATGGAATCGAATAGTTTTAGTTATACCATAGGGTTATTAATTCAAATATGATAACTACTTGAAGTTCACTTTATTGTAAATCAATATTGCTATGCGTGGCTCGCGGCGCCACAACCTCGATCAAGACATTTTATCATAACGGACTGAGATGTCTGAATGTGGTCAGTCCAAACATAAGCATCAGGTGGCGCCACGTGTATATGAAACACCCCTCATGCCCTGCTATCTCCACCCATAGCACACCTGAGCCTTGGCCAACCTCTGAATCAATGGATTGGGCCAGCATTGTAACAGCGTTAGTTGTTCCTGTCATACAAGCCGTGAGCTGTGTTTACAGTTACTCCCTCATCCAAACTGATACCTGTCTGTCACGCCCTCTACCTGATAATATCAATCTAACAGCTTGTCAGCTGAGCGTCTTTGTCTGACACCTCCATGCGAAAGAGCGCGCAGCGCGTGCATCGTGTGAAATTAACGTCGAGACACTGGTTTCAATCTTAACCCGACGAGACCGCCATTAACGTCATAGCCTGGAAACAAGCATATTTATCTGAAAATACACGCATGATCATCGGTGTTCTACGCATGCATGACGATGAGGCAGACAGGCGCCCTACCAAAGCGCTACGTCCCCTTCTCTGACACTTCCCTGGTCTGACCAAGGATGTTATATATAATCTGTTATGTTATATATAATCTCCGTTTGATGGAAAATTATAAGCATTTTTTTGTAATATAAAATGAAAATCTTTTAACATAACCGACCAAATCTTGAATAAGACGCATAGGATGTTGCCATTATATTGTTGGGGGTTGGATCTATACCTGCAAAATGCTGTTCGCTTGATTAAACAAATATAAGCGTTTTTAAAAACAAATCCAGTATAAATGCCAATCTTTTAACATTACCGACTAAATCTTGTTGAACAGCCAAGACAGAATTTGAGCCATTGCTCTCTGTTCCCCGAATTAGACGCTTTGCCATCTAAACGCCGCTTTACTGAATCTGGCCTCAGCAATGAGAGAGTGGATTGTTATCAGCTGTCAGTGATCCAGGTCTGGCTGTACGGGGCCGACATCCAGCTGACAACGGCGCCAAGGTCACGTGTAAGGTCACGTCCCCTCGCCAGGGGGCGCTGTAAGGGGGGAGTATCACCAGGGGGCGCTGTTACGGGCTGACCGCTAGGATTACCTGTACTGCCGGCGCCGCCTGGGGAGTATGTCTGTATTACAGATGCCCCCTGGCGTACATTTACTGTACTTTGTCCCCAGCATATCAAGAATTTGATATGCAGGGACTGTAGTGTTGTACCAGCGTCGAAGACGGTCGACCAACATTGAAAAAGATATTTGTGGTAGCTGGACATCTCACATGTTGTACAAGGATTCTAAGGACTACACAATGAGGTCAACTAATGTTGGCTTAACATTGGGCCAGCGTCACAGACTGGGACAGCATTAAACAAATACTATTTCAGTTGTCACTTGGGTTATGTAGATAAAACCAGATTCTGTCGCCCAGTATAAGGGGGCCACCATTCAATCGAGTATTTTTTTTAATAAAAAATTTCGGGCGGCGTCCGCGTGAAATAATATAATTTACTTCAAGGACTGTTCTATGTAAACATGTAATAAAATTTAAAAATGTTAGCGCGCCGCCGAGCCGGGTTAAAATAAATAATTTGCCGCGACAAAAACTCCAGCCCCCCTCCCCCCTGGAGATTGAATGGTGGTCCCCCAATCCAGTTGTAGTATCCTTGGGTGTATGGATCACTCACATCATACCCCCCCCCCCCCGGCGTAGATTTACTTTACTTTGTCATGCTTGGATTTAATATAAGAATCTGCCTCACTGGTGGCTAAAACACCAATGGGTAAAAGGGGAGAAAACGAAATTCGATAATTTAAATTGTATTAACACTTGCGATGCTAGGTCCGAATAATACATTTTCAATCAAATGTCGAAACTTTGGATATGAAAGGGTGTATCTGCCACTTTTTAAAGTGGCAGATACACCCTTTCATATCCAAAGTTCACTGAGCCCCCAGTGTCTCTCCAGCGCGATGGTGATGAGTGAAATCCAAAGGGACGAAATGTCACCGATATTGAAAAAATATTTTGTGAAAGATTTACTCAAACCATTTAAATTTGGTGACGTCCATTTTTCATTAACTAGAAATATTTTTCGTCATTTGAAACTGGAAATTGCAATAGCGATATAAACTTTAAATGAATGAAAAACATAGACAAACAATTCACACAGGAGGTAAAAACAATCATGTTTACTTTCTGTCAGATTGTTTGTGGTCAAATCACTGATTTATTTTCTGATTGCGATTTTAATCACAATTACAGGTCATCAATTTTCACGATTACGATTACAATGACGATTATGCAATTCAACAAATTGATTTCGGTTAAATGTACTTGACAGAATTTTTTTTCGGATTATTATGATTAAAATCGACCCCAACCCTGATGTGATGACGGCCGCCCGTGATCAAGTCTTGGACGCCATGTGTCTCTCTTGTTTTTTTTGTTAAGTCGAAGAAAAAACTCGATTTCTATAGATTTAATAGCGTTCTTGGCCTCCTGCGCAGAAACTTAAAAATTTCATCGCAGGCTGTCAAGACCCAAGCATATCAATCTTTAGTCCGACCTCACCTGGAATATGCCTCCACGGTTTGGAGCCCACATACATCTGATAATATCAAAAAAGTGGAGATGGTGCAGAGACGTGCTGCAAAGTATGTCTGCAACCGCTGGCATAACACCATCAGTGTTAGCGAGATGGTTAGCCACCTTGGCTGGGAATCCCTTGCTGTGCGTCGCAGTAATATGAGACTGCATACAATGTACAGAATAGTGCATACTACAATGGGAGATCCCTGGCATAGGTGGTTGACCCTATCCACCAGACAAACACGAGGATTCCATCCGTGGATGTATATTCCACTGAGCCCGTCGAATGACCCTTACAAATTTTCTTTCTTACCCTGCACTATACCAGTCTGGAACAGCCTCCCACTCCATGTTGTCTCCTCTCTGACACTGGACTCCTTCCGCCTACGACTAAATACTATGTAAACCGCAGGGTTTTTTAATTCACCTTTGTTTTCACTGCACAATTTTTGTTTTGCTGTAACCTCCTGTTTTCTCTTTAGGTTACAACTGGCACTCTTAACACCAGTTTCCGACACGTAATTTGTGCACAAACCCACACCACGGCGTGCAATGCTCCAAGAAAGGAGCAAACGCTGTTCACACTATAAAACGTCAGCCCTTGACGTCGTCCTGACGCCAATACGACAAGGCGGACGGCGAAGAGCTGGTTATAAACTCTCTAGATTCCAGATTCGTATTAACACAGACACCATGATTCTGGGTCAAAAGTCGTATTTATTTCATTCATTTCACTGTGTAGAACACATAAGATCACATACAGTCCAATCGTCGGTTTACCCTGTCTAACATGACAGGGAAACACAATACGTAGCCTTCTAGCTTACTTCACCAGTTAGGCGCGCACCACTCTTTGGTCGCCATCGCTCGACCTTTTATATGCGACCCCATCATCATATCTAATAATAATTACAGCATGGATTTAACATCTAATCATATATAAACATAATCCCAACATTGCGTTAACATACATTTCGTGGCGAGGCTGCCAGTGACTCACTCTGTGAGTCGGCCTATCTTGATGGATCTTCTGACCTTTGGCAGACCATCCCGGACAGTCCGGTAACGACTGAATCCAATCATACTCCAATCCATAATGGATTGTTGTTTGACGGTGTCCGATTCTGGCCAGGTCAACAGCGGTTATCATCTCTGCGTTTGCCTACTGCGTTAGGCATGCATAAGTTTACATAGGCCTATCCCTCAAAGTTAAAAAACGTATTATGTTCTTTTAACTCCAACTAACACTGATAAAATTATGCATGGACCTCCAACAGTGGTACACGGAATGTGAGTAAGATGAACATTTCTTAAGTAACAACCAGTACGCTCACCCCTGGATGGTGAGTCCCACAATGATAGTACTTTTACGTAAGTCAAATACGACCAACTTGTGTACTTGTGAGGGGTTCTTCTATACTAGTGTACAACAGTGATACAATCATATACAACATAGATACACAACAATGATACATTACGGAGATGCGCATCACACAACGTTACAGGATTATAGGCATTACACTTGATCACCTGCCCTCTCTGGTCGCGTGATTGCGATCCAATGGGCTCCAGCTGTTGTAGGAGTTGGAGGTTTGACTGCCTCCGCCGGGAGACCACGGCGAAGTTTCCACAACTGGGCTGCCGGACACTTCCACCATAGCAAGAGCGCACAACCAATGACTAGAGCAACCGGCGACAACAAAGACAGCGGCAATGCCCAGCGGAACGAGGACCGCCGGCCGGACGTGTCCAATGTCCAACTGGGCACCCGAGCATTTAATTTTTCAAGGGTTATGTCCTCAATTTGTGGTAATGCTTGCCAGTCCGGGTGCTCGAGGCGTGTTTGTAAGAGCTCTTGCGGTACAAGGGTGGATATATTCAATGGCAGATGAGTAAGAATAGCTGGTGTTATCGCTAACTGAGCCTGCAGATGGGCCACCCCTGGGAGTGTCCAATCTCGACACTGCACTCGACAGTCAGCAGCCACTCTTAATATAAATATGCCTATTTCCATATTTTGTCGTATTTCCGGTTTTCCACGACAATGTATGGAATATCCCTCTCCGTAGGTACTAATAGAATACATGGCAGGCGCCACCTCCTCTGCATACCCCTCAGGGCTTGTCTCTCGAGCAGCGGTAAACAGACAGCTGCCTCGTTGAGTGACGTCACCATTCAGAATACCTCTGGTGCAGAGAAGACGACCCCTGCCGTAAATGGGACCCGAACGACAGATGGCCGGCTCGTTGCCTACGCAGTCGTGGGGTTCAAATATTCCGCCACGTTGCGTATCAACGGCGACATCTTCGGGGGTTTGTACCTGGAGGGTGTGGCCCGATCCATTAACAGGAACCGGCCACGAACGGATACGGTAACGAGCGTACCGTATTTTGTCCATCAGAGGCAGTTGGGCTGTGAACACCAAACGTCGGGTCTCTTCCCACACTGGTACTAACGATATATGTTGATAATACGAGACCCAAGCGAGACCCGGCGAAAACAGACCAACGCCCTGACTATTCTCTAGAATCAGCATCAGCTCGTTAGGAGGCAATATCTCCTCCGTTAGCTGTCCCAATTCTAGGGATGCGCGTTGGCGCTGATAGCGATCGGATTCGCGCAGCCAAAGATTATGTACACTCTCTAGGGCAGACAAAATCCGATCGATCTGGGTGCTCTCTTCCAGAGCAATTAAACTGCCCACGAACCCATCTAATACACGGCGGTAAGTTACTAATTCAGCGTACAGCTCCTTGGCGAATTGTTCAACAGCAACGAGGTGTTGGCGATTGAGACTTACCTCAGCCCGTGTCTGATTGACCACCGATATCAGTTCGTTGGTGGCGTGGACAATACGTCTATTTGTTCTTTGGGCTTTGGTAATGTGATGTTTTAACTGAGCCACCTGGTTCTCTGTGGCTGTGCCGAACAATGTAGCTCCAATCTCACCCACAAAATTGAACAAACCTCGTTTAATTCGTGTGTTGGGAAGCATCTGCGAGGGAGGTGTCATCGTAGCCTCCATGTCGCGGATGCGCTGCTCCCAAACATTTCGAGTCGTACGCGAATAGTTCTGATGGGTTCCCAGTTTTTCTATGACCAGTCTTAATTCATTCAGACGCTCCTCCATGCGAGGCTCGCTTCTGGGAGCGTCTATGACCACTAAGACTGTGTATGTCCCGCGGCGCACGTGTATGTCCGAGGCACGAGTAATTAACAGTCCGTCACTCAACAGGTGTGGGACGTTGTCCGTCAACATGAAGGGCATCTGTGCCGCGTGACATACAGCTAGCCAGCAAACGCACACACGGAAGTTAGCAACTCGCATTTTGCACGTTTCTGGTAATCTGGTGACGGAGGTGAGCAAAATGGTAAGCGTCGTTTAGGTGTGCGACGTAACATGTATCGACCGCGCTGTCGTCGATGAGGAACATCGGGCGCAGGGCGTTTTGTTGAAGCCCGGCCGTCAATTGCCCAGCGGCGATTTCGGCGACATAATTTCAGAGGGGGCACATTATCTGGCAAATTAGGGGGCGGAAAATTTGTAGGCTGTTTGACGGCCCATCCTTCCTCTCGGCGAGTTAATGTCAACCGACAGGGGGAGGGGTTGTCCTGTGGTGGGGAATCCATAATTACTGAGGAGGGTCCCGATCCCACGGAATGTCCCGAGTGGGTGGAAGGGGTGGGGGAACCTGGCGACAGAGGAATGTCGATGTCTGCCGCTGGGGGCGCGTGTGAGTCTCCCTGTGAAGGCTCGACCGTTGGCGGCGTCTGTGAAGGTTCGCACTCCTCCTGACCGGCGCGTGCCAGCCCGTTCGGGGGGGTTTGTGGCGGTCTAATTATGGGAGCTCCACCGATTACTGCACGGGGGCGACGCTGAGTACGGCGTGGGCGTGGCGTAATCTCATCCCAGTTGAGGTGGGGGTCCACTAACTTTACTTTTTCGCGATTAGCGACGCGAAGTTTACCGCTCTGTTGTTGGCGGAGCCACAGGACAGGACCGCGCACGCGCACGACCTCCCACTGCGGATCCCAGCGGCTAGTTAATGTTAATCGCTCCTCCGCTTTGAGTAAGACCGTGTCACCAACATGAATATCTTTTGCATCGGCGCGGTTCGCTAATCGTTGCCTATTGTACTTACGACTGTCTGCTGTGGCATGGCGTGCCGTCTGAAGAGCTGATGATAAGTCATCCAGACGGTTACCGAAATGATTGGCGGTGCGTGGCTGTAATAGCCGTGTCAGCGGTGTTCGAACACGGCGCCCATAAAGTAAAAAGAAAGGGGTGTGTCCAGTGACGTCACTGACGCTCACGCGGTATGCCGCAAGACAATCTCCAAGCCGATCTTCCCAATCTGGTGTATAATTATTCACAGATTTGGCTAGCAACTCTTTTAACGTGCGATTAAAACGCTCGGTTCGGCCATTACTCTGAGGGTGAACGGGGGTGGTGGTGCGGTGTTCTACGCCCAGTTGCTTCAAATATGTACGCCAGGCGGTGGCTTTAAATTCCTGTCCGTTATCTGTAATTAGGACTTCCGGTGCGCCGTGACGTGGTACGACGTGGGTCGCCCACGCCTGCCAAACGCTGGCGTTTGTTTTGTCTTTTAGGGGAAACGCTTCTGCCCACCCTGTGCAATGATCGATCAATGTCAATACATATCTATTCCCATTATGAGAGGGGACAAACGGTCCTATCAAATCTGCCCCGACTATCTGCATTGGATATGCCGCTAACGGCATCTCACCCATTGGTACATGATCTGTACGACGTTGGTGAACACGGCAGACTGGGCACAGTTTTAACAGCTCGTTTATCTCACGTCGCATACCTGGCCAAACATACGCCTCGCGCAGACGCGCAAGCGTTTTGCCGGTAGCCATGTGTCCCACTTCCTTGTGGGCTCTTTTAATGACTCTTTCCCGGTAAGTCGCAGGTAATACTAGACGTGGATAACAGGCTGAATTTGGGGAGGGTAGTGCTATGCTGAATAATCGGCCTTTAATTAATGTATAGTCGTCACTGTCCTCGGTGAGCGACTGTAATATGTCAGGAAACTCTTTGTGCTGTGCTTTGCTGACCTCCTCGAGATCAAGGCCATCGTATAGTAATGGCAGCACATCAGCAGTGTCCTGCTCAGGGATGGCTGTGGGGTCCACCCAGTCATCGCAATCGATAGTATGTATGCCTGTCTCTGGGGGAATGCGGGATAACATGTCTGCGCGAATATTATTTTTACCCTTACGGTATTGTATTGTAGCGCCATATTCTGATAGTAATACAGCCCACCGCTAAATTTTCGTGTTCTGCATTTCTTTCGTGAATAAAGAAGTGAGGGGCTTGTGATCGGTATAAACTGTGAAGTCGGCACCATAAAGATAGGGGCGTAATTTTGATATGGCATAGACTACCGCATAGGCCTCTTTCTCAATTGTAGCCCAGCGTCGTTGAACGCTTGAAAGAGAGTGTGATACATACTGAATAACCCTTTCCGTCCCACTATCGTCCACTTGCACTAAAATTGCTCCCACGGCATAGTCACATGCATCGGTATACAGTTTATACGGCCTATCAGTGCGTGGGGCGGTCATGACATGGGAGGAAGTTAATAACTGTTTTAATTTTTCGAACGCTTCGCTTTGAGACGGTCCCCACACAAAATGTGCGTATTTTCGTTTCAATTCTTCGAGAGGCTCCGCTATTTGCGCATAATCTGGTAAACATTGCCGGTAAAACCCTGTCATCCCTAGGAATGACCGCACACCCTTTAAATCCCGGGGTGGGGTTAGCTTAGCAATAGCCTTGACTTTTTCTGGGTCAGTATGGATCCCATCCCGATTTACTATATAACCAAGCAGTTTGATCTCCTCTAGGCCAAAGAAACATTTTGTTGGTTTTAAACGTAACCCAGCCTCACGAAGGCGAGCAAATACGAGCTCTAAATGCTGTACGTGCTCCTCTTCGCTACGGCTATAAATGACTATGTCATCTAGATAGACCATGACAATGCGGCAAATGAGACCCGCTAGTACCTTGTCCATCATTCTTTGAAATACTGCGGGTGCATTCGTAAGTCCGAATGGCATCCGTAAAAATTCATAATGGCCTAAGTGACATCGAAATGCTGTTTTTTCAATCGAGTCTTCTGCTACGGCTAATTGCCAGTATCCGGCCTTAAGGTCCAAAGAGGAAAAAATAGTACTGCCTCCAACTTGGTCAAAAATATCTTGAATTTGGGGTAGGGGATACTGATCGCGAATGGTGACTGAATTCAACTTACGGTAATCCACACAAAACCGTGTAGAGCCGTCACGCTTTGGGACCAGCGTGATCGGGCTCGCCCAGGCCGACTCACTCGGCCTGATTACATTTTCAGTCAACATATCAGCGATCGCCTCCTCTACAAGTTTACGTTTTGACAGTGGAGTGCGATAAGCGGCCTGACTTATGGGAGGGTGGTTGGTTTTAATATGTATGGGAGAATTCGAACAAAAACCATTTGGCTCACCTTTTGCTGAAAATAGGTCTGCGTTTTTCTGAATTAACTGGTTGATCTGCTCATCCCCAGTCTCTGGCAATACCTGACCAAGGCTAGCCTCGAAGGCGTGCTCAATGCGTCGCATTGGCCACTCCCTTCGATGCCATCTCAACACATTTCGACCGAAATCGATTATGCCTTGGCCATCCTGTAGTGCATCTTCTCCCAGCACCATTTTGCACGGCAGGTCGCCCAAAACCGTAACCCGGATTGGCTTTGCCACCCCTTGGATTTTGATTTCGGTCGACCCTCTGACGTCCAAAGATGCGCCGGAGACGCCTCGCAACGCTGGGGCGTCTGCCAGGAGCCTGTGGCGATGAGCACGATCCGCCAGTGTGTGAAATATGTCTAGTCGTAGGAGCGTACAGGAGGCTCCCGTGTCCACCAATGCACCAATGGACAGGCCACCAACCTGTAAATCGACCACTGGTCGACCTGACACCGCACCTACGACTTCTGTCCGTTTCCCGCACGGCTTTGGCGGCACTCTCGGCGCATGTGGCCTACGCGGCCGCACCCGAAGCAACGAGGTTTTCCGTCGGGGGTCCAACCAGCCCCGGGCTCTTGCACAGTACGCGGGGGTTGTTCTGGTCCTCTCTCCCGGAATGCTGGCCGAGTCGCAGGAGCGGCAGTGGTCCGCGGTGGCCTTGCCTGGGCCTCCAACTTTGCCACCTTCGTCTGGAGCCGCTCCTGGCTCTGCAAGAGTCTCTTCAGTAGGGTGGCAGTAGTCTGGTTGTCCCGTGCGACTACTGGCCGCGGTGACGCGGGGTTCACCGGCGCGACCTCCATCGGCTCCTCATGCCGACTCAGCCGCGCGTATGCGTCCTTCCTGGCACTGTAGCCAGCCAGGGTGGAAAAGGCCTCTTCCAGCGTGGTAGGGTTGCCCTCTTCCACCAGCTTTCTTGCGAGTTCGTCGCTGCGCAGCCCCCTGGCAAAAGCGCGGATCAGAATTCTATTCTGATCCTCGTTTCTACCTTCTCCCGGGTAGGCGGCGTCAGCGACTTCCCGGAACCGGCGGCTGAAACTTGCTTCTGGCTCGTAGGCACTTTGCCGGGTCTTTTCCACTTCGTCGCGGAGGGCACTACTTTCGTCCACATTCAGGAACGAGGTCCGCAGATGGGCCTTCACATCTGCCCACGGCACATTAAAACGAGCGTTAATTTGGTCATTGGTGGCCAGGACGCCAGCGATATAGCGCTCCAGCTCCCAGCGCAATGAGCCAGCCGCAGTCCTAGCAGCGACCTCTATCTGGTTCTCGGCGCCTACCTCGGCGCCAGCCAACTCAATGTCTTTGAACCAGGCCCTTACGCCCGCCGGGCTGGTTCCGTCACACGGCGTCGTTTGCCGTATCAACGCCTGCTTACATTGTTCGTGGTGACGTCTGAGGGTTCGGGTTGTCTCTAGGACGGCCATGCCGTCGGTATACTCTTTAAACTGGGCAGGATCCATACTTAAAAAAGGACAGCTTACCCTTTTAAAACAAAGTTTTTCTGGACCCTGTCACCAGTTTACTCACAGTTTTGGCAAGATCTGGCCGATGTTGTAGATCTCAGCACATCTCCATCCATGCCTCCATCTCCTCCTCAAACGCCTCCTCGTCGCTGGTGAGCTCTGGGAACTCAGCCAACGCCTCACAGATCCTCAAGACCCTCTTCTTCTCCTTGTGAGACATTGGCGCCCATTGCGTCCGCGGTAGCAGCTTAATAACCTTGGGCTTGTCCTGTGTAGTTTCACCCGCAGCAGCCTGTACTGTTTGTCCGCACGTATCGGATTTGGCCGTGGCGTATGGCTTGCCTGCCGGCACAGTGTTTTCCATGTGGCCTGCGTCTGCTGCCACAGTGCGTTTTGTAGTGTCTGGCTGAGACATTGTCCACTTTTCAAAATTTAAATTGTCTACACAGATCCTGAAAGCAAACTCGCCATTTATAAAACGTCAGCCCTTGACGTCGTCCTGACGCCAATACGACAAGGCGGACGGCGAAGAGCTGGTTATAAACTCTCTAGATTCCAGATTCGTATTAACACAGACACCATGATTCTGGGTCAAAAGTCGTATTTATTTCATTCATTTCACTGTGTAGAACACATAAGATCACATACAGTCCAATCGTCGGTTTACCCTGTCTAACATGACAGGGAAACACAATACGTAGCCTTCTAGCTTACTTCACCAGTTAGGCGCGCACCACTCTTTGGTCGCCATCGCTCGACCTTTTATATGCGACCCCATCATCATATCTAATAATAATTACAGCATGGATTTAACATCTAATCATATATAAACATAATCCCAACATTGCGTTAACATACATTTCGTGGCGAGGCTGCCAGTGACTCACTCTGTGAGTCGGCCTATCTTGATGGATCTTCTGACCTTTGGCAGACCATCCCGGACAGTCCGGTAACGACTGAATCCAATCATACTCCAATCCATAATGGATTGTTGTTTGACGGTGTCCGATTCTGGCCAGGTCAACAGCGGTTATCATCTCTGCGTTTGCCTACTGCGTTAGGCATGCATAAGTTTACAACACGAAGATTTGTAGATTTGAATAGACACAGCTTTGCCCAGTTTAGCCTATTTTTACCCATCCTGTCGTGGACAGAGGTATCTATGTTTCTAAGGAATCATGTATGGATTCATCAAAAGTAGCCATGTTACGATTTTATCAGAGTGGGTTTGTGGTAAGATGTACATAATTATTAATTACGATGTCTATGATGCACTACAGGGGAGGGCTAGGATAGTTGGTACAGTGAATCAGTCAGCTCTACAGGGGAGGGCTGGGATAGTTGGTACAGTGAGTCAGTCAGCTCTACAGGGGAGGGCTGGGATAGTTGGTACAGTGAGTCAGTCAGCTCTACGGGGGATGGCTGGAATAGTTGGTACAGTGAGTCAGTCAGCTCTATGGGGGATGGCTGGAATAGTTGGTACAGTGAGTCAGTCAGCTCTACGGGGGAGGGCTGGAATAGTTGGTACAGTGAGTCAGTCAGCTCTATGGGGGATGGCTGGAATAGTTGGTACAGTGAGTCAGTCAGCTCTACGGGGGATGGCTGGAATAGTTGGTACAGTGAGTCAGTCGGTGCGCTATGTTTATCTGGGTGATTAGGGCTCTGTGTTAGTAAACAGGTGGCAACCTCATTTATGAGATCAGAGACATAATACCTTATTTAATTTTATTGAGTGAGTGAGTGAGTGAGTGAGTGAGTGAGTGAGTGAGTGAGTGAGTGAGTGAGTGAGTGAGTGAGTGAGTGAGTGAGTGAGTGAGTGAGTGAGTGAGTGAGTGAGTGAGTGAGTGAGTGAGTGAGTGAGTGAGTGAGTGAGTGAGTGAGTGAGTGAGTGAGTGAGTGAGTGAGTGAGTGAGTCTATGACGCTTGCCCACCATTACTCCAGCTTTGCGTAAATGTCTCGTGTTTGAGGGGCAGTAGCTTATCTCTGTTTATGTTGGTGCTCCGTCTGCCACGCTGGCCCAACATTCAATCCACATTGGATGTTTGTGGTGACAGCAGCTTGTTCTGTGTTATCGTCCGGGTTGTATCCGGATCGGTGGTATCATATATATATATCAATCAATCAATCAATCAATTTATTCCATACAATGCAGTACATCGTTTTGGCATACACAGAAAACAATAATATATTAAGAAAAATACATAGCATACATGATATATATATATACACACATATTATTGTCACAGACATTATGTAACTGATAAGAGTCACACTCAGTGAGTGATGCCTGAAGTCACCTGTAATCACCTCCTGGGGCTACCACTCGCCTCATGTAGATAACATGAGATTATGGCACCCAGTTAGGTGTATACCAGCATAGAGTCAGTCTCTTGCCAGCAAACACGAGACTTCTACCTCTATGATAACAGCAAATACGGGGAATAGATACAATGTTGAATCAATGCTGGGCGAGCGTCACAGACGGTGTTGGTTCAACATGAGAAGTATGTCCCGTATATACTACAGGTTTCACCAGTTGTAGTAGAGATTCCTCCAGATATCACAAGATTAAGATGCTCCTGGGTGCATAGAATCCGCAACTTTGAATATAGTACCAAGAACTTTAGTACTGATATGACTTTTCCAGGCAATAAAGATCCATATTTTATCATACTCTGTGCAGTGGTTTTCACTATGAGACGTATATCCATATTAGTCCAAATCT
Organism: Flabesymbios commensalis; assembly: GCA_964017125.1. Classification (NCBI taxonomy): domain Eukaryota; kingdom Metazoa; phylum Annelida; class Polychaeta; order Terebellida; family Flabelligeridae; genus Flabesymbios; species Flabesymbios commensalis. The sequence goes on along the minus strand of OZ024904.1, from coordinate 609,604 downwards.
ATATAGCTGCCCAACGAATAAGGAGTATAAAGACTCGCACGGATGCTGTATTTCTCCATTTTGCACTCAAATGAACACGGTTTGTATATCACAACGTTTAGCAGTGTCCCAGCTAACACTAGACATTGGTTGACCCGATGTTTTTTAACCCTTTTAGCCCCCACGATGCACTAAAGCATCGTTTTACACCATTGAAAACATACTTGATTTTCCACAGCTAAGGGTTTTAGAAGGCAATTTTCGATAAAACTGTTCTACGGATACATAGTAATTTTCTTTAATTTATCACCCACATCTTCATCCACTACAAGTCGAGAATTGCGACAGCAATTCGCGGCTTGTAGCGGATGAAGATGACAATGGTAAATTCAGGCTTGACAGGGTTAATGTTGGTCCAGCGTCGTAGATGGTCGACCAGCATAGTAACACTAGTTGTTCAATGTAATAACAATAAACCAATACTATTTCAAATATTTCTCGGGTTTTGTAGATACCACATTCTTCCAGTAATCAGGTTATAATGTGTATATGCTGTTCACTGAAATATTTTTTATATAAACAATGGAGACGTCAGATTATGACGTCTGTAGATGTCAGATTCTGACGTCTAAAATCGGTCCCCGCGCTGAATAGATTAATGATGGACATCAATTCAATATTTAACTATCACTCTGTTCGATAAGAAATGTATTCCCAGCAAACACGAGACGTTGGCCGACTGTTGGTTTAAGGTTGGACCAGCAGCGCAGACATTGGACCAACATTAAACCAACATTGGGCGATCGTCCCGTATTTGCTGCAGGTTATAATGTCTAGCATTACCCCTAAACCCTTTAACCGCCGGCGCCGATTATATTCGTTTTTTACATTTTGTATTAGCATACCATATCAGCTTTCAAACATATTGAAGATAAAATGTGACATTAATCAGCAAGATTTGAAAATAGTCCACGTCCATTTTGTCAAATCTGAATAATTTTCACTCACTTGAAGTTGTGGATCGCGTCATCGAGACACAACTTCAAGTGAGTGAAAATTCAAAGTGAATTATTTGGCGGTTAAAGGGTTAAAGCGGTGAGTTTTTTTGTATAAACCCTGGAGACCAAAAGGTTTTTGTCAATTTGAAATTATCATAATCGTCTTAGTTAACTCTTTCCGCTTCATTTGAATACATGTGTTATGTGTTTACGACCATTACAAATATTTTCACTCTTACAGTGTGGGGATCGACTTTAGACGTCAGATTCTGTCGACTGTAATCGGTCCCCTCGCTGCAAGGGCAAAGGTGTATTTTAACTGTCACATGGTATTCTTTGTTTGGGCAAAGCATCCAAGCTACCAAGCCTCTGAGCTCGGGACACCGAAGTCTTTCATTTCATCATCATACAGAACACAAGCTTGACCAACTACAGACTCGAACTCACGCGCATTACTCTTTTTATAGTCCGTCCCACGTCTATTATTTTGATCAGCATAAGATGCGGCAACGTTTGGTGGTGACCCGGATAGAGGTTGTTAACGATGAGAGATGACGTTATAATCAGCGGTTATTGTTCACTCCTGACAAGACGTGGGCTCTAACTACTGGATGTCTAGTCTCTCTTGATTTATATCTACATAACACGTCACCGATACACTCAAGATTCAATCTATTTCGTACAATATGCAGTATATCGTTTTTGTGAAAACACTTCAGTATAATACTGACACTTTGCCTGCTAGAGACGCGTTAACCCCCAATAAAACAAAATACATAAAATACAACATGTAATTATTGTATATTATATTTTGTGTTTTTTGTTTTATTTATTTATTTATTTATTATTTATTAAAGTTTCTTTTAAAGCGCCCACTCCCGCTATCAGAGCGCTATGCATACATAATGTATTAACACTTTGCCCACTAAGTTATCCTATTTAAATTTTCACCCCCTCGAAGCTGTGTCAACTGAGTGGATGATATTTGCTTAATTTATGACCAAACGCTTGCAAACTTCGATTTTTTAAGGATCATTTCATTCCCAATAACAATCAATACCAATGGATTCATATACAGACGAAAAAGATAACCCTTTAAGTGGATCGCCTTTAAACGTCAGAATCTGACGTCTGTAGACGTCAGATTCTGACGACTAGAGTCGATCCCCTCACTGAAAGATTAAATATTTATATATTTATGGCCGTAGACCCATAACTACACTGTCCCCATTTAAACACTGTCGCGTTACGCTGAAAATCCTGCCCGAGCGGCAGTTTCGTTTAAATCAGCACACGGCGTAGCAGTGTGTAGGCACACACACTGTTACGGAGTGTAACCCATAACATAGTTATTCAAATGAAGCGGAAAGACCTGATTAAGACATTAATGATGATTTCAAATTGAAAAACACTTTACAACGCTGAATGTTTTTGTATAAATCATGTATGATATCAGTAACGACATCATTTACAGCAGTATCCTCATCAGTAATCTCATCAGTAACCTCATCAGTAACCTCATCAGTAACCTCATCAGTAACCTCAGCAATAACCTCAGCAATAACCTCATCAGTAACCTAATCAGTAGTATAGCGTTGTAATAGTTAATGACATCATTTACAGCAGTATCCTCATCAGTAACCTCATCAGTAACCTCATCAGTAACCTCATCAGTAACCTCATCAGTAACCTCATCAGTAACCTCATCAATAACCTCATCAATAACCTAATCAGTAGCATAGCGTTGTAATAGTTAATGACATCATTTACAGCAGTATCCTCATCAGTAACCTCATCAGTAACCTCATCAGTAAACTCATCAGTAAACTCATCAGTAACCTCATCAGTAACCTCATCAATAACCTCATCAATAACCTCATCAGTAACCTAATCAGTAGCATAGCTTTGGATTAGTTATTGACATCATTTACAGCAGTATCCTCATCAGTAACCTCATCAGTAACCTCATCAGTAAACTCATCAGTAAACTCATCAGTATCCTCATCAGTAACCTCATCAGTAACCTCATCAGTAAACTCATCAGTAACCTCATCAGTAACCTCATCAATAACCTCATCAGTAACCTAATCAGTAGTATAGCGTTGTAATAGTTAATGACATCATTTACAGCAGTATCCTCATCAGTAACCTCATCAATGACCTCATCAGTAACCTCCTCAGTAACCTCATCAGTAAACTCATCAGTAACCTCATCAGTAACCTCATCAGTAACCTCATCAGTAAACTCATCAGTAACCTCATCAGTAACCTCATCAATAACCTCATCAGTAACCTCATCAGTATCCTCATCAGTAACCTCACCAGCAACCTCATCAGTAACCTCATCAGTAACCTCATCAGTAACCTCACCAGTATCCTCATCAGTATCAACCTGCCAGCATTTTGTTGAAACACATAGTTTTTTATGTACCGATTATGCACATTAAATCATTAATTAGCAATTAGAGGCGTTATTAAGTTCCTTAAGTACCGGAACTGACAGTTATAAACGGCAAATGCTGGTTCTGCCACCAAACACCGTGTTTGGCCTATTTGTTTTGTACATGTGCTCGGTATGCTCATTAAGCTCTAATTGGAGACATAAATAATCCTGCTAAGGTAATATAATTAAATTTTCAACCACTTGAGGTTGTGTCTCGCTACCGCGATCCACAACCTCAAGTGGCTGACAATTATTCATATTTCTTTAATTTGAGACCAAGCATTTCAAATCTTAATGTTTACAACAGGCATTTTGTACTCAATACCAGTGAATTAATAGGTTAACCCATGTCCTGCTGAATTGTTTCAATTGTATTTGTATTTGAAGCTGAAATTGCTAACGCAATTTCCAGCTTCAAATGACGAAAAATGTAGATATTTTTCAAAAATATACATGTTCTAAATTGAGTTATTTTACTAACTGAACATCTACCACAAACGGTATTGTTCATTTCAGTGACATATTATTCGGCTTAAAATATGCTTAAAACCGTATATATCCGGGTCTAGCAGGACAAGGGTTAATACAACGGATTAAAAACGACAATTGTCGTGATTAGCAGGCAAGGGGTTAATGGTTATTAGCAGGCAAAGGGTTAAGTGGATATAATTTTAATTGGTACAGGTGACTATACTTAATAATCGCCTTTGGGGATCATGGGTTCAGTTCCAATTGGTTCAATATGATATACTTCACATATGTTGCACTCGCAGTGCTAAATATACCTCGTCGACGATTTGTTTGTCATAATGGCCGCCAGCTACAATCTAAAACTGTCATAAGAGGGCAATGAGGTCATTATTCCCGGTATAACTGTGACAAGAGAAGGAAATTAGGTCATTATTTCGGGTAGAGTTCATCCATGCGATCTGTGTTGTTTAGATGAGCTAGGGCCATGTAATTATGATCATCACTTCAGGCGATACAGATTGTCTCCCCATGTTCCGTGCTACCCGTCATTACTCTGAGTACCGACTGAGGGTTATTGCTTCCCTAAGTGCCACACTACCCACCATTACTCTGCTTTATCCCAAAATAACTGTTTTTGCTGAAATATTTATTCTCCACAAAAGTAATAATCCTGATATATGAACGTCAAGTTATTAATAATCCTGGTAATGAACCTCAAGTTATTTCCAATTTCCAGGGAGGGGGGGGGCTGGAGTTTTTTTGAAATAAATTATTTCGGGCGGACTCTGCGTGAAATAAATAATTTACTTCAAGAATTGTTCTTTATAAACATGTAATAAAATTTGACATTTTTAGCTCGCCGCCGAGCCGGGATGAAATAAATAATTTGCCCGCGACAAAAACTCCAGCCCTCCCCCCCCCCCCCTGGATATTGAATGGTGGTCCCCTAAGTATTATCAGAGAAGCATTAGATATACAGAAATGCATTAGGAACAACTTCGCACTTGAAGGGTTACAGATATCTTTCTGTGTGACAGTGATATCAATATTACCAGATTCTGGAAGTCGGATCGTCACGTCGCCATCTTTTTTTATGGTGGATTTGGCCCCTCTATCACGTATTAAAAAGAGTATACCGAAAGTTGATTGGAAAGCTGAAATAGTATTTTTGTGCCACATGTTTTTTACATGCCGTATGGTTTCCCCATTTTTCGCCCACCTGTGACGTCACGCTGACTTAAATAATTACTCCAGTTTGGAAGCTTCCCTCCTATTGGCCTATTGTGTTTGAATTTCCCCGACCTAATTTTTCCTATCATTTAGACCAAGCCGGAGGTACGTAAAGGCCCCGGTTTTGTCTTAGCTATCAACACGTGATCACCTCTCAACCGATCAGTTAGCTTAAGACTGACTTAAGTCTACTGACTTAAGTCCAATTAGTGTTGGTGAAACCGGCCCCTGGTCAATTATTTTTCAGGCCGTTGTTGAAACATAGACAGCGCCTCTGAGCTCGGTCCGCTAAGGATTTAGGCGTTATAAAAGTTTTATTTATTTATTTTATTGATTGAAGTGACGAATTTCAGTGGCTTTGCTGTGCAATACCAAGTTTTCTAAAAGGGAGTGTAGTTAATCAGTTCTCTTCATTTAATCATTTGAATTGCGTTGTGCATCTTGACTCTCTATATACAATACAGTTTAAAAGTATGGGGGTGTATTGTACTGATAACATGGGGTGTACTGTACTTATAACATGGCAGAATCCATGAAAATAATCACGATAAAGAGGTGATCAGATTAAGATACATTGGGTAATAAAGAAAAAAATTGAGAAAAAATAAGGTCAATTTTCTTTGCCATTGAGTAATTCTCATCCCTAGGTGAATAAAATGAGAATAAATACAGAGTGTGGATCGCTACAATCCCTCAGAAATCAGAGGGTTGCTATTTAACCCTTTAAGCCCCCACGATGCATTAAAGCATCATTTTACATCCCTGAATACATACTTAATTTCCCTACAATCAAGGGTTTTAGAACGAAAATTTTCATGAAACTGGTTTACCAATACATGACATTTTTTTATAATTTTTAAACCACGTCAAATCATCTCCATCCACTACAAGTTGAGAATTGCGACAGCAATTCGCGGCTTGTTGTGGATGAAGATGACTATGGTAAATTCAGGCTTGAAAGGGTTAATTTGTTGCTTTGTTTTCGTCGGCAATGAGAGGGTTAACTTCAAAGCGGTTCCTCCTTTGCTGTGTTTCCACTTGGGTTGACAACAAAACACACTGTCGACCCTCAGTCTCTGGTTACCATGACTACACTGCGGTTCATCCACATCCCCTGTAACGTGATGCTAGGAAGCCACATCTAAGTCCTATATGCGAGGTCTGAAAATAGATTATCAGTAATGTATTCTACGCCGATACAAACCTTACGCTGCCCGTCATCCTGACCTCTCAGTATATATGTCACCTTGACCTCATAGAGGTCAGCGCGTGCAGAGTCGAGTACAAAAACATTAGACCTCAAACATGTATCAAATGAAAATCCAGACTTGATCCCATCAGTGACACAGAAATGCATAATTATTAAATACATTAAATTATTATGTATTCCTGCCAACATACATAATAAAGCTAGAACTTGATACACAAAATGTTAAAAGTATGATGAATGATGGCCTCTCAAACATGACATTGAGAAGACCTGATATCAAGTAATCTCTGTCGATACTTATTATTTGATATGTATGACACAAGCTATGGGTTTTCGAATCTTAATAAGGGGGATCAAAACTGTTTCTGAAATAAAGCTAGAACTCATCATTTCATAGGCCTATATAGGTCCTATACATGTACTTGTCCTATATATTTGACCTATATATTTGTCCCATATAGTTGGCATTCTATGAATAAAGAAGGCACCCCCCCCCCCCCTTGTCTGACTGAAATACTTTAGATTGAGAATATCTTAGCTTTCCCTAATATCCAAAATAAATTTTAACAAGCTCCTAACATTTCTAATGTAAACGAGAACAGGTTTATATAAGCATAACCCTTTGGAGCTTACATTTTAAAATTTGAATTTTCACCCACTTGGAGTTGTGTCTCGCTACCGCTACACAACTTCAAGTGGGTAAAAATACTTACATTTGTGAAATTTGAATCAAAACATATGGCTATTAGCCATGTAAGCATGCTGAATTCTGCTTCAAATGCTCTAGATTGAAGAACAGATATAAATGTCATCAACTCTTAACCCTTTAAGCCCTCACGGTGCACTAAAGCATCATTTTGCATCTCTGAAAAATGACTTAACTCCCTAAAATCGATGAGTTTCAGAACGACAATGTTCATGGAACTGTTTAATAATACCAATATTTTTTTTCATTTGCCGCCAACTTTAAGTCATTTTCATCCACTGCAAGTCGAGAATTGCGACAGCAATTCGCGGCTTGTAGTGGATGAAGAGGACAATAATAAATTCAGGCGTGAAAGGGTTAAAGCGTTGAAATATATAAATAAGTAAAGGTTATTTTCAATTTGAAATCGTAATAAATGTCTTAGTCAGCTCATTTCGTTTCATTTGATTACCTACGTTATGGGTCTACGGCTATTAGAAATATTTTACTCTTACAGTGCGGGGATCGACTTTAGACGTCAGAATCTGACGTCTACAGACGTCAGATTCTGGCGTCTACAGACGTCAGATTCTGACGTCAAAAGTCGATCCCCACACTGTAAGTGTTAAGCTCGCGAGCCACAGAACATATTTGATTTCCAAAATGTCCCCTGTTGATTATCATATTACAAACCCCTAATCGTCAGTTAGTAAACGTGTTGCTGAGGCTGAGCAGACTGACACCATCACTCATGACGGTAGTTATGGTTACGGCATCAGCGGTACATCAAAGGGCGGTACTTATCCCTAGCCTTTGATCTCCTTAGTGAGGATACCGCTGATCCTGCATCCTGGGTGTAATGTCCCCAGAGCAGCTGGTGGGTTAACATTCTTAAAAGGTGGATCAATGCTGAGGGGGCCACCATTCAATCTCCAGGGGGGGGGGGGGGCTGGAGATTTTGTCGCAGGCAAATTATTTATGTAAATCCGGCTCAACAACATGCGGTTTTTAAAGTAAATTATTTCTTTCATGCATAGTCTGTCCGAATTTTTTTATTTGAAAATACTCCAGCCCTGGAGATTGAAGGGTTGCCGGACTTGCCCCCTAAGGAGAGGAATAATGATCAGTGCGAAGGAAGCCGCATTAAGACGTGTCCTGCGGGAGAGGGGAGGGGATCCATGGCCCTGTGATTTCTCAGCAAGCACGATATGTTGATCCACAATTGTTTTAACCCTTACAGCGCGGGGGTCGACTTTAGACGTCAGGATCTGGTCTGTCTAACCCCCGCGCTGTCTGACCCCCCGCGCTGGGAAAGTAAAAATATATAAATGGCCGTAGATCCATAACATATGAATTAAAAACAATCTGAAAGAGCGAACTAAGACATTTATGATGATTTCAAAATGAAAAAAACCCTTTGGTCTCAATTGTTTATATAAAAGTATTTCAGTGCCTTAAGGGCTAATGTAGAGCCAGCGTCGTATATGATGGGCTAATATTAAAATAACATTGGGTCTCCTGGCTCAGTTTTGTATTTATCGTACTCCCACAGGTGTTGTCGACCACAAGACTTGTACTGATAACTTCCTGTATCGACCAAAACTTGTAAACAAATCGTTCTGCGGTTGCGAATTATTTACGTTATACTGACGCATTGTAGTTTAAATATTTTAATTATCAGTTAAACATGTGGGTGGTCGTACGATTGTCGCCGGCTCGGCCTGTATCTGGCGACGCGTACCGATCTGAGCCTTTATGGACCAAAAAGCAGTGCCATATGCATATCGTATGCTCACAAATGTGTAATAAAGCACCATTACCGTCTCGTGTTTACTACGAAGACAAGAATACTAGAAACGTTTTAGTATCCTTGCATGGGTAAGGAAAAAAAGGGACTGATGCAATAACTGGGATGCCTATGATAGAAGCGACTGCGGGTGCACGGGAGGGAGGGGGGGGGGGGGGTAACCTATTTCCCCAGAGCAGCTAACTGATTAGCCCTTATCCCGCTGATCACGACTATTGTCGTTTTTCAATCTGTTTTATTAGTCGACCAAATCACTGATATTGGGAATGAAATATGTGTCAAAACATCAAGATTTGCACATATTTGTGCTCAAATTTAACAAATCTGAGTTGTTTTCAGCTACTTGAAGTTGTGGGTCGCGGTAACTTCCATTTGCTGAAAATTTAAATAAATCAACTCAGCTAAGGATTAACATGTCAAGCCTATCCCTATGTATCTCTTACCTCTATGCATATAAAGGTGACATCTTGAGTGAAGCGATAGTATAGGGTCTATCTATTGACCAAACCCAGAACCCCGGCGCGTGCTAACCAGGGTTCCATTTGTTCAGTCTCGCGGGGAAAGCTACACAATTTTCACCAATTGCTAATCAAACTTGAAATTGATTAGCAAAATCTGTCATCTTAAACATGTTTAATGACAGGAAAACCCCAATGAATTTGGGGTTTGGTTTCAAATCGCTACACAATATTTTCAATACAAATTGAAACCTGTTAACCACTACTCCAGGGTCCCTACCATACCACTAGGAGGCCCAACATTGTGTCAGCATTGGCGGCCGTCCTGTGATCCTGAACAAATAAAAACAACCCATGCATCTTGCGCAGCTTGACAAGTTTGATGAATTGTCGCATGATGCCTTTGAAGTGGAGAAGCAGGACTTTGTCGGGATCTGTGATCCATTTCATGTCGCCGCTCAACTAACCACATTTTAACTTGTTCGGGAAGTTAAACTTTGTTTGATGTGCTCTGTCTCACCTCTCTGGTGGCATTATTCACCATGGGATGCTGGCCCAATGTCTGCGACGCTGGGCTGACAATAAAACCACATTGGTTCCACTTCCCGAGTATAAACCATAACATTTTATCAAACAGCGATTTCGTGTGATTAAACTCTATGGAATTTTAAAAATAACAATTAAATACAAAACGCAACTATATCCAGTAAACTTATGATACTTGGACAGGCCTGACAGTGATGTTGACTACAGTAGACAATCTGTGTGCACCTACGTTAAGCCCGGTACATACGGTGAGATTATCTCATGAGATTTGTCTCAAACGATAAGTTGGAAGGTGAATCTCACGGTGTGTACCGTGCCTAAGACACAATTTCATGAACCAAAAGATGTCGCTCAGAAATTCTGCATTTTCAATTTCCCTGAGACAAGATCAGAGGCGCCGCTATGTTAATCGAATTTAGATGGCCCATGGAGCACCCCACCACCTACTATACCTATATTGTACATGATGAGTACTGTATATGTCCATTGTGTCCATTCCAGCAAACAGATGACAATAAACAAATGGTGTTTTATTGTTGGTCCGACGTCTAAGATGACGGACCAACATTAAAACAACGTTGGCTGGATGCATCATGTTTGCCGGGATGTGTCCTAGATTTATCCACGTGCTTTCAAGTTTTGTTCATTCGCAAAGGGCGGGGGCCTTAAGCCTAAAACACATAGGACGCGAGCGTCACGCGAGCGACACGCGTCACGCGTCACGCGTCATACGCGTAAGCAATCACTTTAGTTAATTTCACATTGCATAAATACATAGCTCGCGAGCGTCACGCGAGCGTCACGCGGCACGCGGCACGCGAGCGTCACCGATCACTTCTGGAGCGACATTTAACGCGTGACGCGAGCTTTACGCGAGGTGAATCCACAGTATGACGTCAACATATGATGATTTATTAGGGAGGGAATCCCCATACATCCACGTGGTGATACAGCAAGTGTACGTATGTGACGTGTTATAGGCAAGCACGCTTTCCTTCAATTAAGTCTATAGTTATGATGCCGAAATCTAAAAAAAAAAACTGAAAACAGGCCCTTGATATGGATTTGTTAATTACACAGGTCCAGGAAAGACCATGCCTTTTAATACGACCCTGAGCATCATTTCTATAGAGATGCTGATAAGATGTGTAACATCTGGGAGGAGATAACCACGATCCTGAATACTGGTAAGCTGATCAGCTGATATTGTTACTGACATTATAAAGTAAATGTGATCAAACATATTTCCTATATGGTTTTTATTAATCCAAAACAGTCCCAATTGATCAAAAGGGACAGTTTTGTAATTATAACAAGAATGCACGAATTAAAATATTAAATTTAAAAAATGTCCAAGGGGCCAATATATCTTCGCTATAATTATTGTCACATTACCACAAAAGCAACAATTATGAAATTCATAACTAGCGTTATTTTGGAAATCAGTATTTTGTGTTTTTAATGTATAAAATGAAGAGAACATGTGGTATAGGCCTAGTTGAGTCAGCCCAGAAAATCATGGGCGTGTGTGTGATTGGACATGGTCATAAAATGCCGCCAACAATGCGCAGCAACTGTATGTGCATGTGTGTTTGACGAACAAGTTAACCATTTAAGCCCTAACGATGCATTAAAGCATCATTTTAAATCCCTGAAAACACACTTAATTTTCCTACAACCAAGGGTTTCAGAATGAAAATTTCCATGAAACTGGCATACCAATACATCACAATTTTCTTTAATTTTTAAACCACATCAAATAATCTCCATCCACTACAACGCGGCTTGTAGTGGATGAAGATGACAATGTATAGTCAGGCTTGAAAGGGTTAAATATTGTGATCCATGCTAGCTTGTGAGTTAAATGCCGAGCAATTGTATATGACTGGAACTTGGTTATTGACCTCGACCTTGACTTATTCCTCAAGATCATAGCTGTAAAAAACCACTGTAAAATGTATGTCGTCCTTCAAGACCATCTATATAATGTTTTTTGTGATATTTGACGCGAGAAAGGGGGGGCATAAAAACAGTTTTTATCTTAAAAAAAAACGAATATCAAATAAACAGGGCTACTAATCTGGCCAATGGGCCTACACATAGTTAATAATTATGAACATCATCCCATTTAAATGAACAGTATAGCAATTTTAAAGTATTTTGCTATGTACCCTTTCTATTGCTTATATCTATTGACATTGTCCCTTTTTGGACGACAGTGTGTTGCCAAGGTATAGCCCCAGCATCGCTATTGAAGTACGTTAGCGGAAAAAATCCTTTGATGTTGATTGCTCAGATCTACTATTTTACGCTTGACGCTCGCGAGCTAACGCGTACTATGTGTTTTGATCTGTCGCGCGTCGCTCGCGCAGCTATCGCGTGCCGCGTGTCGCTCGCGTGACGCTCGCGTCCTATGTGTTTTCCACTTTAGGGCAGTCTTGGTCTTCAAGCTCTTTTTTGTAATGCGTGGAAGACACTTGAGTTTACTCCTATTTTTATTAATCAATTCTCGAACCCAAATAGCTCGTCTTTTTGCGGCTCGTCTTGCATGTCGTTTCTTTACAATCGTAGACAACATAATTGTCCTGGGGATGATCTCTAAATAAGGCCTAGAAATACAATTTTTCTGCACACCCCTGACAACATAGGCTTGATGATTTTATCTTCTTGTATGACCCCTTAGCACAAATTATCAAAACATTAACCAAAAATTTAGGTGTCCGAAAGGTTGTACGACCGCGATAAATTATCGATGAACAAATTCTTCCAAATCCACTATATGTTATATCAAGTTGTTTTAACTATATTTTGATTTCATTTATTGGTATTAATTCAATACATGACTCACAAAGCTAAGCATGGTTTATCTGAATATCATGAATACGATAAGTATTACAGGGATGCTTACAATGTTTCGCCGCCGCCGTCGCGGCAAATCGATTTATTAACAGTGCAACCTTGCTGTGTGCCACCATTTTTATAATTTTGAAAGTAGTTTGGTCCAGAGTCTGGAAAACCCCAGAATGCGCATGTCCCAGCGAGTGTCGTAAAAGATAATCTTACCGTGTGTACAGACAATCTCATGCGAGATATTTTATAAGATTACTCTCATAAGACATATCGTATGAGATAATCTCACCGTGTGTACCGGGCTTTAAAGGTTAAATGTCATAAATGTCTCAAATCTTAAAACACCTACATATGTTGGGACTTAAATTTTACAAATCAAATACATTTACATTCACTTAAAGTTGTGGAGCACAGTAGCGAGAAACAACAAATGTTTTCGTTTTAAAAATGTTTTCTCTCGAATACGATATTCGTGAAAATATAAAATCAGCTAATTTTCCAAGCGCCATATCAGTTTCAGAAGACGCAGGTTTGTTATCAGAGGGAGCATTCATTTCACGCGTGTTATGCGGGGAGCATAGATTGCACGGTCGTTAGTGCAGGGAGTGTGCATTTCACGCATGTTTGGTGGATATGGCGGAGCCAGACATTATGAGTGAACTGCAAACGATCCGGAACGACACACTACGAAAAGATGACCTGGATCTCAGCCATTTGATTGGTCCAGATCGCAATGTCGACCAATCAGAACTCTTACTTCTGTACTCGTTTAACCCTCTGACTCCCAAGTACTTACTCTCATTTTTCTTCACTATGAGGTGCGAATCGCTACCGCGATTCGCACCTCATAGTGAAGAAAAATGTGATTTTATACCCACGTATAAAATCTCAAATTGAAGCTGAGAACGACCTTATTATGACGGATTATAGCGTTGTTTTATACAAGGGATATATTTAATAATTGTCATAAGATGCATAACTGCGACTTGAGCGCCTAAAGGGTTAACCCTTACAGCGCTAAATTATAGAATTTTAACCCACTCGAAATTGTGTCTCGCCACCGCGATCCGCGACCTAACGTGTGTAGAAATTACTTAGATTATGATTTGCTTCAAAACATGTAGCAATCTAGCCAACTTAATCAGTGTTAATTTTCACTTCTCCTTCACACTGTGATTGAAGGTCAAATAAAAAGACTGAAAGGGCATTAAGTCATTAGCACGTGGAGGGTTAACCCTTTCAGCGTGGGGATCGACTTTAGACGTCAGAATCTGACGTCTATAGACGTCAGATTCTGACGTTTAAAGTCGGTCCCCGCACTAAAAGAATTAAAATATTTCTAATGGTCGTAGACCCATAACATATATGTTCAAATGAATCAGAAGGAGCTGACTAAGACATTATGGTGATTTCCAATTAAAACACCCTTTGGTCTCCATGGTTTATATCAAAGTGTTCAGCGATGTAAGGGTTGACGTTAGAATCTGACGTCTGTAGACGTCAGAATGAAGTATAAAGTCGGTCCCGCACTGAAAGAATTGAAATATTTATGACGGCAGTAGACCCATAACATAGGTATTCAATTGAGCTAACTAAGACATTTATGGTGATTTCAAATTGAAACCCTTTGGTCTCCATGGTTTATAAGTATTTCTGCGCTCCAAGGGTGGACGAGTAGTGTACCGGCCGTGGTACATTAGCTGACCTCTTATCAGTAGTCACCTGTCTTATCACTACACACACTGGTCAGCATAACACGAGACATTGATCCAATGCTGGCTCAATGCTGGGCCAGCGTCGCAGACGGTGGCCCAGCATTGGCCCAACATTGTGTGAACGTCCAGTGTCTGCTGGTCAGCTCAGACTGTGATGGAGTGTACATTGAAGTCTCCTACAAACATCATATACTGTAGATCAAGTAATATTTGCGAGGTTTTATTTTTTGTTAATTTCGCGGGGAGAACAAATTTGCGAATTTAAGAATCTCACGAAAATGATTATTTTAAGAGCGCTACCTCAACCTGTCACAGAAATCGATAATTCGCGAATTCTAGACGTCGCAAAAAGTTGAAAAAAACACAAATTCGCGAAAATTTAAACACGCAAAAATTACCTGATCGACAGTAATTAGGAATCCAACAAACCCCAGACATGAAATGAAATAAAATGAAAAACTTCTAATGCGCTCAAATCCTCGGTGTCCCGAGCTCAAAGGCGCTGCAAATCCGAATCAGGCTCGTTATCATTGTCCGTTTGACGTTCCAATCCGTAGTTCCAGCATGCCGGGACACAGGGGATTTAGGATGGAAAGGTTTGGCCGAAATATAAAGTCTTCAATTTCTTCCGAAATGACTGTGCAGATTTAGATTTTTTAATCTCAAGAAGGATACAATTCCAGAGCTGGTGGGCCGCAACCGAAAAAGCCCTTTCACCCATCTTTGAACTCACTCTGGGAACCAGACGTGAGATTAATTCTGGTTCAATGTTGGACCGGCGTCGCAGACGATGAACTGCTATTGAGCCAACATCAGGTTAACCCTCACAGCGCGGGGATAGACTTTAGTCGTCAGAATCTGACGTCTACAGACGTCAGATTCTGACGACTAAACTCTATCCCCGCACTGTAAGAATAAACAAATTTATGTTGGCCGTAGACCCATAACATAAGTATTCAAAAGAATCAGAAAAAGCTAACTAAGACGTTTGTGATGATTTCAAATTGAAAAAAACCCTTTGGTTGCGATGTGTTTTACAAATTAATTCAGCGCTTAAAGGGTTAAGATCTCGCCTTCTGAGATTGACCCAGTGCTGGTCTATATGATGGCACAGCGGCAGTTGAGTCAATGTGAAAAATTAGCATCTGGTCAACGTCCGGGTGGGAGCCCTAGAGCAGTGGTTAGCACCGCTGCTTTTCACGCTAGAGTTCGGGGTTCGGTCCCCGGTCTCAGCGGTTTGAAAGAAACAAAAATGTCTCTTCCCCATCCACGTGTAAAACTCAGTATTGTGGGAAGCCTCTGTGCCCGAAAGGTGGCGTGCTCAGCCTCAGACCGCCAGGGCTCGAATTTCGAATCCTGTGTCTGGAGGACAGTGTCATCTCATTCATCTCACCATCCTCAGGAGGTTCTTCTGGCCCAGTTTAGCCTGTATGTGCACAAAGGTGGCCTAAAGTACGATTCATTTCATTTCATTGTGGTCAACGTCCCTGGTCTGGTATAGCAAGGATACTAGAACACATGTGTTCTAGTATCCTTGGGTATAGTAAGGGACTTTGTAAATAGTTCTAGGTAGATCTACCTCGAACTTCACATCAAGTTCCTGACTCTACCTAGCAGACCACAGACGTTGACCACATGCTGGTGTAATGTTGGTTCACCGTCTATGACGCTTGACCAACATTACACCAAATTTGTCACCGTCTGGGCTTTTCATGGAGATTGGGTGCATCAAGAACGTCCTTGGGTGCATCAAAGCGACTGATCAAGGAATGAGTAAAGCACGTGATATCAGACCATTAGCCTACTCAGGGGGTGTCGGAGAGACCCCCCCTCCCAAATATTTTTTTTTTTCACATTTTACATGTTAAGGTCCACATTTTGAAATGTTGGTCCACTTATCCTCATTGAATGCATTATAAACGATCCATATACCAGAAATATATAAGAAAGAATGCCTTATAATAATAATACAAGATAATACCAAGGAAATAGTAGAGTATCTTCATGATAATACCAAGGAAATTATAACACCATGAATACTACAACCAGTGTCATTGGTGATACACGGATCATTTAAAATTATATGTTGATATAAGTCAACAGCCAGTGTGGTTTTATACTGCACAAGGATTCCTTGGTATACATATAGTAGTCAGAGATCAGAGGGTTTATTTAATGTGGCAGTGCATTAGCGGCCATAGCAGAACTCTTTGTAGTCTGACATTAGCATAAAACATGGCATTAGGAAGCATGGCATTAGGAGGAGTGACCAATATGTGGCTACATTTAGATCAGACCATTCTCTATTCAGATGAATACACAAGGTTAAAAATAGTAACGTATAGTATTACCCCCTTGGTACCTTAATCCTTATTGGGAAAGAAATGTGTGTGTTTTTTAACATTAAAATTTACAAATTAAATGGTTGGTCTCAAATTATACTTGCCGTCACAATAAACCAGGATCGCATGATTTTCGGCGATTTTTTCGTCAATTCTGAACCGATTTCCTTGTAATTTTGCAAAGGCCATTTTCTATTCAAATCCTAACAGCGATAAAAATTTCGCAAAATTATATTGAATATTTCAAAAGTGAGACCATTTGACATTGACGTTCTATACGTATAGACCGTCCTTGGATTAACCAGGATCAGCCAATTGCTATATATTTATCAAACGATATGGTTCCAGTTTATCATAAATTGATCAACAAAACTGATATCATACAGAAATCCTGTGGCAAAAAATTGAGGGACCGACTTTAGACATCAGAATCTGACGTTTGTGTATTCTGACGTCTAAAGTCTGTCCTCACACTGAAAGAGTAAACTTTTATAATGGCCGTAGACCCATAACATAGATATTCAAATGAAGCTAACTGAGATATTCAAATTAAAAAACAAACCCTTTGGTCTCCATGGATTATATAACAATATTTCAGTGCATTGACCCTTTCAAGTCTGAATTTACCATAGTCATCTTCATCCACTACAAGTCGCGAATTGCTGTCGCAATTCTCGACTTGTAGTGGATGAAGATAACTTGAAGTGGGTGAAAAATTAAAGAAAAGTGCCACGCATTGGTAAACCAGTTTCATGGAAATTTTCAATCTAAAACACCTAGTTGTAGGAAAATTAGGTCTGTTTTCAGGGATGTAATATGATGCTTTGATGAATCGTGAGGACTTAAAGGGTCAAGGGGCAAATGAACACATATCTCTTTCTCTCGCTGTTTTATAATAAGGTTAATGACAAGATTATAGTATGTTATGACTCACAATTCGTATTATAGCACAAGTCGCCGGATGCTTACCACAACATAGTATCAGGATTCGTAATATAGCTCAGATCAGTGGATGGTTCCCGGAAGATATCATAATACTCTAGATCTGGTAATGTTCGCTATGTTTTAATTTTCGCGAATTTCGCAAGGAGGACAAAATCGCGAATTTAAGAATCTCGCGAAAATTATTATCATAGTGCTACCTATCATCTAAATCGACAATCTCGAATTCATCGCAAAAAGTTCAAAAATCACAAATTCGCGAGAATCTAAAAATGAAATGAATCGGGTTTTAGGCCACCTTTGTGCACATATAGGCTAAACTGGGCCAGGAGAACCTCCTGAGGATGGTGAGATGATTGAGATAACTTTCACACGTGGATGGGGAAGAAACATTTTTTGTTTCTTTCAAACTGCCGAGTCCGGGAACCGAACCCCGAACTCTGGCGTGAAAAGCAGCGGTGCTAACTACTACCCTAGGGCCCCCGCCCTCGCGAGAATCTAGACACGTGAAAATGACGAGATCCCCCGTATCAGGAAAACAGACGATCCAGGAATGTGTCCACGTGTTTATCACCAGCTACTGCACATTCCCCAACTCCCACGTAATCAACTCGCAATATAATAACTCAAATCTGTGCATTCCCTGATAAACTCTTGGAGCCTTTTGTTTTTTCACTCACGTTACCCTCTCAGAGCAGGGAGGCTCTTTATACGTCAGAATCTGACGTCTGTAGACGTCAGATTCTGACGTATGCAGAAGGTCCCCCGCTGAGAGAGTAAAATATTTATAATGGCGTTGTTTAAAAGGTGGTACAAAATTTGCCAATAAAAACAGTAAAAACCGAATATAATTGAGACCGACGGTGAAAGGGTTAAGTAAGTCTTTTCAGTCATTTTCAGGCAGCACTTCAGTACCTCAAGGGTGGATGACAGTGATTTTCGGATAACACTTCAGTAGCTCAAGGGTGGATGACAGTGATTTTCATTTAGCCCTTCAGTACCTCAAGGGTGGATGACATTGATTTTCAGATAACACTTCAGTACCTCAAGGGTGGATGACAGTAACTCCTGACTCAGGCTGTACGCATGCTTGTCGTCATCACAGCTTCCGTGGAGTAACCAGACCTGGATCCGTGACCTCTGACCTCCAGGAGATGACCTTTGACCTGGATGAAGAGCCTGACAGACAGTGACATCTCTGGTTTCTACACAGCTGATAACAAGTGAGGGAGATAGATTCAGGATTACCAGACAGGCTGTAAACACGGGACGCTCAACTATATTATAATGTCGTTTTAATGTTGGTCCACCATTTACAATGCTGAACCAACATTTAAACAACATTGGCGTAACATCTCGTATTAGTTGACATACAGACAGACAAACGGACATACCGGTTTATTAGGCTAGTAAAAATACAACAATATCAACCCAAACACTCATAATACAAACATTCAGGTTGGGGGGGGGGGGGAGGAGAGGGGGCGACATTCCCTGTGGATGAATCCCGCCATTTTACAGGCTAAGTGAATTAAGGGATACTTGGTGAACTGAGTGTAGATGTATTAGTGTGAAATAAATCATAATAAGTGACGATCAAGTTACTGGAATGTAACTCCACGTTGTCAAAACGTACCGTTTTTGAAATTTCATCAGCCACTGACAAAGTATAGACGGTACATCACTACAAATGTTGCGGGGGGGGGGGGGGTGAAAAAACTCAGAATCTAAAGTCTGAAGTCGAAAATAAAATAATAATAATGACCGTAGACCCATAACTTTAAAGGTATTCAAATGAGGCAGAAAGAGCTAACAGTACTATGACATTTCTGATGATTTTCAATTAAAAAAATAAACTTTTGTTTTCCATGCTTACATATTTCAGTGCTTTATGGGTTAAATGCCTTTTTTGACACTTGCTCACATGAAACAGGCCGGAGTCGATGGCTCATTCGGTCCGGTTGTGGCTCGAAACTCAGAGGTACTGGGTTCAAATTCCGGTCAAATATTTGTCATCTTTGTTGACATATACAGTGCTCGAAACTGTTCAAAGGTATGGAGCGCGCAGTGCTGTCTATGGTACTGTGCACTATAGAGTACCCTTGAAGTCATTCAATAAGAGACATTTCAAGTAGTTTACAACTTCAAATTAACGAAAAGTCATTGAATGCAAAAATAAAAATGTTTCTCATCACTTTTAATAAGGGGTGGAACAAATGGGGGGTATGACATTTTGATGAATAAATGTTGCGGAAATCACAAGGAAAATGTGATTTTGAATTGGATAAATATGTAAAAAAAATATCGTCGGTAATAGAAATATGGAAATAAACTCGAAATTAAAAAGCGAGGTTCCTGAAAATATGGATGGAAAAAAGCTTTTTGACAGAATTGTTGAAAAATATGTTGATCACCTCCTTCCCCAGAAATAGGTATTCTTGCAGAGAAAAAAATGTTATCGACAACCCCAACAGCTCTTCCTGTCGTACTCACTATATGCTTTCCAGTCTTATTCCAATGCTGGTCCATCGTCTATAATGCTGGAACAACATAGTATCAACAATGGTAAAACTTATTGTGTTTGTTGTGAAGTTTTCAAAGCAAACACGAGATGTTGAGTTAATGCTCACTCCATGCTGGGCCAATGTCTATAACGCTGACCCTACATTGAATCAACATTGAGAGAAATGTTTATGTTTTCTAAAGAGTTCATTCTCTGGTGATTACTGAGTGCAGGGGGTCAGAGGTCAATCTCTGAGGTCAGGGGTTATGTGATGAGTGATGATAGCAGTACGTGGAGAACCAATGTGAAACAGCTTATTATAAAAACAACCCTTTGTGACTGTACCATAAAGTACCATAGCCTATATACCATAGCGTACCGACGTCAAAATAACACTCACATATTATTCTCACAGACCATTGTTCACTAGGGTCGCATGATCACAAGCCTGATAATTATATAGCATTGCGAATTTTAAACTACAATAACCATATAACCTCCTTAAATATACACAATCTGAATATCAAAAGTGATAATCGTGTGGGATTTTTTTTCAAATTATTCCAACTCCACATCACCTTAAAATACCCCAGCAAGCACGACACATTGAAACAATGTTGGTTTAATGTTGGCCCAGCGTCTCGGACGTTAAGCCAACATTGTCGTGTGACAAACATGAGACGTAAATAAATGTCAGATTATTGTTAGATGAACTTTGCAGAAGGTGAGCCAACATATAAACAACATCGGCTCAATGGTTCGTGTTTGGTGGGTAGTTTTTCTTGATTCTGCCTTAGTTCTATCCACAACTTTATATAGATATGTTCTTGTTCTATTAAGAATCTAAATAAAGATTTACTTCCCTTGTTTCTATCACGGGTACAGCCCCCCCCCCCCGCTTTTGGTTGTAGCAGACATAGCTGTGGTTGTGTTTATGGTTTCTGTGATACTTTACAGCTGTCGGGAGAAAGTACAGGAACAAAGCCCTAGGTTGTTGGTTGTCATGAGCCGTGACAGAACACGTGAGCCATGTGCCGTGACAGAAACACGAGACATTGAACCAATATTGGGTCAATGTAGGCCCAGCGTCGCAGACGGTGGGCCAACATTGACCCAATATTCGTTATATGTCTCGTGAGCCAATGTGCCGTGACAACTCAACCTCAACAACTGCACGTACATGGACTGTGGTGAAAGAAAGGGAAAACACTATTTTAACCTTGAGTAGCACAAAATGTAATATCGCGTGGTATTTCTATTATCAGGATTATAGTGTTATTTATTACCACCTAAAAAGTATGTATAAAACTAGGAAGTATGTAAACATGTATGTTTACCGTGCTATCTAAAATAATAAACGATTTGAAAAAAATGACAGATGGAAAGTGTTTGGTATTTTGGTACCGGCAGTAAATTAAATTATATGAAATGAATGAGGTTTTATGCCATTGTGCACATATAGGCTAAGCTGGGCCAGGAGAACCTTCTGAGGATGGTGAATGAGATGTCCAGACACATAATTCGAAATCCGAGCCCTGGTGGTCCGAGGCCAATCACGCTACCTCTCGGTTACAAAGTTTCCCCACAATATTGGATCTTTACGAGTGAGCGAGGAAGCAACATTTTGTTTCTTTGAAACTTGGAGGCCATAGTGGGGCTCGAGCCCGCGATCTCTGACTTTCCAAGCAGGCAGCTTTAGCCACTGCCCCCGTCCTGTACGGATAGTAGCCTGACAAGCACCAGTCGCTGATCCAATAGTGGTTAACCCTTTAAGCCCTCGCGATGCATTAAAGCATCATTTTACATCCCTGAAAACAGACTTAACTTTCCTACAACTAATGGTTTTAGAATAAAACTGGTTTACCAATGCATGGCAATTTTCTTTAATTTTTAAATCACATCAAATCATCTTCATCCACTGGAAGTCGAGAATTGCGGCAGCAATTCGCGGCTTGTAGTGGATGAAGATGACAATGGTAAATTCAGGCTTGAAAGGGTTAATATTGGTCCAGCGTCGCAGCCAACATTAAGCCAACATTGGCTCAACATATTGTATTTTGCAGGTTTACGTTCTGATATTAAATCTGAAAACTTATCATCCGACTTTACATTTTACTCCCTGGTCACTGGACCTGTTTGTTCGTGTGCCATTTCAACTCGAGGGAGACCATACAGTCCTGCAGCCATTTCGACGCATTGAACATATCGTACACATTGCCATCTCTGTCCCATGTCACCTCCCTCTAATATATCAATGAAACAAGGATTTAATCTAATAACACTGTTCCCACAGTAGCGTAAAAAACGGTGGTGAGCCAACGTTGACCCGACTTGGATATAAGTGTTGTGTTTCCTGGTGATAGTGCTACACACTGTGATGAAAGTGAAAAATATTTCAATCCGTACCCTTAGTGATGAAAGGGTGGTGTAACTAGCACTTAGCAAAGTGACAGTTACACCAGCATGCAAGTATCACGGTAGTGGTGCACACTGACCAATCAGCATGTGTCATCTGTAAACGGTAGTGGCGCACACTGACAAATCATGAGGTGTCATCTATAAACGGTAGTGGCGCACACTGACCAATCAGCATGTGTCATCTATAACGGTAGTGGCGCACACTGACCAATCAGCATGTGTCATCTGTAAACGGTGGTGGTGCACACTGACCAATCAGCATGTGTCATCTATAAACGGTAGTGGTGCACACTGACCAATCAGCATGTGTCATCTATAAACGGTAGTGGAGCACACTGACCAATCAGCATGTGTCATCTGTAAACGGTGGTGGTGCACACTGACCAATCAGCATGTGTCATCTATAAACGGTAGTGGTGCACACTGACCAATCAGCATGTGTCATTTATAAACGGTAGTGGAGCACACTGACCAATCAGGATGTGTCATCTATAAACGGTAGTGGTGCACACTGACCAATCAGCATGTGTCATTTATAAACGGTAGTGGCGCACACTGACCAATCAGCATGTGTCATCTGTAAACGGTAGTGGTGCACACTGACCAATCAGCATGTGTCATCTATAAACGGTGGTGGTGCACACTGACCAATCAGCAGGTGTCATTTATAAACGGTAGTGGCGCACACTGACCAATCAGCATGTGTCATCTATAAACGGTAGTGGCGCACACTGACCAATCAGCATGTGTCATCTATAAACGGTAGTGGTGCACACTGACCAATCAGCATGTGTCATCTATAAACGGTAGTGGAGCACACTGACCAATCAGCATGTGTCATCTGTAAACGGTAGTGGTGCACACTGACCAATCAGCATGTGTCATCTATAAACGGTAGTGGCGCACACTGACCAATCATCATGTGTCATCTGTAAACGGTAGTGGAGCACACTGACCAATCAGCATGTGTCATCTATAAACGGTAGTGGTGCACACTGACCAATCAGCATGTGTCATCTATAAACGGTAGTGGTGCACACTGACCAATCAACAGGTGTCATCTGTAAACGGTAGTGGTGCACACTGACCAA
Organism: Flabesymbios commensalis; assembly: GCA_964017125.1. Lineage (NCBI taxonomy): Eukaryota > Metazoa > Annelida > Polychaeta > Terebellida > Flabelligeridae > Flabesymbios > Flabesymbios commensalis. Next base: position 585,916 of record OZ024904.1, on the reverse strand, counting down.
TCACCATGTGTCATCTATAAACGGTAGTGGTGCACACTGACCAATCAACAGGTGTCATCTGTAAACGGTAGTGGTGCACACTGACCAATCAGCATGTGTCATCTATAAACGGTAGTGGTGCACACTGACCAATCAACAGGTGTCATCTGTAAACGGTAGTGGTGCACACTGACCAATCAGCATGTGTCATCTATAAACGGTAGTGGTGCACACTGACCAATCAACAGGTGTCATCTGTAAACGGTAGTGGTGCACACTGACCAATCAGCATGTGTCATCTATAAACGGTAGTGGTGCACACTGACCAATCAACAGGTGTCATCTGTAAACGGTAGTGGTGCACACTGACCAATCAGCAGGTGTCATCTGTAAACGGTGGTGGTGCACACTGACCAATTCGCATGTGGCATCTATAAACGGTAGTGGCGCACACTGACCAATCAGCAGGTTTCATCTATAAACGGTAGTGGAGCACACTGACCAATCAGCAGGTGTCATCTGTAAACGGTAGTGGTGCACACTGACCAATCAGCATGTGTCATCTATAAACGGTAGTGGCGCACACTGACCAATCAGCATGTGTCATCTATAAACGGTAGTGGTGCACACTGACCAATCAGCAGGTGTCATTTATAAACGGTAGTGGTGCACACTGACCAATCAGGATGTGTCATCTGTAAACGGTACTGGTGCACACTGACCAATCAGCATGTGTCATCTGTAAACGGTAGTGGTGCACACTGACCAATCAACAGGTGTCATCTGTAAACGGTAGTAGTGCACACTGACCAATCAACAGGTGTCATCTATAAACGGTAGTGGTGCACACTGACCAATCAGCATGTGTCATCTATAAACAGTAGTGGTGCACACTGACCAATCATCATGTGTCATCTATAAACGGTAGTAGTGCACACTGACCAATCAGCATGCATGTGTCATCTATAAACGGTAGTGGTTGTGAGCCGTCAGTGCTCTAAATAGGCATTTTGCGCCGAGAAGCGTTCATCCTTCGCCAAGAAGCGTTAACTTTGTACCAATACAATCTGTTTTTTTTTAATATGCCGAGTGGTGGTGGCCACTGAGCAGGATGCATGCAACCAAACGATACTACACCACCTGGTACCCTTAATGTAACGGACCGTTCAACATACCGATCATATATATCATCAATAAATTTAGAAATTATGCAAAAAAAAAAAAGTCCGCATGTGATATATATGTGGATTGTCGATTTTGTGATCTGTAGTATTTCTACGTATACATTCCAATGGGATGACATAATGAATACTTCGTGATGCCAGCTGTAACCACAAGGACTCCACAAGGACTCTATACAAGGACCACCCCCCCCCCCTCCTCTGTACATGATCCATGACAACATGGATTCCACGTAATAAGAAAACACGTGGGCGTTCAACCAATGTTGGTTTAATGTTGACCCAACGTCGTAGACGATGGGCCAACATTAAGCCAACATTGGATTAATATCTCGCGTTTTCTGAGATGGACTCCGTGGAATTACAAAACATGTTCGAGGAAAACAAATGGAAGGAAATGATGATGCTATGGTACCAAAACGACACGGACCCAATGCTGGTTTATTGTTGGGCCAGAATTGCAGATTGTGAGTCAACATCAAAGCAGAACTGGACATGCATGTCGTGTTTACAAGCAAATTATAATAATGTGATACTTGCTAACATGCCACCTCCCCTAGTGTTAACCCTTACAGTGCGGGGGTCGACTTTAGTCGTCAGAATCTGACGACTGTACACGTCAGATTCTGACGTGTACAGTCGATACCCTCACTGTAAAATTAAAGCAATCATAATGGCCGTAGACACATAACATAGGTATTCAAATGAATCGTAAAGAGCTGACTAATATAATTTATAAGACATTTATGTTGATTTTAAATTGAAAAAACCTTTTGGTTTATACAAAATTATTTCAGCGCTGTAAGGGTTAATGTTGGGCCAGCGTCGCAGCCATTAAACCAACGTTAGGTAAAGGTATCGTGTCTGCTTGTCATATTAAATCAGACTGGCTATGATACTGAGAAAGGAGAAACTATATCAAATCTAAAACGTTTTTGTCTTCTTTTGTATTGATCCATAGACGTCAGCCACAGCCACACCATGCATCATATGTGTCTATATATACCATGCACGCTATGTATTTTACTTTATGCTTGTTTGTGTATACCAAAACGATGTACTGTATTGTATCGGAAATGCATTGTAATATGCATTTCTGATTGTATGGAATAAATAATATTATATGCTGATTTTATTTGATAATGTGTACAAATAAGAGACAACGTGTAGAACCCTAGCACCCGAAGGGTGCTGAGAGTGAGATAATGGCATTAGGATCTCTTGTTAGTGAGCCCTTTTTAGCCTACCAATTCCTTCTGTATACAAAATGTCTGGGTGGAAAGGAGGACTGGAACCTGGAAAGCTGAAATTGAATTTGATGACCTTGGGATTCCAAGGGTCGTTTAAAGAAAGAGGTGTTGAAATAAGCCATTTGCTATCCTCGTATCTCTGATCTCCATCTCGAACTATAATTTTATTCTCTGAATATGAAAAGCAGTTGGAATGAATTTTGCAGCTTAATTAGACTTCCATATGATTATGAATGTCTAAGAATCGCTTGAAATTAAAGGGCTAGTGGCCCGTCTGTTGAAAAAATTATCAATTTCAAATTTTTTTGCATTGAGCTGTATGCATGGTTGGTTAAATCTACCCTGCTATTGGCTTATACAGCGCGACATTAGAAATGTCGACTGTTGCAGTAATTGCTAGAGGACGGTACTCATTCCATGCTTCATTGCTCAATGGTTGATCTAATACGATCTAATTTGATCTGAATTGAACCCTGGTGTTGATGCACTTACCAATCCGTTGCCAGTCACATACACCAGCCCGCCAGGTAGAAGCCAAGAGAGCCATGAAGATATTTGAATTGATTTGATTGCCAGAGTTCCGAAAACTGTACGGTAGAGTTGGAATAATAAAGATTGGAAATAGCAGCGGATTAGCTTGATTGTGGAATCAAGTTACTTGCGCTGTTTTAGAATTCTTTTCAAAGCCACCAGGGTATTAAAATACCCTAACCAGCGCTCTGACAACCTGAGGGTTATCATAAGTTGAGCACCGGTATAGTGTATGTCATGTTGTTATTTGTGTTTCTTTTGATTTGGGTGTCAGAGTGTTAATTCAAGGTGCCTGTTGTGTTGCCGTCTTGGCGTGTATTCTTTACATGCTGTATAGTGTGATTGTGCAGGTGTGCAAGCTGATGGCAGAGTATGATGGTTGGTATGTTGCCACTGTGTCCGCGTAGAGGCGGCGGTTCAATGCCGGCCCAACGCTGGAAGCGTTGGATCGACATTGGCCCGCAGTCACCCCAATGTCTTGCATTCTTCTGCTGGGACTGCTGAGTTGCCGTAGACATGCCCGCCTGGTGTGTGTGGATACGCCACAGGCCAGCTGAGGGGTATCGATCCGATGCCGGCCCAACGCCGTAAGCGTTGGGCCGACATTGGCCCGACACCGATTTAGTGATTAGTTTGTCTGTTGTCGTGTGGCACGTCTCGCCTTGCCGCTGCCGTCAAAACAGACCTGACCTTAACTGACAGCTCAGGCAGCAGTCGCCAGTCCACCCCTCCGTCTAAAACACAGACTAGCATGCAGTGTCAGTAATAATAATTCAATTATGATGTTCTTTATAAATATTCTGGAGTTTATCTAGTAGCGTTTTGTGACCTCTTTTTATTCGTGCTGCACGAATTATATTTTGTTGTTTAAATAATTCTGAATTTTCATTTAGTGAACAGATGAAATTGGTGGATAATTCTTCAAGCCTGGTTTTTATCAGTGGAATCTCAGCCAATTTGTGAATTTCATTGGTCCTGGATCGTGGATGTAATCTGAATGCTATTTTAATAGCTTTATTTTGAATAATCTGGAGTTTTTTAATTGCTTGGTCTTTAGCTGAAAGCATAACTATAGCGCCGTACTCTAATACTGGCCTTATATATGCCTTATACAGTCTCATGAGAGTCTGTGGTTTACAGCCCCATGTAGTCCCACTTAAAATTTTTAAAAGATTTAGGCGCATTCGTCCTCTTTTTGCTATATCATCTATGTGGGCTTTAAAGCTTAAATTTTCTTCTAGTGTGACTCCGAGGAGTTTTGTATTGTCTGTATTTATTAATTTTTCACCAAATAATTCTAGATTTATGTTTAGATTTCTTTGTTTTGTTTGTCTGATTAGTAGTAATTGTGTTTTTTTCGCGTTCAGTTTTATCCTCCATTTGGAACACCAAATTTCTAAATCTGATAGTGTTTTTGCCAATCTATATTGAATTATTCTGCCGTTTTTGGCAAAGGTCCAGAATCCTAAGTCATCAGCGAATTGGGATACACTGACATTGTTGTTTAGTGGATCTATTGGTATATCATTCACATATATTAAAAAGAGAAGAGGGCTGAGGACTGAGGAAATAAGAGACACTGAATAAATGCCGTTCTTATATCGACTCACAGTCAGAGACGCTGGTCTAACTGGGTATTATCAGAAAATACATTGTTTTAAAATGTACTGGACAAAATAGATAGTCGTCGCTAGAACAAGGAAAACAGAAAGGCCTTCTATTTTCTTCCTATAATTATTATTAATAAATAGACGTATAATCACAGAACACCATGGTTGGCATCATGACACTGCTACTATGGTTTAGAGTGACATCACAATCAGGCTGTGATTCTGACTGCTATATAAATAAAGCCACTCAGAATAAAGTTTAACTTACACCATTCAAAACATTCATGAATAATCACTGCCCTGGATAATGTATGCTTCTCAATATTGGTCCACCGTCTACGACACTGACCCAACACTAAAACGACATTGGCTCAGAATAACTTATTTGTTCGATAAGCGTGTCTGTCCTGTTCCACCTCCTCTATTATGACGTCACAGTGAATGTCCTGTTACAGATATGTGGTCACGATGTGTGGCGAATAATAGATTAACCCTCCACCTGCTAAGGCAACTTATTTTAATTTTCAACCACTTGAAGTAGTGTCTCGTTACAGTGATCCACAACTTTTAAGTGGCAGAAAATTACTTTTATTTTTGGTTTTTGTAACATTCGCAAAACGTGATGCATGAACACATATTTAATTTCCAAATTACAGTGATTTAAACTGTTAATAATAATATATTAACTCTACAGTGTGGGGATCAACTTTAGTCGTCAGAATCTGACGTCTGTAGATGTCAGATTCTAGTCGACTAAAGTTGATCCCCGCACTGTAAGAATTAAAATATTTATAATGGCCGTAGACCCATAACATAGGTATTCAAATGAATCAGAAATAGCGGACTAAGACATTGATGATGATTTCGAATTGAAAAAAACACCTTTAGTTTTCATAGTTTGTACACAGCGCTGTAAGGACTAATAATACTTACTAATAACAGATTAAAATCGACAATAGACGTGCTTGGCGTTTAAAGGGTTAAACACACCACAGGTTTATAAATAAACAAGATACACCAATACAAAATAAACCTGCCCACAATAAACCCACAGAGCAGAGGTATTTCATACAGATATAATTAAGTACCAGATCGAGTGGGATAATGGTAGTTATTACAATCGTCATGTTGTTCTTATGGAACAGACAGTGATTCATATAATAAATAAGGCCTTTTTTTGTGTCCACGGATATAATTAACTGTCATGTTTGTGTTTATAAAGAGGCCCACTCATATGTGATTGACTAGTATTATGTATAATAAGAAACTCACACATTATCCTCGCACAATATCAAGATATATTGTTATAGTTCCACCAACACATCTTAAGAATACGTTGTTTCTTTGAATCGATAAATATTATGTTTGACAATCATTATAGAGACTTGTGTGTCATGAAGAAGACGACGCTCTTTTTTAATATGTGATATCCACATAATTATTATCATCTATTTTTAGATGATACGTTTGTTTGTAAGGTCTACTTTTAAAGTAGAATGCTACAGCTACCAAGCTACCACCACACGCGTGGTAGACAACTCATACGATATAACTAAAATAAATATGTTTATAAAAACTCATTAGATCTAATAAAACAACTAATCTACTGACATTTTGTTACTTCACTTCTTCATATAACCTATCATGGAGATAGTAACCCTTACTATCTCCATGGTATGAATGTAGTTATCATCTATTTGATACAATTGGGCATATTTATTTAATTAGATACCAAAAATTTGCAAATATTGATGTTCAAACACACGTTTCCTTCCCCTTAACAGTGACTTACTTAATCAGGTAATAAAACAGATTATAATTGATTAAAGTGGCCTAGTGCTCAAAGGGTTAAAACACATCATAGCATTTAGTCACGTGACACCCATCTAATACATTACGACAATTATCACACATGTTTAGTCTTAATTAACTCTATGGTTTAACTACCACCACACACAACTTCAAGCGGGTATGATCAGTGGCGGATCCAGGAAATGACAGACGGGGGCGCTGATTTTTGCAAGAATTAATACACACCACAGCTGGCACTTATATGCTCTAGAGGGGGGGATTTTGAAATCTGAGGCCTCAAATGACGCATTCCAGACCATATTTCGTCCGTAATATGGTCGTTGTTTTGTCTTTGGGACTCTGAACGGGGGAGGGGGGGGGGGGGGGCGACGATTCCCCCCCCCCTCTGGATCCGTCACTTGGTAGGTATCATGGAGATAGTAACCCTTACTATCTCCATGGTATGAATGTAGTTATCATCTATTTGATACAATTGGGCATATTTATTTAATTAGATACCAAAAATTTGCAAATATTGATGTTCAAACACACGTTTCCTTCCCCTTAACAGTGACTTACTTAATCAGGTAATAAAACAGATTATAATTGATCAAAGTGGCCTAGTGCTCAAAGGGTTAAAACACATCATAGCATTTAGTCACGTGACACCCATCTAATACATGCATACGTTTTCGCAATGTGGTTTCACTGTTGGTCTATCATTGGAACAGCATTTGATAAATATATCGTGTTTGCCCGGTCACATCTATATAATTCTACAGTAAGTATATACATACTAAAAAAGATGAATCAAATATACACATCCGAACATAAAGAATGAATGAAATTATTGAATGAATGAAATTATTGAATGAATGAATGAATGAATGAATGAATGAATGAATGAATGAATGAATGAATGAATGAATGAATGAATGAAAGAATGAATGAACAAATTAATGAACAAATGTATGAAATGATTGAAATGAATAAAATGAATGGAAGAATGAATTTTCGCATGTGAATGACTGTATCGCACACAGAGTCTATTTTTACAGACTAAAATTTGTTGGATGACATATGTACATTACAAACGCTAAACAAACGATAAACATTTGCGTTTCCATTATTCAAAAAGAACTGGGGCTGAAAACTTGTCTTTTAACTTTCATTCATTTCTTATTAAAATTTTTAAGACCATCTTTTTTAATGATTAAGGAGACTGAAAGTTAGAATAAGATTGTGTTTGTTAAATGAACCTCTTGTCAATAATCACGTTCCATAACTAACGTATGCATGATACCAGTAGCCCTATCTTCAGCGAGCAGTGTTACGTTTCTTTTTGTGTCAGGCTTATTATGCGCCTCTGGCACCTAAAGGGTCAGCCAGCCTGGGGGCTGGTACTACCAATGTAGCCTGATATTACGTAATCACTGCATTATGACGTCATTTATACAGCCCTGGGGCACTGAATACGGCACCTGATATTATGTAAGCATTGTATCACCATGATCAGGAGAGACCCAGTAAAACACAGAGCTGGGGTAATGTTGGCCCAACGTCTGCGACGCTGGCCCGACATTGTACCAGCTTTGTGTCAACGTCTCCTTTGTACTGGTGGGAGGCTGGTATTGGATTCAGAAGCTGATATTACGTAATCATTAGAGCGACATATAATGAGCCACTTGAGGTTGTGGGTCGCGATAGCGAGAGACAACTTCAAGGGGCTAAAATACAATTTATAGTTAAAGATTACCTCTTAGCATACTGATGTCGACCACAGTAAACATTCTGTGTTTCATTAACACCTATATGATCAGTTGTTAAAAATAAATATGTTTTAAATCTTGAAACACAGATATATGTTGGGACTTGAATTTTACGAATAAAACAAATTTGCAATCACTTGAAGTTGTGGATCGCGGTAGCGAGACACAACTTCAAGTGATTGTAAATTTAAATTGAATAGCTCAGTGCTCCAAGGGTTAACACAAAATTGAAAATTTGAACAATCCACTTTTTATTTCAGTTTTTCCTTGGTAAACTAACAGAGACACATCATATTCACCCAGACGACTATCACTAAACCCTTTCTACGCAGGGACCGATTTAAGACGTCAGACTTTTGACGTCTTAAAAACTTACAGCGCTGAAATAATTCTATGTGAACCATGGAGACCAAATGGTTATTCTCAATTTGAAATCATCATAAATGACTTAGTTAGCTCCTTAAATACCGATTTATTTGAATATCTGTTATCAGGTTATTGTTCCACGGACATAATACATAATATTTGTATTCCTCCAGTGCGAGGACAGACGTTAGACGTCATAATCTGCCGTCTATAGACGTCAGATTATGACGTCTAATTTCTGTCCTTTCGCTGAAAGGGTTAACTTTAAACATGATTACAGAATATTATACTTTTTATTGGCTATCACGTAGCAAAAAAGCTACACGATTCTGACCATTTGCAACTCAAGTTTGATTAGCAGAATCATGTAGTGCGATGTAGGCTTTAAAAGCGTCCGGCACTAATTACTGCGCAGTGTATAATTAGCTGATTACAATCATTGTATTACTAATCGCCAGGGGGCGCCCTGCTGGCTGTCATAATTTTCATGTCCACGTGACATCACCGTGTCATGTGACATGACGTCACGTTACACGGAAGGAGTGTCTTGTGTCATCATAAATTCATCAACAACATTAAACAAAAAATCCTGGCAGCCATTTTGATGTCCTTAGGTGTGCCTTGTTAATGAGCCACAATTAACATCGTGGCCATGGAAGCTGTAATATCATCATTAATCTCATCATTAAAAAAAGAGTAGAGAATATGTCACCCCGGTCGCCTGATAGCTGCAAAATTTATTGTAGAACTTTAACCATTACAGGGCGGGGATCATCAGATTCTGACGTCTACATCGACCCGGACTGTAACTTACAGTGTAAGAGTAAAACTATTTAGAATGGCCGTAGACCCATAACATAGGTATTCAAATGAATCAGAAAGAGCTGACTAAGACATTTATGGTGATTTTAAATTAAGAAAAACCCTTTGGTCTCCCAAGGTTTTCATAAAATAATTCAGCGCTTCAAGGGTTAATCCTTTACCCACTAGAAATAATTATTAACAAATTTTTCTTCACTGTGAGGTGTGAATCGGTGATGGAGTTAAACGGTCAAAAATAGAGGTAGAATAGAATACTTTGGAGAAATATATATTCACAGTCAGTTCCAATATAATTGGTGATCTGCATGAGCAGTCGTACTTGTAGTGCATAGCCTCAGGGAAATGGGCGTCACGTGATCTGGGTGGTGGTCACTTGGTCTGGGCGCTGGTCAAGAGTAGATGAATCTATCATTAACCCTCAGACCACTGAGCCATAAAATTTAAATTTTCAGTCACTTGAAGTCGTGTCTCGCTACCGCGATCCACAACTTCAAGTGTCTAAAAATTACTTGGTTTAGTGAAATCAAAGCATTGTATTACTGTGATGAGGACATATTTCACTTTCAACAACTGGTCAAATAAGGACTAGTAAAAACACTGTGAGGTTACTGTAGTCGACGTCAGTGTTTTAAGGGTTAACCTCAATATGATGTACATGTACCACCTCACCACCTCACCACCTCGTCAAACACCGCGAGCTGAACCAATGCCGCATCAACACTTTAAGCGCTATAGTTGTTAAAGCGCTGAAATACTTCCGTATAAACCATGGAGATCAAAGGGGGTTTTTCAATTTGAAATCACAAGGGTTAAGCCCTCATTATGCCTCAAAGCATCATTTGACAGCTGACTTGATTTTCTTAACTTTTCGAAACTTCATATGAAAATGTTTTAGCAATCTGTAATTTAGACTTGAAAGTTTTAAAGCTGCATAGCTGTTTTGCTTATTTCATTCAAAATATTAATCCATGGAGAATAGTGTTTTATTTTTAATTTACTCCCCCGGCTACTGAGTTATTAAGGATTTAAGTTTGTTGTTTTTTAATATTGTTGCCCCACCAAGTGGCAACTAACGATCATCATTGAAAAGAAGTGGAAGTTTTTTAATAATTTATTCTTATTTTTTAAGTGGTCATAGATACAATTCACAGTAAAAAGTGTATTATCTCATGTCATTTAGACATATGTAGGAGTTATTACTTTGTGTGATATGGGTGATATATGCATATTTATTATGTCATGTTTAATTTAGGTGCCGGTATGGAGAATGTCACTCACTTGAAAAATAGGATCTATTTCAGTATGGTGCTTTTATGTGTGGGCCAGCATCTGAGCCATTGGCCCACCATTAAGACGCTCTCCCCAGTCTGTGAGAAATTGCTGGCAGAATTACCGCTAAAATTCAGTGATGTAAATCATCTTTTTTTGCTCTTTTGATTTTCGTGATTTTCTTGAAAAACATTTGTATTTCTTCATTCGGTATCTCATGAACATTTCAAAATTATAGTCAAAATGCTACTAGACAATATCAGACTTTATTTTATTTTATCGTTAATCATCACATACAGTGATATAAATCGCGCTATGCGGTAAAATAAAATAATATTCAGAAACATCAGACTTTACTGTAACCGATTGCCAACAGTTTTCTGACCTAGTCTCAGTCTACCACTGGTTACCTGGGCTTTGTATCTCAGATAACACGAGGCATTGATACAATGGCATACTAATGTAGGCCCATCGTCTGCGGTACTGGCCCAACATTATGCCGATTCAGTTCAACGTCTAGTGCTTGATATAAGGCGGTTTGGTGTTGTCCGATGTAACATTATATTGGCCCATAACCCTACCACTATTACATACATATTGTACACAAACCGATTCACTACTTCATAATACTTGATGGTGTATCGCTACATTTACAGTTTTAGTGCATTTATAAGGCATTTAAGACAATATGAATGATTGTTTTGTACTTTTTTGGTTATCGAAATAAACAAAACAGTTATTCAGCTTTAATTTCGCACTGGACGTTTTCCGTCATTTATTTAAGGGGTACAGGTACTAGTCAAGGGGTACCAGTGTGTCATGTGAAGGGTATAATCTGTCATTGACCTCAATATGATGTAATAGATAGTATTGACCTTTGACATGTCAGCTTTTACATAATAGCCATTATATTTCTTAATGTTTTGCACGTTGTTTATGCGATGCGAATCGGTTGTCTTTATAATCCCACGAATTGAGCAGTTTGGGTCACTGCGTATGTGTGTACCCAGGAAAGATCTCGGCCGCAGCGGGATTCGAACCCGGTACCCTCGGGCTATGAGTCAAACACGCTACCAATGAACTACTCTCAGAAAATATGGCGCCGCTGAGCCAGTGCCGGGTTAATGCTGGCCCAGCGTCACAGACTGTGGGCCAGCTCTAAATCACCATTGGACAATAATTAAATCTATCATTGACCTCAACATGATGCACCACCTCAGCAAAAACTGCAAGCTGAACCAATGCTTTATTAACGGCAGCATTAAATCAGCATTGGTTCTACGTGCCGTAAAGGCGACAATACTGGCTACACTTGGACCACTACACGTGCGTACCACCACTCCCGGTACCGCCGTGCCTCCCTGGTACCACACGTACAGCCACACCCCAATAAATGAGCTCGAATTGACATTAAATTAATCAATATTTAGACCAAATGTAGTTAGAGTCTAAACACATAACTCACAGCCACACCCCTAGAAAAGGGACACGAGTTGTATTTATTATCCTTGATGAATATAATACAAATAAAATTACATTATCTACAACATAAAATAATATAAAAAGTAACATAAATGTACAATGAAAGTGTATACAAAGGATGTTACTTCAGGTGTAAAGTATTCTAGCCTATCCTATTAACGATCTCATGATATTGTTGTTCTAATAAATTTGATTTGATTTGTGAAGATATCGTGCCAGCTTAGAATTTAAAAGCATGGGAATGAATTACTAAGCAATTTAACAAAATTTGATTTGTGCTGAGAATTTCTTCTACGATCTTACTGTGCAGCAATGACTGTGCAGCATCCCGGTTATAGCACATTAATTATAAATTATGCATAATTAGCTTTTGAATAAAGTGTAAAATAAATGAATGAATGGATGAATGGATGAATAGATGAATGGGTGAATGGATGAATGGATGAATGAATGGATGAATGAATGAATGAATGAATGAATGAATGAATGAATAAATTAATTAATAAATTAATTAATTAATTAATTAATTTATTAATTAATTAATTAAGATCGATCGATCGATCGATCGATCGATTGATCGATTAATCAATCGATCAAGCAATCAAGCAATGAATGAATGAATGAATGAATGAATGAATAAATGAATGAATGAATGAATGAATGAATGAATGAATGAATGAGTAGGGGGGGGGGGGGGGTTAGCCCACCTCTGTACACACACATGATAAGCTTGGCTATTCTTATTTTTTAACAAATGCATGGTATTGGTATTCAGAGTATGGCATATGACACATTTAAAAGCATCAAGAGCTCAGATCAATAATGAGAGAAAAAAAATTAGTTAAACGACCATTGCATTCGTCGGCCCCATATTCAAACAACATTGTTTTATCGTGACAAGTTTGCTGGAATAACATACCCTGAGGTCTATTGACCATCGCGTGCACACACACACACCCCTCCCGGGTCAGGAGCAGACATGACGGCTGCCATGGCGATGTTTACATCCTCCTAACTCCTAGTTCTCCGTGGACATCACGAGTCATTCACCCACTATTGGTCTACGACGCTGGCACAACATTGTACCAGCACAGGGTTGTGTTGGGCTGCTAGTTGTCTGTGGCCACTATGGCGGGTCGCCAGGGATCTCCATCATAATGAGATTATTACCATGTCAGCATCACTGCCAGGAATCGCATGGAGACGTATAAGCTGACATATAATGACGTGGACGCTACGTATACACAACCAGAATTGGTCAATTATCGTCAAAATATAGGGCGCTCTCGCATATTCACACACACAGAGCGTAAATGGGCCGCAGCAGGGCGTAAAGCACATTCACACCTTGTCATTAGCCTCGTGTCAAGCAAATGGCGAATTCCGGTGTTTTAAAATCTAGATTGTGATAATAATAACAATAGCCTGTTTCCGATTGGACTATGTTTTTAAATTTGATGTTCTTCTTGTGAAATTTGTGCCCTACCATTTCAGCAGGGCTCACATTTCTTTATCCTTACGTCGCTGATTTATTTTTGTTTGAACCATGGATACCAAAGGGTTTTTCAATTTGAAATCATCATAAATGTCTACGTGAGCTCTTTCCGCTTCATTTGAAACTATGTTATGAGTCATTGCCCGTTATAAATATTTCAATTCTTTAGACGTCAGAATATGACGTCTACAGACGTCAGATTGTGACGTATAAAAACGATCCCAGCCATGAAAGGGTTCATTCGAGCCTGAAATTAACACCTCAGGAAACGCTATTGTCTTTTTAACCCTTAAAGCGCTGAATTAAATAAATCAAATTTTCACCCACTTGAAGTTGTGTCTCGCTACCGCGACCCACAACTTCAAGTGGGTGAAAATTACTCATGTTTTTTTAATTTTGGATCAAACATTTGCAAATCTTGCTGTTTAAAGCACACATTTCGTTCCTAATAACAGAGATCATTTAGTCGGCTAATAAATGGATTAAAAAAGAATATAGTCGCGCTTGGGGCTTTAAGGGTTGACAATTTGACAGTCTCAGAATATCAACTAAATTAGTTCAATTAGTCAGAATGCAAAGTTTACAGCCCACATTTAAAAAATATGACTAATTTCCACCCATGTGTACATTAAAATGCTTGGGGAGCAAAATATTCATTTACCACGACAATTAAAAACGTATCTAGAAAAATTGTATCCGACTGGAAAATTAAAAAATATATATATTTAGATGTAGGAATGAACATTGATTGAGGTTGATTATGTTTTTATACTTGGACAGACAAAATGTCACTTATTATGTCTGATGATTACGTTGTTACGATATGATGATAGATTTATTAGATAGATTAGATTGGATAGATTTATTTTAACAATAGATAATTCAGTGTCTGTGCATACATAATAACATGGTGGATTTGACTACATCTAGCGTGTGATGTCTACATCTAGTATTAATCATTTGGATGGTTGCCTTATAAGGTACAACCAGTGACTGCTTTATTACAGTATTAAGTCTTATGATTTGTTATTCTGGCAGACATCTATATGATTACCATATCACCGAGGTCAGGTAATCTATATAACTCATGCTGATGCTGGCATGGCAAAACCTCATAATATATAATAACATTACAAATCAGCAATATACGCAGTGAGCACAGTAAACACTACGATTTTAGACAGAATCTGACGTCTGAATCTGACGTCTGTAGACGCCAGATAAAGTCTCCACAGGGTTAATGTTGAGACGATATTGTTTTTTTCTTTAGCATAATAAATATATAATTAATTTATATACATGCTATACTAGATATTTAGTGGTGGTAGTCAAGTATTTAAGTCAGTGCTAGGTTATGTAAGTCCGTCTACATATAAGCCTAACCATAACAAGTGTTTCGAGGTTTGCCTTTGGTCTCACCATTCCTACAAATTGTGTACTGTTTGCTACTAGTCTAATATAAAATGTAGTTATTTTTTCTGTGGTTTTAGGAGCCGGGATAGCGATGCTGGCCCAGTTTAGCCTATATGTGCACAAAGGTGGCCTAAAGCCCGATTCATTTCATTTCATTTTTTACCGCGACCCACAACTTCAAGTGGATGAAAACTACTCATATTTGTTAAATTTGAAGCCAAACATTTGAAGATATTCATTTCATTCCCAATGACAGTGGTTTAACACGTTTAACCTGCTAACTTGCTAACGAAATCGACTAAAAACGAGTATAGTCGTACTTGGGGTTAATAATAATATTGCACATGAATTAAAAAGTAAACTAAATAAAACACGACATCTCGGTTACCAGGGGACAATATGACACTCTGGTTGCTAGGGGACACGATGACACTCTGGCTGCTAGAGGACAATATGACACTCTGGTTGCTAGGAGACAAAATTACACTCTGGTTGCCAGGGAACAAGATGACACTCTAGTTGCTGGGAGACAAGATGACACTCCGGTTGCTAGGGGACAAGATGACACTCTGGTTGCCAAGGGACAAGATGACACTCTGGTTGCTAGGAGGCAAGATGCCACCCTGGTTGCTAGGAGTCAAGATTACACTCTGGTTGCTAGGGGACAAGATGACACTCAGGCTGCTAGGGGACAATAAGACATTCTGGTTGCTAGGGGACATGATGACACTCTGATTGCTAGGGGACAATATGACACTCTGGTTGCTAGGAGACAAATTGACACTCTGGTTGCTAGGGGACAGAATGACACTCTGGTTGCTAGGGGACAAGATGCCACTATGTTTGCTAGGGGACAAGATGACACTCTGGTTGCTAGGAGACAAGATGACACTCTGGTTGCTGGGGGACGAGATGACTGGATTGCCACGTTCACCAATATAAACTTGAAGCACTCCAGTAAATGTTGACTTTACGCCAGCAAACGCGAAACGTGGCCCAATGTTGATGTGATGTTGGGCCAGCGTCACAGACGATGGCCCAACATTACATCAGCGCTGGGCCAACGTCTAGTGTTTGCTCGGACGCCAGCCGGGCTGGGCGAGATCGTGTGATATCGCATTCACCTCTAGTAACACATTATCTTATCGCAGCGTGTCGTATCACAGACTAATGTATCGTATCAGCTCGTAGTGAACACATAACCCTTGTGGACCTAGGTCCTACCTTTAGGATATCGTAAACATTTATGATATTTTTTGTGGTACAAAATGTGTGTGGGATTGTTTTTCTATCTAGTTTTACCTGTAGATGAATATTCATGCATAAACTAACACTATGCATGGGACCGGAAATAATATATCTATATACATAAACCAACCGTTTTCAAACCTATGTGATATTAAAAAAAAAATAGAATAGCATCATTTATAATTGTATTTTGGCATTCAAGAATACGAAGATAAATCATTTGTTCCGCTTTAAATAGGCCTAACGACTCATATATAGGCATAATATATTTGTTCTCTCAAATAAGAATGTGGGGCGGTGAACTCGCAATAAAGCAAAATATAATAAAATATATGCATGATGAAATGCTAGAAATACTATTCATTCACTACATAAAACGCATTGTTACAATTGATAAAGTACCATAGTACTTTATCAATTGTAACAAAATGTTTTATTGCTACTTTCTATTATTTATTTCTGGGATGACAAGACTGTGATTATTGAATGAAAAATGGTATCAATATATTCATTATGAAATGCTGGATCTACATTTTATTCACTTCATAAAACGTTTTGTTGCAAATATTGATAAAGTACTATAGTACTTTATCAATTGTAACAAGACGTTTTATTTACACGTTCTATTATTTGGCCGAAAATGCATTAACTACATAAACCGTTTGTCATAGTACTTTATCAATTGTAACAAGTTGTTATTCTATTATTATTCCTTCGGATGACAAAGCTGTGATTATTGATCAGCAAACATTAGTGTTATTTGGGTCGCTGATCAAACGTTATCCACAGTAAATATCATGAGATTTGTCATCAACCCTTTCCTCCCCAAGGGAGACCTCATAACCCCTTCCTCTCCAAGGGAGACCCAGTGACCAGTGACCAGTGACACCACAAACCGCCAGTGTTTAGTTTCGAATCCTGTAGTGGAAGACTTCATCAGAACAACAATGACATGCTAATTAGCTAGAGACGAAATTCCTGATTTCTATTTATTGACAACTATGTCAAAAATAAGAAATATGGGAATTTCGTTTCTATATCTAGTCTAACTGGTAAGTGCGCAGCACAAAAATTAAAAAACTTTTGCAGTTCTAGTCTATGGACATGTTTACATCATATGGTCATATTAAGAAGCCAAAATAAAATCACCGATTTTTTATGATTTTAGACCTGGGCATGTCCCTTTAACCTTAGTAGTTAATTTATTTAAATTTTCACCCACTTGAAGTTGTGTCTCGCTACCGCGATCCACAACTTCAAGTGGATGAAAATTACTCATATTTGTTTAATTTGAGACCAAACATTTGCAAATTTTGATGTTTAAACACACATTGCATACACACACATTGCATTCATACACATTGCATTACCAATAACATAATTCGTTAAATAAAACAGAATCAAAACGACTATGGTCTCGATTAGCTGGTTAAGGGGAATCAGGAAAAGGGCTAAGTTAGCATTCTGTGAATCATACAGTGTTTATATTCTGTACTGCCTTTGTTTTATTGTGTACAGTTTGCACTTACTGTACATTACTCACAATAAATTGATATGATTAAGATATGATAAATTATTAAGCAGGGATTTTCCTCGTAACTTTATACCCGGCATGACCACCGGGCCGCCTAACTTCGCCGTAGACCCGGTAACACTGACCGCCATTTTATATCCACAAGTAACAAGTAACAAGTAACAAGTAACAACTAATTATTTCTGATGACCTTTCATAAAGGTAAGACAGCTCATTACTTGCGACACCTACCGAAAAACTCGGATACTTTGAGGTTGAAACGAATATTTCAAGGGTCTATGAAAACTTGTCTCTGTCTCAGCCAGCGATGTTATTAGAGTAGTAAATTTAGGCTTCAAATGATAAAAGACATATTATTAATAAATTAGGATATGTTAAGGATTATCTGACCACATGATATGCATTTTGTTTTATTTGGCCTGCGAGAGGAGAAGGTTATGTTTTGGTTGTGAATGAGGTCAGTTGAGGTCACCGTGAGGTCACACTGAGGTCACATGACGTTATCAGCAGGGCGCCTGGTCACGCGGCCGTTGTAACGGTTAGTGAACGAGGACCACTTCACATTCACATAATATATTCACCCAAGGCTGGTTTAATGTTGGGCCACCGTCTGCGACGCTGGCCCAACATTAATCCAACATTGACCTGCCGCTTCTTGTGTACTGGGTGTTGAGAGCTGAGCTGATTAACAAATTATAAATCAGAAAAGTTATTCTGCTAAGTAATGTTTAATAGTGAATACTATGCAATTTTATTTTCGTAAATAGTTACATTTTCAATATGCGTAGTGCTGTCCCTGCCATAATGACCCGCTTACAACTCCCATAATACGGCATGTCTCACCTGATTATGATAAAATAATGCCTTCCCAATACAAATGACGAGGGTAGACATTTCAAAGCCAGATAATAACCAGATGCTTCCGTCTGCTCAACCCCCGCTTTGATGTTCAGCGTTTCGAATCCCGTGTCTGGAGGTCAGTATTATCTGATTCATCTCATCATCCTCCGTAAGTTATCCTGGCTCAGGGAACCTGTATGTGAAGATAAGAAGAAAACAGTCTCGTTGATTGATTGATTGATTGATTGATTGATTGATTGATCGATTGATCGATTGATTGATTGATCGATTGATTGATTGATTGATTGATTGATTGATTGATTGATTGACTGATTGATTGATTGATTGATTGATTGATTGATTGATTGATTGATTGATTGATTGATTGATTGACTGATTGATTGATTGATTGATTGATTGATTGATTGATTGATTGATTGATTGATTGATTGATTGATTGATTGATTGATTGATTGATTGATTGATTGATCATTCATTCATTCATTCATTCATTCATTTATTCCATGTTCATGTCTAACACAATATACAATATTGTTATAATGTACATGTTGATGATATCAGCATTACAAGGCTTACCTCCCCAACAAACACAATGAGTTGACCCAATGTTGGATTATTCTTGGGCCAGCGTAGAAGACGGTGGGCCGACAATAATCCAACACTGGCTGGCATAATGTTGGTCCATCGTCAAAATCACACGTACGTTAATTTCCCTTCAATTGTTTTCTGGTGCGTTGTGGGAGGACTGTATTTGGGTCAATTTTGGCTTGACGTATCGACAATACAGTTAGCTCAGCAGAATTCATGCCACCCAACTACACATGTTACCACAATGATCGCAAGAAGGGGGGTGGAGGTGTTCTGGTGGCAATAAAATCGTCATACCCGTCTGTTGAGGTAGAACTTAATGATATAGACGGTGAGATAGTCTGGGCCACAGTTACCCTTCGAAACCAGAAAACACTATACATAGGCTCCTTTTTTAGGCCGCCTGGGAAACTTATAACGCTACTGAGTGACCACCATCTAACTCAGCTGCAGAAAGAACCAACCAGAGAGTGTAATGTGCTTGATCTATACTGCACTAACAAACCTAGCCTTACTAAATTTATTAGTGTCATCCCTGGAATTTCAGACCATGACATAGTGTTGGTCGACAGTGACATTAAACCAAAATCAGCTAAAAAAGAGAAACGGAAAGTTAACCTCTTCTACAAAGCCGACTGGGGGAAAATATGCGAAAAAACATCTGCTTTCACCACACATTTCCTCAATAAAATAACACAGAACCCTGTAGAGCACAACTGGCAACTGATCAAAAAACACATCAGCCAAACCATTAGCAACCTGGTGCCATGTAAAACAACCTCTTGTCGTTATAACCTACCTTGGGTAAAACCTAAGCTCAAGAGAATGTGCCATAAAAAGCAGAGACTATATAACAAGGCTAGAAAAAGTGGCAAAAGTCAGGACTGGAGTGCTTTTAGAGAAGTAAAGAAGTTGATAAAAAAATCCCTGAACACAGCACACTGGGACTACGTCAATAATATTTTATCTGATAGTTTGAACAACAACGATTCCAAGCCATTCTGGAACTACAATAAAGCTAAGAAACAAGATAATGTAGGAATATCACCACTCAAACGTGATGGCGTGTTGTTCAACGATAAAATCGACAAAGCAAAAATCCTAAACGACCAGTTCACATCCGTCTTCACCCAGGAGGACGGGAACGCTATCCCTACTCTAAAGGGCGACAAATTCCCATCCATAAATGAACTGACAATAACATCCGAAGGAATCGAAAAACTGCTACATGACTTGAAACCTAACAAAGCATCTGGCTCTGACTGTGTTCCAGCAAGGTTTTTAAAAGAGACGGCCACAGAGCTTGCACCTGCGCTCGGGGCCTTTTTTACACAGTCCTTGAATAAATCAACACTACCCAAAGACTGGACACACGCAAATATTACACCCGTATACAAAAAAGGCAGGCGATACCGACCAGAAAACTATAGGCCTGTGTCTCTGACATGTATTTGCTGTAAGGTGATGGAGCACGTCATATGTAAACATAACATCAAACACACAGAAAAGCACAGCATACTTACAGTGCTGCAGCATGGTTTCAGACGTGCGAGATCATGTGAATCACAACTACTGGTCACCATCCACGATATGCTCAACTACTGGAACAAGAACACTCAGTTAGATGTAATTGTGCTGGACTTCAGCAAAGCATTTGATACCGTACCCCATGATAGACTCTTGGGCAAATTAGATCAGTACGGTATCAACGGGCATATCCACAGCTGGATCTCAAACTTCCTGAAACACAGGAGCCAGTGTGTACTTGTGGAAGGGGCGAAGTCAGACCCTGCGCATGTGGTCTCAGGTGTACCACAGGGGACAGTCATGGGACCACTCTTGTTTCTCCTGCATAATAACGACCTACCTGAAAATGTCACCTCTAAGGTCCGGTTGTTTGCAGATGACTGTCTCTTGTACCGACCTATCCACAATGCTAGTGATCAACTTGCACTGCAGCGTGATCTGGACTCTCTTGTCGAGTGGAGTAACAAATGGGGAATGAAGTTTAACGCCAAGAAGTGTGAATCCATCAGAATGTGTCGGAAACGGAATCCACTCACGAGAATGTACACCATCAGTGGCCAGATCCTGCAGGAGGTATCCAGTGCTCGGTACCTAGGTGTGAACATCACAAACAAACTTGACTGGTCCAAACATGTTGCTTCTACCACCAAAAAATCAAATGGCACCCTCGCTTTCCTCCGTAGGAACTTAAAAACCTGCCCGAAAAAGATCAAGGAAAATGCCTACACAAGTCTAGTACGCCCTGTTCTTGTTTATGGTGCCGCAATATGGGACCCATACCTAGGCAAGGACATCTCATCCATAGAGATGGTCCAACGTCGAGCAGCTCGATTCGTCACCAATGCCTACACCTATACCAGTAGTGTGTCTGATATGATAGCAGAACTCGGTTGGCACAGCCTTGCTGATCGGCGTGGTGACATCAGACTGATAACCCACTCCAGAACCATCCATAAACTGATGGAAGTACCAACATCAGACATTCTGACTCCAGCAGATCCTCGAACTCGCTCCAACCACAAACTAAAATACAAGACCATCAAGGCAAGCACGTCAGCATACAAGAACTCTTTCTTTGTGAAGACCATACCTTTGTGGAATCAGCTACCCTCTGAGATAGCAGAATGCTGCACATCGAAGCCTTCAGAAAACAATTAAAACATTTTAGAGATTAAATCTTTAATCATTTATCCCCCTTACAATTCATCAGCGTGATACTTAAAGGAGGTTTGCTGATTATGCTACAGATACAGATACAGACGTTCCGTGGGGCAGTACCTTACCTTCAGGCTCACACCTATACATGTATAGCAGAAACAAGAGAAACTTTAATAACAGATATATGTACAGCTTTTCCAAGTTTTCTAAATTTGCCCAAAACTGACCAATTTCTTTTTAATATGAAAGCAAATGATCTGGATATTGTAAACAATGTAATAAAATTTATGAATACATACCTAGACAAAAGAGGACCACTATATTAATTTGCAACTATTAGCATTGTTTTGTCATTCTGTGTATTTTTTTTGTTTGACTGTAATGTATACAGTAATGTATAAGTATACTGTAATGTATAAGTAGACTTTAATTAGGTTGCTGTTATTATCACTTTAACCCTTTAAACTCTACAGTCTTTTTAAATACATTTTATTATCCGACTAAATCACAGTTACTGGGAGCAAAATTGAGAGCTTCATGTTTAAACATCAAGATTTACAAATGCTTGTCTCAAAATGAATAATATCAACCCACTTGAAGTTGTGGGTCGCGGTAGCGAGACACAACTTCATATGACTTAGGGGGTATTGGGTTAATTAGACATGTGTGATTATATTGTCGTTAGTAGTTCTCTCATCCATGTGACTGATGTACATGGCCTGAGCTGTGGAGCGTGAGATACGGCTAAATGACAGCCTGTGAACAGGCGAGTACAACCAAATTAACTCAATTTTGGGACATAGTATTACAATAATTTTTAGTACAGCATTAGAACCTTATGATTCAGTATTGTAGGGAGGCTCTGTGACCGAAAAGTAGTGTGTTCGGCCTGAATTTCGAATCATGAGTCTGGAGTGCAATGTCATCTCATTCATTTAACCATCGTCAGGAGGTTCTCCTGGCCCAGTTCAGCCTATATGTGGACAATGTTGGTCGAAACCCGATTAATTTTTCATTTTTTGACAATAAAAAAACTAGTGTGATTCTGGCAAGTAATTAAAGGTTTATTTTATTCTTGCATCATTCATTCATTCATTCATTGATTCATTGATTCATTCATTCATTCATTCATTCATTCATTCATTCATTCATTCATTCATTCATTCATTCATTCATTCATTCATTCATTCATTCATTCATTTATTCATTTATTTATTTATTCATTCATTCATTCATTCATTCATTCATTCATTCATTCATTCATTCATTCATTCATTTATTCATTTATTCATCCATTTATTCATTCATTCATTCTTTCATTCATTCATTCTTTCTTTCATTCATTCATTCACTCACATGCTAGTATTACGTATTTGGTTGAAGTGGTCAATTAGCATGAATCATGATTTATTATTCATTACAGACATATTCTGCCGACAAGCGATTAGAATAGTTAAATATAGAACGCCAACTCGTCCAAAATCGTCAAAATAAAATAACTGTCACTTATTTGTGTGCTTTACTTTTTTCACCAGGGTCCTCATAATATGCGCATATAGCCATCGTTAATATAATGCTCTTGGTCCTGAGGTTATCATAATCACTTGGATGCTGTTGTTTGTCCTTATGATAACTGTACGCTATAATAATAGCTTAATCTCTATTTTATTATCACGTGTCTAATTCAACGCAGGGATGGTGAAAAAAAAAATAGCCTTTATCTAATATTGGCGTACAATATCAAGGGTATACACAGGAGGAGGGCCAGAGGGGTCCTGACCCCCTCCCCCCACCCCCGCTGCAGATTATCAAAAAAATTCTGATGATTCCGGGCTCCCCATATTTTTTTTATTTTTACCTCTTGACCTCCCCCATATCCGAAAACTGCGCCCGCCCCCGGATATCCGAAATTTGTAATCGTATCACAAATTTAATCCCTGCTTAGACGACGAGCATGCGCTACAGATTTACCAAAATAATTAGTGTGTCTTAGACAATACAGTATAATTGTTCTAAAAAAGTCGGGCTAACATCTCGTGTTGGGGTAATGCTATGATAATGTTGGGCAGCGTGTTAGGGTTGACTGTTGGCCGACATTAATCCAGCATTGGGTCAACGCATTCGCAGGGTACTCATTATATCGGTACTTAAACTTCTAAGATGTTGGTACTTGAATACTTACATGCCTAATTACAGTACACTTAGCTTACACCACCACTTCTGAAGTATTAGAGGTACTTTTACTGGCGGGCCTATTACACTTAAAAGTACTTCTGTATTCTTAACATTTTAAATGCCACAGTGCTTGTGATTCTTTGTTATTAATTTGAAGTTGGAAATTGCGCAAGCAAATATCAGGTTAAAATGATTTGTATTTAAAACATAAATCAAAATTTGTTAAGCCAACATGTTTGGCATTTTATTTCACAGTTTTTTTTAGGAAAAGTAGCCAGAACAACTTCCCTGATGCCTGTGACGGGACTTGTCATTTCTGCGCTTTTGAAGTGGGTTGGATTTGTATCAATTTATATCCCATTAACTAGTAAATTATCGAATTTAAATATACCGCCGTCGTTATCTGGTAGAATATAAAGTGAATTAACATAACTGTCAACTGTTCCTTTCCAAAATCTGTTTCAAAAATGGCACCCTTTTAGCGCTAAGCATGACTATAGTCGTTTTGAATCACTGTCGTTGATTTAGCCACTGCCATTGGTATTGAAATATGTGTTTAAACATGAAGATTTGCAAATGTTTGATATCAAACTGAGCAAATATGAGTAATGATCACCCACCTAAAGTTGACACAACTTGAGGTGGTTGTTTTTTATTTATTTAGCGCTTTAGGGTTAAATATGTCAAATAGACAGACAAACTGTACAAATTATAAACATGGTTATGATTACCAAGTTAGAAGAAGGTTAAATTTCATTTATAATTATTTAAAAGTTCAATAAATTATCATTCCGATTCAGACCCTACGGTGCCGTTCAACGTAGCCCTTTTTTGGACGATTTTTCACCTCCCACCTTCGTAACGCTTTTTACCGTTACTTTGGCTACGCTCTGTAACGCGTCCCTTAGCCCCCTTCCCCCCCCCCCTCCACAGTCCCTCCAAGCGTTACATATTTGTTGAACGGCCCCCTACTATGGAAACCGTCTCAGGATATAGCAAGATGGAACTCTAGCAATAAGACCAATTTCAGCTTACGGCCCCCAATATTACAAAATAGTCCTAAATTATGCTTGATGTACATTGTAAATTGTACAATGCCTGATAATAACATAAATAAAATCTTGGAAAAGTTGGAAGTAGTGATACCAAAAGAAGTCAAGCTCACATTAGAACCCAAGAAGAGTGGTTTTGTACAGAGGTCACTGGAGGTTAAACAGACGTTACTCAGACGACAGTGGCTGTCAGCACCAACCATGACCTTTGACCTGAAGGACTTTCTGACCGCTTGGGGTCAGCACCGTTAGTGACCTTGGCTGCAGACCAATTATTTGTGTCGGCAATGATAACATACGTTTAGACACGTTACGTACACCGTGGGAACAAGGAAGGTAGATCCCTGGTGGGAAGAAGGTGTTGTCGTTTTATTTATATACAGAAGGACTGAATTGCGGATTTGAGGCACAGATAGGCTAAACTGG
The DNA here is from genome assembly GCA_964017125.1 of Flabesymbios commensalis. Classification (NCBI taxonomy): domain Eukaryota; kingdom Metazoa; phylum Annelida; class Polychaeta; order Terebellida; family Flabelligeridae; genus Flabesymbios; species Flabesymbios commensalis. Next base: position 560,389 of record OZ024904.1, on the reverse strand, counting down.
ACAGGGTAAAATTCCTGTGTGAAGTGACTCGATGTACGTATGCAGTTGGCATTTAACCCTAAATGCGCGGGGATTGACTTTAGTCGTCAGAATGTGACGTCTGTAGACGCCAGATTCTGACGACTAAAGTCGACCCCCGCACTGTAAGAGTAAAAATATTTATAATAGCCGTACGACCATAAAATAGGTATTCAAATGAAGCAGAAGGAGCTACCAAAGACATTTATGATGATTTTAAATTGAAACCAACCCCTTGGTTTCCATGGTTTGTATACTTTTTTTCAACGTTGTAACCTCCCATTGGAGCATCTCACCAAACATCTAAAAGGTTAGTGAGGATCAGCACCCAATCGTGGTTTGTTTTATTTAATTAAATATATCAGCCAATAGTTGCCAATCAACCGTCAAATATCTTGCCAAGTTAGGACCTGCAAAATTCTGCAGACATGTCAGCTCTCACTGCCCTCAATTGTGTGGACCACATGTCACATCTCAATGTGCAAGAAAGACATCCCCTTACTAAGTATTCAACTGTAACGAATAAAAAAAACTTTATTAGGGGCGAAAATTTGTTCTAACACCATTCAACACGCTGCACATAGTTTATAGTCATGGACACTCGAGCGTCACTCAAAAGACAATTTAAGTAGGTGGGTTTTGAGATTACTTTTGAATGTCGCCAAATTGAAGATTATCTTCAGTTCTTCTCATCCCCCTTAGAAAAGTTATAAGCATCTTAGCTTTGCTAATGGGCACGAGCGAAAATTAGGATAATGTTAATGTTAGGATTTGTTCCCAGTGGGCTGGACCCCTTGTGCACACATATTTTTTAAGTTGTTTTTTTTACAGATGTAGAGTTCTGAAGATATATATATATATATATATATATATATATATATATATATATATATATATATATATATATGTATGTGTGCATGTATATATGTGCATGTATATATATATATATATATATATATGTGCATGTATATACACCAGACTTAGTTTTGTAGAAACACATGAACATATGAGCGGCTTTGTCATGCTATATTAAGTAGAGCACATAATATTGTTTAAGTATACATGATAACTACTTTAACACTTTAAGCCCTCACGATGCATTAAAGCATTATTTACATCCCATGACAATTTTCTTTAATTTTTAAACCACATCAAATCATCGTCATCCACTACAAGTCGAGAATTGCGAGAGCAATTCTCGGCTTGTAGTGGATGACATGACAAGCATAATTTCAGGCCTGAAAGGGATAAATGAAGTTAAACGCCATTGAAATGTTAATTATGTAAATGATGACTTAATATGTTACCCGCTGAAAGGAATGGAAAAACACCAACGTACAATTCAGCGGGATGAATGTGTATTGTACCCTTGGACCACAAGGGTCACGTTGCCCCAGTCTCCCTCCAGGGATCCAGCTGATAAGTGAGTCATGTCATCATCAGGTCAAAGGTCATCTAGTGGCGTATCACAATAATGACAAGGGTCATCTGCAAGGTCACAGCTTACACCAGGATGCTCCATCCTAGAATCTGATCATAAAGTAAGGTCTGGTGACCTACATCTCGATACCTTCACAACACCCACGATACATTCATTGGTTTAATGTTGGGACAGCGTTGCAGACGATGGACCAGCATTAAACCAGCATTAGGATAATCTGATAATACCTCGTGTTTTCCGGATTATTAATATCAGTTGAACACATATGTTGCTGAAACTTTTAACCACCAATGACGAGTACAATTATTTTAATCATTTTTATTATCACATAAAATGACAGATTTCGGGAGAAATATGTTTGATTTCACTTGGAAAGAACGGCAACCCACAATATCGAAGAAAAATAAATTGTGAAGATTGGAAGCATTTTGGAAGTGGCATTTTGTATCCACGAAAACTGAAATAGATAACTACACATGAGGATTATGGAAGGAAATTGTTTATGAAACTGTTTTAAAAATATAATATAACAAATATGTTTGCATTGTCAACTACGGGATTTTATATTCCGGGATAAATATTATGACACAATCAATCTTCTTCATCCACTGCATGTCAAGAGTTGCGGCAGTTATAGTGGATTAAGGTTTCAATGGTAAATTAGGATTTGAAATGTTTAATGTTGGTAAGGTTAAATTTATCTGAGCTTATTTCTCTGAGGATTTCGTAACAATTAAAATTGATCTAAATAATGGTATAATTGTGTTCAGTTTGTATACATTTTATATCAATTATATGATTTTTATGTAATTAAATCAGACGAAAGCTCATTTAAATTTATTTCGAATACAGGGTGCTGAAAATAACCATATTCAGAACTCCGTCCTAATTAAACTCCGCCATCAGTCTATGATGGCAAATGTCAGCGTGCCTAAATAACTATCATTCATCTTACACAGATTGGATCAACTAACATTGTGTGTGTAAATACTCCCAAAAATGTTTTAATTTTGGTGCAAGCCCAGACAGGCAATTTAGACGAAAATGGATGTACATGTATATAAATATATATTGTATCAGAAATACATAAGATAAGTCTTATGTATTTCTGATTGTATGTAGGCCTGCAGGTTGCACTGTATATAAATGTATTGTATACCGTCGATAACGTCATGGGTTCTTTTGCTGTTGGATATTTCATATTTTAAGTCTTTGGAAGCATGATCTATTTGATACATTTACATGGTGGTTTTTCTGCTGGCTTGACAAATGATCCAGACGTTTATTCCGTGTTTTACACGAACCACGCTGATTCAATCCATCCATCATTCACCATAGATATCCAACAAAACCCAAGATGCGAAACCAATGTTGTTTTAATGCTGGGCCGACGTCGTAGACGATGGGCCAGCATTAAAACAACCTAAGATCAACAGCAGTACACACGAGACATGGAAGAAATGTTGTTTTATTGTTGGGACAGCGTCGTAGACGGTGGCCCAACAATAAAACAGCATTGGATCAATGCCACAACAGGAGTTGTTGCCCCAATGTTGTTTTAATGTTGGGCCAACGTCGTTGACAGCGGCCCAGCATTAAAAAAACATTGGTTCAAAGTCAGCCAACACTACACATTGATACATGTTGATTAAGTATTGAGCCAGCTTTGTAGACGCTGTCACAACATTAAAACAACATTGGTTCAATGTGCGGTATTTGCTGGCATCTCCCTGCAGTCTAGCGCTATCATCTGACAGCCAATTCAGAGCGGGACCAAATTACCAGCAGTGGTTTGTTCCAGATCGGCCGATATCACCCGTAGAGCAGGCTATAATCAATCACTTATTATCGCTCATTTCATTCAGAATGATGATTGCGCATAGCGTTCTGAGCGGGAATCGTTACAGCCCAACCTGTGCACCCCCCCCCGTGCACTCCCCGTGCACTCCCATGGGCGCATTCCAGCTGATATCTATCTCATGGAAGTCAATCTGTTAAAACTATTAAATTGTCAGCAGCGGATTGTTCAGTTTTTTCACAAGCACTTAAAGAAAAGTTTTACAGAAAAATATATCTGACAAAACACCTTCACATTCGTCTTTAAAGCTATAGCCCACTCTATGTACTATGTTTCTGGTTTTAGTTGTACCCCAGTTGTCCCTATCTCTGTAATCAGCGTGGTGCTTTCTGGGTACAGATGTGTCCCGATGTTTGTACACAGTGGACTACACCTTTAATGCTAAACATGTATGCAACCAGAAATACATAATACAGAGAAATAAACAACTCTAACCTCACCATTTCACAGTGAGCTGATGCGTTTTCCCTTATAACTCTATAACCATTCGACCGATCAACACATGTAAGGCATCGTTGGAAAGGTCATAATCTTAACTTTCTTACGATATTTTTATCTTTTTTCTGCTTTTAAAACTCGATCCGCTAGCTGTCGCGATGTGTACTAAGAAATAGAAGATCGTCCAAAATGCATCCATGAGCCGGTTACTCGCTTCCTCTCTCCACCACTACTGCATATATTATGCGGAAATCTATATTTAGCAGAGAGAGGGGGAGGCCGGGGTCAAGAGCACGTGGGATCTGTACAACGTCCACGTGGGCCAAGTCGTGGTATTCTGGGGTTGAGACGGCGGTTTTATGATCCCTGTATGTCGATGGTACGTTTAGCGATTCACCACGGCAATACATGGTCAGATGAGACATTAATGAAGTTAGCGTAGTAGTGGTGGCTTAAATGTTGTCCCAAGCAAACAGAACTGATGATCGCTTAAGTATGCCTAATTAGGCTATAACTCACCGGTTTTTAATTTACGCGTTTTTTTAGCATTGCTATTATAAAGTCATGTTATATCCTGTTGTTATCCGATGTGTTCATGCTTGAAGGAAAAAAAAGGAAATATTAGTTTCAATGTCGAGATGTTATTTACTTTATTTTGTTTGTATTCTAACGTTATGCATTTCTCACATCAACTGTGGGAAAGAGGTTCCACCTCATGTTTATATATACTGTGTCTGCTAAATTAATCCATTTTTAAATAGTCAGTAATTTATCATTAATTCTGGTGAGTAAGCCGACCAGCAGATCACTTTCAAACCATCTAACATATTTTGATAATAAACTAATTATAGACCCATACAACGTAAGCCTCTCTGTGGTATTCTGTGAAACTCAATGACCTCGACCTCCTTTGTTTTCGCCGAGGTGCTAATAGGGGGGGGGGCTCTTATATAACCTTGTTTTCACCGAGTGACGTCACTGCGTTTCACAGAATGAAGTATGGGGGGAGGGGGTGTTATATAGCCTTGTTTTCACCGACTGTCGTCACTGCGTTTCATAGAATTGTATTCTTTACACATGTAACAAAATCGTTACATTTCTTTATTGACCCTTTATTGACCCTTGTTTGTTTTGATTTCATAAAATAAATACGTACAATATATCAGATCAAGGCTCATCCAGCACACAAAACATTCGTATAACATTTATGCAACGTCTTCGACGTTGGTCCAACGTTGTATAAATGTTATACAAATGTTTTGTGTTTGCTGGGCACGTCGTCCTTATGTCGATAAATTATGTCATTTAAATCAATTTATATCATTGTTATATCATTGAATATATTGTGATCAAAATATTCTATACGATGCATAGATCTATGCGTCGAGGGAATGAAAGGGTTAGCGTTTCTTGTTAAACCATGTTAATTAAAGCGACACAATCACTCTGAAATCAAACAATCTGTATTTTTATTTTCGCTTTTTTAATATGGCCATATGATGTGTGAACAATTGTCCATAGACTAGAATTACGTATTTTTTTTTAAATTTTTGTGTTGCGCATTTACCAGTTAAGCGAGATATAAAGACGAAATTCCCGATTTCTTACTTCGGACATGCATGTCCAAAATAAGAAATACGCGAATTTTGTCTGATTAATTGAATTTAATTGTTGAATTCAGTCTGCAACAACCAAGCTGTTCAGAATTCGGCCTTGTTCCGACAAACATAATATTATTACATGGAGATATACCTCCACTGACAGCATCCCCCCTCCCGGCAAACTGGAGACGCCGAAACAATTATGGTTTTATGTTGGTCCACGGCTCATAATGTAGGCCCGCTGTTATTGAGCCGTTTTCAGGTCAACGTTTTTTGCACAAGAGGGGCCAAAACCCAATTCAATTTATTGCTTTTTCAAGTCAGTTGGGTCACTATTAATCTGAAACATCTTTCACCTGGACAGTAGGCCTAGTAAATTCTAATATAAAAAATGTTCTACACATTCTAAATGAGGATAAGAATATTGGCTCAAAGTTGGTCCACCGTCTACGAGTGTTTGTTTGGCATTATCCAGAAATAAGCTACTGATCACACATTCTCTGGAACCTAAGATATTGACGTATGGTCCTAAAACTAAAGGGTTAACTTCGATTATATTAATTGCATACCGGGATGCAACAAACACGAGCCAGCAAACACGAGACGCTGGCCCAATGTTGGGTTAATGACAGCCCATCATCTTCGACGGGCCAACGTCTCGTGTTTGCTGGGTCCGCGTAATAAAAAGCCAGCATAGCGGTCACTTGGCTCGTATGTTCCGAAGAAAGCAATGTATTAACACGTTACAAACTTAATTTGCTTCAATTGGTTCATAAAATATTGTTTATACCACCGTCTCGTATTAGCTGGAAATTTTAACTTATGAAATGGCAACTTATTGATAAATTATTCTGTGTGATGCTTGGATGCGACGAGGGGCTGAAAGGGTTAACGTTTCTTATCAGACCCAAGTTAATTCAATTAGATGTAGTTTAAAGCCTTTCTTTAGCTTTGTAAAGATGGTAATGTGGCTGCTTGGAAATGTGTAGGTCGTAAATGCACATATCACTTGGATAGGCAAATAACATATATATCGGGGTCTTGGTTGAATAACCTGGCCGGAATTTGATTTCCGGGGCTCCTAGAAGTAACCAATCCTCCCTGAGCCAGCGTCGCAGATGTTGGCCCAACTTTATGCCAACATCAAAACGCTCATGCGTTAGGACTGACGCTTGGGCGGATTACCTGGTGCAGTGGTTAAACAATTAAAGTTTCAGGTTGTATTATGCACTTTTGGTGTTGGGAAATGTGTAGGTCGTAAATGCACATTTCATTGGATAAGCAAATAACATCAGGATCTTGGTTGAATCCACCTGTTAAGGTTTCCAGGGCTGCTAAAAGTAATAATCCCCCCCTCTCCAACCACGAGGCACTGGCTCAAGTCTGGCTTAATAATGAAACAGCGTCGCCGACGCTGGCCCAATATGAAGCCCACTATTAAGCCAAAATTGGGTTAATTTATGGTGCTTGTTGTGCTGTTGCTACTTTTCATAATTTAATCATCGAATAGTCAAAGGCATGTTTGCCTAATGTTTGCAATACAGCATACATATCCGGTTATTTTGCAAATCCTAATTTTGATGGTAATGTGTTTAACATACTGGTCCACTCCATGTACAGTCTGATTTCTTCATCGCATTTATGATTATCAGAGGCCCATTTTATCTGACTGTCAGAAGGATACAAACTAGTGACTGCAGAGTGTCATTATCTTCTTTTAGTGCAGTCCACAGACGAGCTCGATCCTCAAAATATTTGAAATGGCCTTCTTGTTCACTATTTCTCACAATATATTCTACAAATATTTTTTTTTCCATTCTCAGCCAAAATATAATAGTATGCGCTGCCAATCGATGTGTCTTATGTGTCTTAGAAGCTAATCGTTATAGAACTGGCAAAGAGGTTCTTATTACATAGATATATAACTTTGGGTGAAGCAATCCCAGGAAGTGATCACCCCAAGTCATCTACCCGTCCGCATATCTGTCCAAATGTGAGGAGAGAAAGCACAGCTGAACTTCTGAATTTGTCTCGTTGTCATTAATATCCCCCGTAATTCCAATGTATAGCCTACTCTCTGTAATGCAAAACTATTCTAGGTCTATACTATGTGATTTAGGCTACCTAGATTTGTCATATCCTATATATCGAATTCTGACGTGATCCACCGACAGAAAACAATTGAACGCAACGTGAACGACGCTGTATCAAAAATTTATTGAATAAGCTAATTTGTGAACAAACATGTGAACAGACATGTAACCATTACGTTACTATGTAAAGTAACATTAATAAACCCCTTATTGTCCCAATTCTAAACGTTACACCTTTGGTTCTGGCAATGGATTCACTCTGAAGGTCTACTGATCTGTTAATTTAAACACATGCCTTTAGGCCCACATGATTATTTTAAATTATAACTAATTTTATGATAAGACCACGAAATAAGAAGCGTTCACCCACGTTACGCTGATGCTGGGCCAGCGTTGTAGATTGTGGACCACCATTGCAACATTGGGTAAACGTTTCTTGTTCCCAGCAAACGTTTACCTAATGTTGCTTTGAAGTTGATAGCCCATCATCAAAACACATCAAAACAACATTGTGTCGATGCCTTGTGTAACTGTTTGCTGTGTAAGATCAATAACTTTATATATAAAGTTCTTGGTAAGATATAGCAGCTGCATGCAAACACGAGACAATGGTCTAATGGTGATTTAATGTTGGGTCGACCAGGGAGGTGTAATTTACACCTCCCTATGTCAACCTATGTATATGCGGGATAACCCTCAATCTGTTAGAGGTCAACACAACCAGGCAGGAGAATTCGGCTCAACTGACATACTGAAGCTGTATGTATATGTAGTACATGCAAGGATCTACATACAGACATAGACCTACGACAGAATACAGGGTAAAACAAAGAACCCCTGTTCACTAACATCACCCCCAGCCCCCACCTATTCTGAGGTCGTACACACAGGATTGTTTTCACCACTGAGAAAAGTAAACAAACCATTGGCCAATCAATGAGCAGGACTCATCTGCCGACCCTGCGACCTCATGAATAATTAATACGGCAGCTTTTCCTGCTGTAGTACCCGGCTGATGGACGTTTTTCATCACGAGTGGCTAGCTACAATTTATGTGGAGCCACCTAGCGAAAATAATTTTAACAGTATCTTTAATATGAAAAGACAGTAACACGGTACAGAATCTCACCTTTCAAACGATACTTTGCATGTGATTATCTGCCGGTTGGTCACAGAGTTACGAAGGGAGACGTTACGGTACCCTCAGAAAAGACGATGGGCGAGTTGTTTATTTCTCTGTATTATGTATTTCTGATGCAACACATAGTTTATAGGCCCAGGCCGCTTTCTAGTCACATGGAGGAGTTTTGGTTATATTTATCTCATAGATAGGAAACAAGTCAAACTGTCCAAGCCAATAAATTGTCAATCACGGTCCTACTTTCTACTGGCATCTAAGAGTTATCAAACAAAACCCTCTTCATTCTCTTTTAAAATGCATGCATCAGATGGTTTACAATGTTTATAAATTATATCATTAACAGAGTGTTTTGGCGTCACGCAGTATAGTGGTAGGCATATACATCCGTTAACACTTTCAGCGCGCGGACATTCTTTAGACGTCAGAATCTGATGTTTTTAGACGTCATAATCTGACGTCTATATACTGACGTCTGAAGGCAGCCCCCGCACTGAAAGAATTACAAAATTTATAATGGTCGTAGACCCATAACATAGGTATTCAAATACAGCGGAGAGAGCTAACTAAGACAATTATGATGATTTCAAATTGAAAAAAAAACTTTGGTCTCCATGGTTTATACAAACATATTTCAGCGCTTCAAGGGTTAATGATGTTTGCAGTATTGACGAGGCAGAGTTGTTGTATCGTGAGCTCTCGTGATATACATTGCTTCAAACTGTAAAAATAACTGAGGTATGCATATAGTGCTCTAAACTAAGCATTAATGAAGGAATCTTATTTTAGTCCGATTTGAAATAGATAACCCGCATACATGAGCGATGATCGCTCCACATGACACTAGATTTTAATACTGTTCCTTGTTGGAAGCCATGCACGATACCTCGGAACCACGGGTTTCTGGAGATAAATAGTGATCATAGTGATACGTCACAGCTGGGGTTTGATGACCAGCCAAACAGCCAACCAGCAAGAAATCGTGCAATACACCAGTCAAATAGTAAGCCAGCTAGCTGGGCAACCACCTGCCAGGGAGACACAGTCAGCTAGTCAGCCAGTCAACCAATCAGGCAGACAGTTAGATAACCAACCAACCAACCAACCAGCCAACCAACCAACCAACCAACCAACCAACCAACCAACCAACCAACCAACCAACTAACCAACCAACCAACCAACCAACCAACCAACCAACCCAACCAAACAACCAACCAACCAACCAACCAACCAACCCAACCAACCAACCAAACAACCAACCAACCAACCAACCAACCAACCAACCAACCAACCAACCAACCAACCCAACCAACCAACCAACCAACCAACCAACCAACCAACGACACAAGTAGTTTAAGAGAGTGGTAAGACCATGGGGGGCGTACTGGATGCCGGGAATCAAATTCAAATTCCTACCACACAAAATAGTGAGTCAACTAACGGTATTTACTGTATAGTTTGTTCGAAATGCAATAAATTATATGTGGGGGAAACTGGGCTCTCCTTCAGAAAACAAACATCGTTCGGATGTACGGCTTAAGAAGGACACAGCAGTTGCCACACACTTTCATTCATTCATTCATTTATTCATTCATTCATTCATTCATTCATTCATTCATTCATTCATTCATTCATTCATTTATTCATTCATTCATTCATTCATTCATTCATTCATTTATTCATTCATTCATTCATTCATTCATTCATTTATTCATTCATTCATTCATTAATTCATTCATTCATTCAATCATTCATTTATTCATTCATTCATTCATTCATTCATTCATTCATTTATTCATTTATTTATTCATGCATTTATTACGTATTGGTTTGAGATGATGAACTAGCATGACTTAGCATGACATGAATACATGACATGAATGTATTATTCATTAAAGACAATAAGCGATTAGAATAACTAAAAATGGCACACCATATTGTCTAATGCAATCAGAATAAAATAACTGTCACTTCGTGTGCTTTCTTTTTTTCAACCAGGGTCCTGATAACATGCGTATATAGCCATCATTCACATAGGCTTAATACTCTTGGTCCTAGGGTTATCATAATCAGTTGGATGCTGTTGTTTGTCCTTATGATAACTGTACGCTATAACAAGAGCTTAATCTCTATTTTATTATCACGTGTCTAATTCAACGCAGAGATGGTGAAAACAAAAAAAGCTTTTATCTAATTTTGGCATACAATATCAGGGGCGTGCACAGGGGGAGGGTCAGAGGGGTCCCCCCCCCCCTGAGCTGCAGATTTTCAAAAGAATTCCTGGGATTCCGGGACCCCCATATGTTTCTAATTTTTACCTCTTGACCTCCTCCCCCATATCGGAAAGCTGCGCACGCCCCTGAATATCTGAGATTGTAATCGTATCCCAGATATACTCCCTGTTCAGAAATGACAGAGAAATTGACAACGAGCATGCGCTGCAGATTTACCAAAATAATTGTGTCTTAGGCAATACAGTATATTATAATATTGTTATAAAAAAAGTCAATTTATATAAATAAACAAATCCGACAAACACAAGACGTTTGTCAGATGTTGTGGTAATGTTGAGCCAGCGTCGTAGACGGTGGGCCAACATTAGCCTACCATTGGGCAAACATCTCGTGTTGTGGTAATGCTATGGTAATGCTGGGCAGCGTGGAAGGCGGTTGGCCAACATTAACCCAATATTGGTTCAACGTTTTCGCAGGGTACTCATTATATCGGTACTTAATACTTCTTAGATGTTGGTACTTGAATACTTACAGTACTTACATGCCTAATTACAGTACACTTATCTTACACTACCACTTCCGAAATATTATTAGAGGTACTTTTAATGGCAAGCCTATCACACTTGAAAGTACCTCGGTACGCTTAACCATTATCCTTGCTAAATTAAATAATTCAAATTTTCATCCACTTGAAGTTGTGTTTCGCTAGCGCGATCCACAACTTCAAGTGTGTGAAAATTACTGATATCTGTCATTCCCCATCACTGTGATTCAATCTAGTAATAAAACAGATTACAAATGAAAATTGTCGTGATTAGCAGGAAAAGGGCTAATATTTTAAATGCCAAAGTGCTTGTTATTATTAGTTATTGATTTGAAATTGAAAATTACACGATCAGGCAAATATCAGGTTAAAAATTGTTGTATTTACAATATTAATAATATTATCACATGTATTAAGGCAGCATGCTTAGCATTTTATATCACAGTTTTTTTTAAAGAAAAGTAGTCAAAAGGGCTTCCCTGATGCCTGACTAACACTCGGACTTGTCATTTCTGCGCCTTTGAAGTGGGTTAGATTTGTATCAATTTATATCCCATTAACTGGTAAATTATCGAATTTAAATGTACCCCCGTCGTTATCTGGTAGAATATAAAGTGGATTAACATAACTGTTAAAAGTTCAAGGTTTCCTCCGCAAAACATGTTTGAAAAATCGAACCCTTTAAGCGCTATGTCATTTTTAATCTGTTTTATTATCACTGTTATTGGGAATGCAATGTATGCATAAACATCAAGATTTACAAATATTTGGTCTCAAATTAAACAAATATGAGTAATTTTCACTCACGCGAAGTTGTGGGTCGCGGTAGCGAGATACAACTTCAAGTGGGTGATTTATTTCAAATTTACGCTTCAAGGGTTAAACATGGGAAAAATACAAACTTCATCCAGTATCAACATTGTAATGATTTGCTATGGTTTAAACCTTAAAAAAGATTCATTTATGATTAAAATTGTAATCAATTTCAAACTTTATTACCCACTGTTACCAACCTCCTCATTATTGTTGGAATTACTCCTTGTAGTCCTTGTTATTGCTATGGAAGCTGTATCAGAAAGTAACGAGATGGACTCTACCAATAGGACAATCTACGTCTACGGTCCCACATACTCCTTACGATGGTTTTAAACTATTTTTTTATTGTTGTACATTTCAAATGTGCAATGCCTGATATATTAACTCAAATGAAATTTTTAAAGTTGGAAGTAGTCAGACTGAAAGAGGTCAAGGTCACATTAGAGCCCAAGAAGAGTGGTTTTGTACAGAGGTCACTGGAGGTTAAACAGACGTTACTCAGACCTTTGACCTGAAGGACTTTCTGACCACTTGCGGTCAGCACCGTTAGTGACCTTGGCTGCAGACCAATAATTTGTGTCGGCAATGATAACATACGTTTAGACACGTATACCAAGGATACTAGAACAGACACCGTGGAAACAAGGAAGGTGGATCCCTAGTGGGAAGAAGGTGTTGTCGTTTTATTTATATACAGAAGGACTGAATTGCGGATTTGAGGCACAGGCTAAACTGGAAAGGGTAAAATTCCTGTGTGACTCGATGTACGTATGCGGTTGGCATTTAACCCTTACAGCGCGAGGGTCGACTTTAGTTGTCAGAATCTGACGTCTGTAGACATCAGATTCTGACGACTTAAGTCGACCCCCGCACTGTAAGAGTACAGATATTTATAATAGCCATAGAATCATAAAATAGGTATTCAAATGAAGCAGAAGGAGCTAACAAAGCCATTTATGATGATTTTAAATTGAAACAAACCCTTGGTTTCCATGGTTTCTATACTTTTTTTCAGCGTTGTAACCTTCCATTGGAGCATCGCACCAACCATCCTAACTAAACGGATTTTCTAGGATCAGCACCCAATCGTGTTTTGTTTTATTTAATTAAATATATCAGCCAATCAACCGCCAAATATCCTGCCAAGTTGGGCGGGGGCCCTAAGGTAGTGGTTAGCACCGCTGCCTTTCACGCTAGAGTTCGGGGTTCGTTTCCCGGTCTCGGCTTTTTAATAGAAACAAAAATGCTTCTTCCCCATCCACTAGTAAAACTAAGTATTGTGGAGAGCCTCCGTGACCGAGAGGTAGCGTGCTCGGCCTCAAACCGCCAGGGTTCGAATTTCAAATCCTGTGTCTGGAGGGCAATGTCATCTCACTCATCTCACCATCCTCAGGAGGTTCTCCTGGCCCAGCTTAGCCCATATGTGCACAAAGGTGACCTAAAGTTCGATTCATTTCAATTAGGACCTGCAAAATTCTGCAGACAGGCTCTCACCGCCCTCTATTGCGTGGACCACATCTCAAAGTATTCAACTGTAACTAACAAATAAAAGGGCGAAAATTTGTTCTAAGACCATTCGACACGCTGCACTTATTTTATAGTCATGGACATAGTGTCACTCAAACGACAATTTAAATAGGTGGGTTTTCATATTAACTTTGAATGTCGCCAAATTTAAGATTATCCTCATTTCTTATGATTCCTATTAGACAAGATTAGTTATAAGCATATTTATTTTACGTTTTTAAGTTAAACGTTATATTATAAGCATCTTAGTTTTTCTAATGGGCACGACAGAAAATTTAGAAAAATCAATTTAAAGACTTGTATACAGTGGAATGGACCCCTGGTTTACATATATTTTCACTTTCAAAGTTTTTTTTTACAGAAGTGGAGTTACGAATACTTGCAAGTAAGCATGCAACTTTATTGACTGACATAATTAAAAGTCAATACTTACTTATTTTTCATAGATGTATATATGCGCATGTTTATACAACAGGGTTAGTTTTGTAAAATAACATAAACATATAGAAAGATGAGCGGTAAATATTAAATAAAACACAAGCTATTGTTAAAATATATATGATAACTACTTTAACCCTTTAAGCCTTAAGATGCAATAAAACATCATTTTACATCTGTAAAAGCAGTCTTAATTTTTCTACAACCAAGGGTTTTAGAACGAAAATTTCCATGAAAGTGGTTTACCAATACATGGCAATTTTCTTTAATTTTTAAACCACATCAAATCATCTTCATCCACTACAAGTCCTCGCAATTCTCGGCTTGTAGTGGATGACAATGGTAATTTCAGGCTGAAAGGGTTAAATGAAGTTAAGCGGCATTGAAATGTTAATTATGTAGATGCTGACTTAATATGTTACCCGCTTAAATAAATAAAAAAACACTAACCTCTAATTCAGCGGGATGAGTGTGTATTGTACCCTGGGACCACAAGGGTCACGTTGCCCCAGTCTCCCTCCAGGGATCCAGCTGATAAGTGGGTCATGTCATCATCAGGTCAAAGGTCATCTAGTGGGCGTATCACAATAATGACAAGGGTCATATCCAAGGTCACAGGTTACACCAGGATGCTCTATCCTAGAATGTGATCATAATGTAAGGTCTGATGACCTACATCTCGATACCTTCACAACACCCACGATACATTCATATGGTTTAATGTTGGGACAGCGTCGAGGACGATGGACCAGCATTAAACCAGCATTAGGATAATCTGATAATACCTCGTGTTTTCCGGCTTATTAATATCAGTTGAACACATATGTTGCTGAACCTATTAACCACCAATGACGAGTACAATTTTTTTAATCATTTTTATTATCACATAAAATGACAGATTTCGGGAGAAATATGTTTGATTTCACTTGGAAAGAACGGCAACGTTTAGGTTCTCAATTAACCAAATATGGGTTATTTTAACCACGTTAGGCGACCCACAACATGGAAGAAAAATGAATTGTGAAGATTGGAAGCATTTTGGAAGTGGCATTTTGTAACCACGAAAACTGAAATAGATAACTACACATGAGGATTATGGAAGGAAATTGTTTATGAAACTATTTTAACAATATAATATAACAAATATCTTTGAATTGTCAACTACGGGATTTTATATTCCGGGATAAATAATATGACACAATCAATCTTCTTCATCCACTGCATGTCAAGAATTGCGGCAATTATAGTGGATTAAGGTTTCAATGGTAAATTAAAATTTGAAATGCTTAATGTTGGTAAAATAAAATTTATCTGAGCTTATTTCTCTGGGGATTTCGTAACGAATAAAATTGATCTAATTAATGGTTTAATTGTGTTCAGTTTGTATACATTTTATATCAATTATATGATTTTTATGTAATTATATCAGACAAAAGCTCATTTAAATTTATTTCGAATACAGGGTGCTGAAAATAACCATATGCAGAACTCCGTCCCAATTAAACTCCGCCATCAGTCTATGATGGCAAATGTCAGCGTGGTTAAATAACTATCATTCATCTTACACAGATTAGATCAACTAACATTGTGTGTGTAAATACTCCAAAAAATGTGGTAATTTTGGTGCAAGCCCAGACAGGCAATTTAGACAAAAATGGATGTACACGTATATAAATATATAATATATCAGAAATACATAGGATAAGTCTTATGTATTTCTGATTGTATGTAGGCCTACAGGTCGCACTGTATATAAATATATTGTATACCGTCGATAACGTCATGGGTTCTTTTGCTGTGGGATATTTTATATTTTAAGTCTTTGGAAGCATGATCTATTTGATACATTTACATGGTTGTTTTTCTGCTGACTTGACAAATGATCCAGACGTTTATTCCGTGTTTTACACGAGCCCCGCTGATTCAATCCATCCATCATCCACCATAAATATCCAACAAAACCCAAGATGCGGGACCAATGTTGTTTTAATGTTGGGCCGACGTCGTAGACGGTGGGCCAGCATTAAAACAACATAAAATCAACAGCAGTAAACACGAGACATTGAAGGAATGTTGTTTTATTGTTGGGACAGCGTCGTAGACGGTGGCCCAACAATAAAACAGCATTGGATCAATGCCACAACAGGAGCTGTTGTCCCAATGTTGTTTAAATGTTGGGCCAACGTCGTTGACGGTGAGCCAACATCATACAAACACTGGTTCAAAGTCAACCAACACTACACATTGATGCATGTTGAGTAAATATAGAGCCAGCTTTGCAGACGCCGTCACAACATTAAAACAACATTGGGCCAATGTCCGGTATTTGCTGGCATCTCCCTGCACTGTAGCGCTATCATCTGACAGCCAATTCAGAGCGGGACCAAATTACCAGCAGTGGTTTGTTCCAGATTGGCCGATATCACCCGTAGAGCACGGTATAATCAATCACTTATTATCGCTCATTTCATTCAGAATGATGATTGCGCATAGCGTTCTGAGCGGGAATCGTTACAGCCCATCCTGTGCACTCCCCGTGCACTCCCCGTGCACTCCCAAGGGCGCATTCCAGTTGATATCTATCTCATGGAAGTCAATCTGTTAAAACTATTAAATTGTCAGCAGCGGATTGATAAGTTTTTCACAAGCACTTAAAGAAAAGTTTCACAGAAAAATATATCTGACAAAACACCTTCACATTCGTCTTTAAAGCTATATACCACTCTATGTATGTTTCTGGTTTTAGTTGTACCCCAGTTGCTCCTATCTCTGTAATCAGCGTGGTGCTTTCTGGGTACAGATGTGTCCCGATGTTTGTACACAGTGGACTATACCTTCAATGCCATACATGTATGCAACACATAGTTTATAGGCCCAGGCCGCTTTCTAGTCACATGGAGGAGTTTTGGTAATATTTAGCTCATAGATAGGAAACAAGTCAAACTGTCCAAGCCAATAAATTGTCAATCACGGTCCTACTTTTTACTGGCATCTAAAAGTTATCAAACAAAACCCTCTTTATTCTCTTTTAAAATGCATGCATCAGATGGTTTACAATGTTTATAAATTATATCATTACCAGAGTGTTGGGGCATCACGCAGTAGAAGGGCTATACATCCGTTAACCCTTTCAGCGCGCGGACATTCTTTAGACGTCAGAATCTGATGTTTTTAGACGTCATAATCTGACGTCTATATACTGACGTCTGAAGGCAGCCCCCGCACTGAAAGAATTACAAAATTTATAATGGTCGTAGACCCATAACATAGGTATTCAAATACAGCGGAGAGAGCAAATTAAGACAATTATGATGATTTCAAATTGAAAAAAAAACTTTGGTCTCCATGGTTTATACAAACATATTTCAGCGCTTCAAGAGTTAATGATGTTTGCAGTATTGACGAGGCAGAGTTGTTGTATCGTGAGCTCTCGTGATATACATTGCTTCAAACTGTAAAAATAACTGAGGTATGTATATAGTGTTCTAAACGAAGCAGTAATGAACGAATCTTATTTTAGTCCGATTTGAAATAGATAACACCGCATACATGAGCGATGATCGCTCCACATGATACTAGATTTTAATACTGTTCCTTGTTGGAAGCCATGCAGGATACTTCGGAGTCACGGGTTTCTGGAGATAAATAGTGATCATAGTGATACGTCACAACAGGGGCTTGATGACCATCCAAACAGCCAACCAGCAAGAAACCATGCAATACACCAGCCAGATAGTAAGCCAGCTAGCTGGGCAACCACCTGCCAGGGAGACACAGTCAGCTAGTCAGCCAGACAACCACTCAGGCAGACAGTTAGATAACCAGCCAGCCAGTCATCCTATCAGCCAGCTAGAAAGCCAACCAACCAACCAACCAACCAACCAACCAACCAACCAACCAACCAACCAACCAACCAACCAACCAACCAACCAACCAACCAACCAACCGGTCAGCCAGCAAGGCACACAGTCAGCCATACATTATGACTAGCTAACAAATACTCCAAGGAGTCAGTCAGTCAGTCAGTCAGTCAGTCAGTCAGTCAGTCAGTCAGTCAGTCAGTCAGTCAGTCAGTCAGTCAGTCAGTCAGTCAGTCAGTCAGTCAGTCAGTCAGTCAGTCAGTCAGTCAGTCAGTCAGTCAGTCAGTCAGTCAGTCAGTCAGTCAGTCAGTCAGTCAGTCAGTCAGTCAGTCAGTCAGTCAGTCAGTCAGTCAGTCAGTCAGTCAGTCAGTCAGTCAGTCAGTCAGTCAGTCAGTCAGTCAGTCAGTCAGTCAGTCAGTCAGGCAGTCAGTCAGTCAGTCAGTCAGTCAGTCAGTCAGTCAGTCAGTCAGTCATTTAGTCATTTAGTCAGTCAGTCAGTCAGTCAGTCAGTCAGTCAGTCAGTCAGTCAGTCAGTCAGTCAGTCAGTCAACTAAAATGATCAATGGAGAAAATAAAGCAATAGCGCTCACCCGACACAAGATTTGTGCGTGATAGTTAGAAGCAAAGCACCGAAGCCATGACTTTCACGAGACAGATAGTGATAGGTCAGAGTGGGGGGTTGGCAGATTGAGTGGTCTTGGCCTTTGTGACGTCATAGGTCACGGTAAAGAAGCCTCAAAGCAGGCGGCACGTTTTTGTAGAGATCTTGTGATGAATTAGGCTTTCCATCATTTAGAGGTATCCTAGATAAAGCCAGCTGACTGATTGATAGCTTAAGCCCAGCAACCGTGGTGCACTCACCAAATGCTGGTTTAATGTTGGCACGACATTGTTTCTGTCTGGTGATTGATATTTAGCCTTATTATTTTTGTTTAAACCATGAGTTTTTTTACAATTTGAAATCATCGTAAATGTCGTAGTAGCTTTTTCTGCTTCAGCTTAATATCTATGTTATAGGTCTACGGCCATTATAAATATTTTTTTCGACATTAGTCGTCAGAATGTGACGTCTACAGACGTCAGATTCTGGCGACTGAAATCGATCCCCGCGATGTAAAGGGTAGTGGGACCCCATCCATTCAGTGGATCAGCCTGGAGGCTTTGGAGGGATGAGAGGAGTGGGGGGGTGGGCTGAGGAGGTGAAGGCTGTAATCCCTGTCTAGGCCGCGCTCAGCCTGAAAATACGGGGATAGCTAGCCCACGTGATAAATAGGTTAGGGATGGATTGATGGATGGATGTATGGGTGAGCGGAGAAATGAAGGAACGAGCTTATGCACAATAAATGAGCGAGTTGGCTGGTCAGCAGGCGAAGAAAGGAATGAACAAACGAATGAACGAACAAACTATATTTTATGGGTAAATTGATGACTGAATGAATGAATAAATGAATGAATGAATGAATGAATTAATGAATGAATGAATGAATGAAATAATGTGAATGAATGAATAAACGAATAAATGAATGAATGCATGAATTAACGAAAGGGTAAATTGTTTTAGTAGGCCTATTACCTTACTGGGAAGGGGCATTACGATATAATTTATACCATCAAAATTGAAAATTGGCTTCAGCCTCTGAGGCTTAACAGCCCATCGTCTCTTCTCAGTATTTACAATTGGTTTGATTAGGCTCTATTGTATTGCAGACTTTAAAGTGTTTATTTTCTGAAAAACGTTTCAGTAATTTAGTGGGTAACTTTTAATCCACTTGTAGATGCAAAGAGCGGCATTGACGACAGCACCTGTATCCAAAAGGGCACGCAACTGACATGAAAAAGAGTAACACATCGAAGCAGGTGGGGTACTAGACTAACTATCAACCCAGCAGACACAAGCCGTTGAAACAATGTTGGATCAACGTTGGTCCACCGTCTACGACGCTGGACCAACGTTAAACCAGCATTAGTTCAACGTCTTTTGTCTGCTGGGAAATTCTCTCCCAACAAATACGAAACGTTCACCCAATGCCGAGCTAACGCTGGGCCAGCGTTGAAGATGTTGGGCCAGCTTCAACCCAGCATTGAGCCAATGTATTGTGTCAACTGGGCTGCAACCATTTTCATTTTATTCAGCCTGACCTGCCCAACCTCTACTGACCTGCTCGACCTCTACTGACCTGCCAGACATCTATAATAGTATCAAATCTATCACTGATAGCAAAAGACAAGGTCATGAATATGAAAGTGGTCTTTCAATTCAATTCATATTTTTATTTAATTTAACTCGCTGATATCCGGATATTTACTTCAACTTCATTCACAATGAGATGTAATTTGTTGCCATCTATAATATAACTACTGTCACTGTTTTCGGTGCGAAAACATTAAAAATATCCCCGTTACATTTCCATGTCAGTTCATTAGAAACATTCACGATAGAAAAATCTTGGAGAGATTTCCACAATGAAAAGAATTACCCCCAGCATGTGATTCAATACGTCCTCCGTGAACCATCTTATTGATAATTAATTATTCCCAAAAGCTAATCAGATAATCATAGCTGCCTAGAAAATCAACAAAGTAAATTTGAATGCGATCCAGCCAACGGTTTTCTTAAGATATCGCGCATACCAGCTTCTTGGACGACCATTTTTTTAAGATGTCCACTGTCAGCCATCTTGTTTTTAATGAATTCTTCCCAAAAGTTAACTAGATCATCAGAAATACCCAGGGAACCACACTAAGAAAATTGAATGCGATCCATTCAACGCTTCATAAGATAGAAGAAATGGCCGTTTATAGCTCAGTGGCAAAACAAATATAATTATATGGGAAGAATTGCTCAGGATCATATCTGTGAAACATTAACACAAATCATAAGTCAAGTTCTTAAACTGCTGAGACGGAAAAAAACCACAATAAGTATCCCTTTTAGTATTGATAGGATATATGATTCTTAATTAGTAACCGAAAACGGAAGAAAAAGCAATTGACAAACGTACTAGAAATGTAATCACTCAGTTGAATGCTTTTTATGTTTATCTATGAGTACAACTAGATTGCCATGCGATCAGCTAGATCCACCAAGATAATGCGCCAACTGGACCATGACAATAACGGCATACAAGCAAAGAGACGACGAGCAGGATAAAATGCCCAAGCCAACCGACTGGACAACCAGCCAGCTGGAAAACCACTCGGCTATACAAGCAACCAGTGAACATGACTGAGAACCCGTTACATTATCAGCCAGAAAACCAGCCAAGTAACCAGTCAGACAACCAGCCAACAACCAGCCAAACAACCAGCTAACAACCATCTAAACAACCAGCTAACAACCAGCTAACTACCAGCCAAACAATCAGCCAAACAACCAACCAGAAAAACAACTGACCATCTAAACAACTGACCACCTACACAACTAAACAATTGACCTTCCAAACAACTGACCATCTAAACAACCAACCGGATAGACCGAACAACCGAATCCACAAAGACAGACAAAAAGAAACCAGTCTAAGCATGAGTTAAACAACAGGCCAGACAACCAGACAGCCACTTAGAAGACAACTACCAAGCAAATATGAAATGTTGGCTGAAAGTTTGCTAAACATCTGCGACGCTTGCCTATATTAATAATCTAACATTGAGTGACCTTCACGTGTTTGCCGAGTGTCAGGTAGGGACACACAGACAGACAATCAAGACAACAGCATCCAGCCAGTCAACCAGCCGGGCTCGCATTCTCGTACAAGTTACGATATATCGTAGGCTTATGATTGGTCGAGATGGCCATCTCGACCAATCCGAAGCCTATGATATATCGTAACTTGTATTAAAACACACCACTACATTATTTTCTTTGTGCGACCACTACATTCTAAGGCTGGAATGGAGAGTTTTTGTTGATCAAGTACAAACCAATTACCATGGTGGACCTATGGTATTATAATAAGTCAGGTGTGACCGAGCTGCTGATTATGAGGGATCCTCATTATGATCGGATGTGTTTTAGGTCAGTTAAAACCCTCGGAGTTCTACATTCTTAGCTGTGAAAAAGGCCCCGGCTTTTGTCACAGCTATAAATGTAGAGCTCTGAGGGCTTTATCTTATACAGAGAATACGGACAATCAGTCACGGAATCAACTAGATAGGCCTCCCCAGTCAAGGGATCAACCAGACACCCAGACAAGCAACCAGACACTCAGACAGGCAGATAGTCACGTCCCATCTGTGTCCACACACTACATGTAGCCGCAAGCTATTCTTGTCATTTAATCTGAATCCATATTTCAGGTGCAGTTGGATACTTCACTTTCATAACGAATAATATACCATATACATTGCTTCTCTATTCCTTAAAGACATCACAAAAGCATGAAATGTCCTAAGTTCATGCACTAAAAAAAATATATTAATAATGGCCGTATACTAGACTAGTATGCAAATAACATCGCTATTCAAATGAAGTGGGAAGAGATAACTAAGACATTTTTATGATGATTTCAAATTGAAAAAACCCTTTTAGTCTCCATGTTTATAAAAATTATTTCAGAGGTCAAGCCTGAATTTACTATTGTCATTGCCACTACAAGCCGCGAATTGTTTTTGCAATTCTCAACTTGTAGTGGATATAGATGATTTGAAGTTGTATATACTGTTATAATTATATCAGTTCCATGAACATTTTCGTTGTAAAACCCCGAGTTGTAGGAAATAAAGTCATTCTTCAGAGATGCAAAATGACGCTTTGATGCATAGTGAGGGTCTAAAGGGGAGGAGTTTTGTGATCTTTAATGATTTAGTGGTACTTAGTCTGTAATAAAACACCAACAAAAATTCAAAAGCTTTAATTTTTATGCACCTTGAGTTGTTTTAACATGTTGAGCTCCCTTAGCCACACAATTCGTCCCCGCCTGTCATCTATTATTCTAAGACTGACTTTTTCGCTGAGATGTTTCTCGCCTTGGTGAACTTCACGTATCACGTGATGAATGATCACATGACACGATCACGTGATATCTCGACAACAAATCAGCGTCCGGAGCAGCTCACTCATTATTCTCTGTCTAAACCGTCTCCAGAGAGCTGACCTATACCGACCAAATACGAGGCAGTGAGCCAATGTTGATTTAATGTCGGGCGTGCGTCGTAGCCGGTGGACTAACATAACAACATTGGCTGAATGTCTAAGTTATTTTTTTTAATTTTTACTCACTTGCAGTTGTGGGTCGCGGTACAAGTGGGTGAAAATTACTCATATTTGTGTAATTTTAGACCAAACATTTGTAAATATTGATGTTAAAACATTCGTTTCATTCCTAATAACAGTTATTTAATCGTTTAATAAAACAAATAGTAAACGACTATAGTTGCACCTAGCGATGAACCTTTCAGCGGAGCCGACTTTAGACGTCAGAATCTGTCGTCTTTAGACGTCAGATTCTGAAGTCTAAAGTCGATCCCCGCAAATGAAAGAATTACAATATTACTAATTTCCGTAGACCCAAAACATAGGTATTCAAATGTAGCGGAAAGAGCTAACTGAAACATTTTTGATAATTTCAAATTGAAAAACAAACACATTTAGTTTCCATATGGTTTAAACAAAAATAATTAAGCGTTGTATAGAATTAGAAGAGTATTTATTCAACCATGAAAATAGGTAAATATAAGATATATGAAACAATAACAGGGTGGTTTGGGAGACCTCCATTAAGACCTCAAAGTCGCTAGCATGGAGGGCACCCGTACATTAGGGTTACAAACACAGTCATTCTCATGCTCGGCCGCCGTCTGCCACCCCATTTTGTGGGGAGCCTCAGTGAATAAAAGGTAGCGTGCTCGCCCTCAGACCGCCATGGTAAGAGTTTCGAATCCTGTGTCTATATGTTTATACATGTGCATGAAGGTGGCCTGAAACCCCATTCATTCATTCATTTATTCATTGGGTGTCTCATGTTTACGAAACGTTGACCCAATGATGGGTTAATGCTGGTCTGTCTGTTATTCCACTAGTGGTATATCGCCCAGTTTAGCCTATGAGTTAACACACACATATCCCATTCTACACTCATCATCGGAATGGCCTATGCAGACACCGACGTTACCATTGCAATGAAAAAATATTCAGCATTTTTCAATTGAATTAATTTTTATTAAAATAGCCAAAATGTGTCAAAAGGTGCCTCTATGCGACAAACTAACATTTAAATCTATCGATCTAATTTACTGAAGGCTCAATCCCAGGTGGACGTAAAGAAAAAACATATTATGTCACATGGTGCATCTATGATTCAAGGAAGGTCAAATGATTGAACAACACATAAATCTAACATTTCTAATTTACTCTGATGTGAAAACTAAAAGGCAGTATTTGCAGAATTTTAAGGTTAGTGCTTTTTGACTTTGAAGAACAGTGATGCTCTAACCAGCAGGCACAATACGTTGAATCAATGGTGGTTTAACGCTGGTCCACCATCTACGACATTGGACCAACGTTAAAACAATGGAATTTATGTTGGGTCCACTTTGGTCTACCGTCCACGACGTTGGACCAACGTAAACCAACATTGATTCACCGTATTGTGCCCTATAGCAAGGGGGGGGGGGGGGTCGTAGCTGTGCAGTCACGTCCCCCGCCCCCCCCCCCTCTTTGAGATCATATGCATCTCATCAGTCACAAGTGTTTATTTATTTGCCCCCCCCCCCTGCAATCCAGAAGTGAAGATCTATTTAATTGCAGCATAGTCGTTAGTTTTATCGTCACATGCAGCGATTCTGTTTTTTAACTTCCTACCTGCAATTCTAGCCCTCGAAAGAGCATCATCATCAGGCGCATTCTACGGATGTCTACATTTTCTACGGATTTTTTTCATATTATAAATGCTACGAAATATAATTTTTAAACATTTCTGCATATTTAAAATTTATATTTAAAGTTTTGTAAGTCACCATTTTACCATACGTGACAAACATAAGCCCTCTGTTAAAGATTTATAATTATTATTTAAGTATATATTTATTAAGGTACATCTTTAATTACACTACCATGACTACTAAAGAATACATTTTAATTTTCCAGGCCCGCGCTTCATTCTGATTTTGTGCGCTATCAAAATGAAAAAAAATTCTCCGGATTTTTTCGGATCATTTTTTCGATCTTGGATTTTACAGGAAAATGAAAGGCAAATATCAGTGACGGTTAACTTTCTTAGTAAGCAGTTACTGCTCTTTGTCTCATTAATCACACTTTTATTCTTCTAGCAGAGAAAGGGTGCAGATCATCATCAGGTGTCACGTGTCTGTCATGTTGATGTCTGTCACCACCAGGTGTCATACCACCCCCTGCCACCACCATTCACAGATTGTCCGTGTTACAAATCTGCTGCTTGTTACCACACTATTTATAAATCCACCGTCTTCACCGTCAATCAAACGAGATGTGAACTCGATGCCGGTTTAATGCCAGTGCAACGTCGTAAAAACCAAGCTCAACCATCCCAGGGTAACCATCCGAAGCGTTGAGCCAATGTTGGTTTATTGTTGAGTCAGTGTCAGAGACGGTATTCCAGCATTAAACCAGCACTGGGCCAATGTCTCTTGCTTGCTTGGTGATGTATAATGACACGTGAGCGATTATTTATTTACGTCTACATGTAAATTATAGCAACATCCCGACAAATCGGTAATTAGACCATGTTGAGCTCCTGCATACACACAACATGTGAAAACTGCCATGATATATAGTATTTTAAATTTGACCAAATGGCAAATTAAATTAATAAAAGATTGCATTCTTCGCACGTATAGAATGGTATCCCAATCAACGACGCATAAGATCATGATTACCAAAGATGTGTCTTTACAAATATGTATCCTTGATAAAACTGACATCATTGGGTTCAAGTTCTCAGACGTCGGCGATACATTAAAACAGTGAGGGGTAAATGACTAGCACTTCCTTGGTCGAGGCAGGGATCCCTGATGCAGTGGTTAGCACTACCGCCTACGACGCCATAGCTCAGGAGTTAATAGGTTTCGGTTGCTCTTCTCCGTTTATTGTGGGGAGCCTCCGTGACCGAGAAGTAGCGGGCTTTACCTCAGACTGCCAGGATTCTGATTTCGGTGGAGGTTTATGAGTCATTAGGGTCACCTTACCATCCTCAGGAGGTGATCATTTGCCCTGGGTCTGATGCATCGTAAATCTATTTGAAATGATGAGCTAATTATCTCCGACTTATGTAGCTTTCTCCACACTAAAGCGATGCAAAATAGTAATTTTGAAATAATTGACGCGATGCAGTTTCTGAGATAAACCCATATGGAAATAATAAATTTCTTAAGTATTACCCCGTAAACTGTCGTGTAGTACTAATAAACTATATGGCATATTTCAAATTAATTGAATAATAAATTAAATAATCCATGGCAATATAAATATTATCTAAGTTTTCATTTCAGATGTTTTAGCTGGGTATTTCATGAGATCAAAAGTCAGGGAAAATAATAACAGCAATAATTTATCAAGGTAATTAAAGCGCTGATTTTTTTTACAAAATACATGGAGACCAAAGGGTGATTTTCAATTTGAAAGCATCATTAATGTCTTAGTTAGCTCTTTCTGATTCATTTGAAAACCTATGTTATGGGTCTACGGCCATTAGAAATATTTTTACTCTCACAGTGTGGGTATCTTCTTTAGACGTCAGATTCTGACGTCTAAAGTCGATCCCCGCGCTGAAAGGGTAAACGATAAGAGTATAGATGTGGAAGGAGAGTTTAAATGCCTTCAATGGATGTCTTATGAGCATTTACACAGTTTGGAATAATGCCTCCCAGCTAATACAAAATGTTTATAGCCAATGTTGCTTTAATGTTGGTCCACCGTCTGCGACGCTGGACCATCCTTAGAGCAGCGTTGGCTGAACGTCTTTTATATCGTTTACGCAGCGGGAATAAATAACGTCAGAATGCTGGATATAATAAAGTGTGACATTCATGTTGAGAGCTATCAGTCTCTGCCCAGGTGGAACATGGGCGTCTACTACAGGCCCTCGTAACTCCAGGTGTAACATAGGCGGATACTACTACCTGACTACAGGCCCTCGTAATTTCAGTTTACTACAGGCTCATAAATTCCTGCCTGACTATCTCCATGCTGTTACACACAATCTCGTTTAACGTCAAGAGGTTATACTAGGCTTACCTGCTAGGATAATACATCACAGAAAACACAATACATGTACCAATTTTGAAAGTATTCTGGCCGAATTCTGTATTTAGGGGTCCACCATTCAATCTCCGAGGGGGGGGGGGGTATTTATGAATAAATAACTTCGGGCCGACTCTGCATGAAATTTTTTTTTATTTCAAGATTGTTCTATAATATTATAAACATGTAGTACAATTTGAAATTTTCAGCGCGCCGCCGAGCCCGGTTGAAATTAATAAAAACTCCAGTCCATCCCCCCCCCTTCCCCTGGAGATTGAATGGTGGCTCCCTTTTGTGTACGGATTCATACATCGCAATATCATGATTATGTCCAATTGATCTTATCGCTTCCGTGATTCATATTAATTCATTGGATTTAGTAGTTTTCCATATTTTCATATTGTGAAAATATCCCGCTTTGTAAAATGGCCCACTGGGCACCCGACGTTGTTGTGACGTTGACTCAACGTCATTGACGTTGAGTCAACGTCGCAACAACGTCGTGTGCCCAGTGGGGGGGCCATACATCTAAAACGACTTTATGTGTGCACAAACAAATCTCAGTTTGATGTATGTGATGCAGAAAAAATCCTGGTATTTTAATAGCCTCCTCAACACAGATTTTTCATTATGGTAATCAGTATGCTGGATGTCATGCGATGTGAGTATTTACATGTCCAGATGTCATCAGGCGATGAGAGTATCTCTACATATCCAGACATCTTCAGGGATCTATAGATAATCTGTAGGTATCATGTCAAACAGGGATATTATACAAGCTGTGTGAAGGCAAATAGAAGTAACTGGCTACTTTACAAATGAGCAGTTATTGCTGTTTGCCTTTTACTTGCAATGCAAAGACAAACTGCCGTAACTGCTCACTTTTTAAGTAAGCAGTTACGGCCGTTTGTCTTTCGCATGAGGGTGTACATGTTGTATGATCAGAAACTCGAGCATAAGATTATCTGTCACAAATCAAAAGGAGAATTATTCTACGCGATGGAAACATGATCATAGCATCAGAAAAGCTATTGCTTTTTCCCGTGACCAGCTGCATTCAAGTTTTCTCCGCATTTTGTTTGCCTACAGTTTGTCTGCCTGCCTGCCTGCCTGCCTTTCTGCATGTCTACATGTCTACATATCTGCCTGCCTGCCTGCCTGCCTGCCTGCCTGCCTGCTTGCCTGCCTGCCTGCCTGCCTGCCTGCCTGCCTGCCTGCCTGCCTGCCTGCCTGCCTGCCTGCCTGCCTGCCTGCCTGCCTGCCTGCCTGCCTGCCAACTTGCCTGCCTGCCTGCCTGCCTGCCTGCCTGCCTGCCTGCCTGCCTGCCTGCCTGCCTGCCTGCCTGCCTGCCTGCCTGCCTGCCTGCCTGCCTGCCTGCCTGCCTGCCTGCCTGCCTGCCTGCCTGCCTGCCTGCCTGCGTACCTAACTGCGTACCTACCTGCGTACCTACCTACCTACCTGCGTACTGCCTGCCCCAGTTAAGTATCTGTTTAGTTTCTTGGTTTGATGTAAATATTACATCAATCTCTCTCGCAGCAAAACTACCTGTATGGATGACATGTCAAGTGGGCCCTCGGCCCTACATAACAGTCAGACACGAGACATTGACCCAATGTTGGGTTAATGCTTGGCCAACGTCAAAGACGGTGGCCCAACATTAACCTAACATTGGGTCAAGTACCTGCTACAAACAGCATAACCAGATGGCGGTTAATATATAGAGACAAATGAGAGACACCAAATGGATGAACAATAATATATATTGATATATACACGCCACGTGTCAGACAGCCAGACAACAGGTGATGACCTGGGATGCAAGTTTGCTATATATATGTAAGAGTTCGGGAGAAAAAAAAATATGTTTATTTTATTCATCGTGGCGAATTTTATATGTAACCATTTTTACCTGTATGTTGTAAAACGTGACAATCTAATTAGCCATGTCAATTAGTATATATAGTACATGTGTGTGGCTCTATAGAAGGTTGGCATTTAAATAAACATATGATCGTGGATAGATAATTACTTGCTTGCGTAAATAGAAAATCACAATGACATCGCATGATTAGATAACGTATAATTAACAACCATATTATCATGATTATATCCTAAAAATACCGTCTATCTGTCCTATTTATCTCTCGTCGCTTTTGTGCACATATAGGCGAAACTGGGTCAGCGAGACCAAACGAGACAAAATATATACAATCGGTGTTTATTTGAGTGCAAAAATTTGAGTGGGAAAATTGAGTGGAGAAATAAGGCAAACACCTTATTCATTGGACATGCTGCATTTTTCATATCGCAAGAAATAATGTACAGCGTTTGTATTTTCTCATACCATCAAGTTGCATGTGACATAACTACGGCACCATTGCAGTTCAAACTACAGAACGAGTGCAATATGGCCTAACACCAATATACGTTTCATAGTGAAAACCACTGCACTGAGTGTTAGCATTGGGTGAAAAAGTAAATTTAAAAACTTGGTATTTATTTTCTAAATGACCAATAATTGGCTTGCACAGGGAACGTTAACAGATGTCTCACGTGGAACAAATCACAATATCCTGAAAATGGAGGAGAAATCGCTTTCTTTATAATACAGAACAGTAAAACAGCAGCTGTAAAGATTTAGTAGATGTCATAAAAGTGGTCGCGATTCTGAAGTTAGCATATCTGTATCAGGTTACTATGACAACAGCTGATGATTCAGGTGATAGGACAGATGCCGTGTTGATATGTTGTCATGACAACTGACAGTGTAAACAATATTATTATTGATTTGTGTTGATTAGGATAGTGCTCCATTACGCTATAATCTCAAATAACCAATATATTTTTAACCTATTTGTAGTTTGTGTCGGTCAATTGGCACGTTATTTAAATTACATGATATTTGCTGAATGACTCGGAAATTATAGTTCAGCAAATTGTAAATAACACCGCCTGTTGGCACATAATATCAATGCTCAATGATTTTGAAGAAAATTCTTAACCCTTTGACTTCCAGACCGGGGTGCATGCCAGGATCCAGATATACTGGTGTAGGAGTTCTATTTTTCGTCATTTGAAGCTGGAATTGCTAACGCAATTCCCAGCTTCAAATGACGAAAAATACATAAATGTAGTATATATTTGACGAAAATTTGTGTCATTTTATGGTTACGTTCATTGACGAATGACGACGGAAATTTCCGTCATGTATGGTAGTGAAAAGGTTAAGGTTCTTCATAGTGCACGAAATAATAGGCGACACTACACAATCCATAGAATCATTCTCAATCAATAATATCAATCAATCAATCAAACTTCTATAGCGCCTATATCCTCAGCGGAACGAGCTCAGAGGCGCACAAATCCTTAGCGTGATCATGTGTCATAATCGAGGCCAAAGCAGGCTCGTCAACAGGGAGTCGGGCAGCTGAGGAGCTAGGGTGAGAAAGCCAGATCAAATAGGCGATATTTAAGTAATTTCCGCAATGTTTAAATTGTTTCGGCATTACGTATTGGCACAGGCAGAGCGTTCCATAAGGCTGGGCCAGATATAGAGAAAGCTCTTGCCCCAGTCTGAGTCTTCTCAGGGTTTTGTCTCCATAGCTTTGATCAGTTTGAAGCTGAGTATAATAATATCTACAATTACAATTACTTATACTCCGCCCAGCCGGATATAGATAATGGTCCTTGTGAAGTTAGATATAGATAATGCTCCTTGAGATGTGAGTGGCTGTCGCATCTCAAGGTGAATAAATATATCCTGGTTTTATAAAAAAAAAATGTAAGAAGAAAAATAAACGCTGAGAATTTATTCCATGGTCTACACAACAGTAATTTATTTTCATAAAATAATTGAATGCATTCGTTAGCTCATTCGTTCGTTCGTTCGTTCGTTCGTTCGTTCGTTCGTTCGTTCGTTCGTTCGTTCGTTCGTTCGTTCGTTCGTTCGTTCGTTCGTTCGTTCGTTCCTTCGTTCGTTCGTTCGTTCGTTCGTTCGTTCGTTCTTTATTTCAAGTGGAATACATATGTCATGGCTTATAAATAAACGTTTAAAAATTATTCCCTGCCCAACACTTATTTATGTGTTTGCACGGCAGTAGTCGAGCTGGCAGGATAACAAGCGCGCACCAGCCTACCCCCCCCCCCTCCCCCTGGGGAATTCAATCGCTGAGACCACTTCCAGGGATGCCTGTTTTTGTCAATATTTCCAGCTCTAATCAAATCATCTTTCCTACCCACAATTCTCTGTTATTCGTCACGTGACCTGGGCGCTGTCACATGATGTCTGTTCACCAGACTTCTAACCAATGCTGGCCTAGTGCTGGGCTAGCATCGTATTTAGTGGGACAACATTAGAACGGCATCGGCCGGATGTTTTGTGTGTGTCGAGTTGTTTCTGTGTTTGCCTGTGTGCCTGCCTTTCGTAGACGTCTGCAGGATGAAACATTATGAAACATTAACTCTGTCAGTGCGATGACCGGCTTTAGACGTCAAATTTGGCGTCTATGAACGTCAGATTCTGACGTCTAGACCAGACGAATTGTCACGAAATGGGGATCCTAGCATTGTTTAGCAAAATTTGGGAACCTGTCTTCTTAAAATAATCAGGGTATACTGAACACGATTAACCCGGTTCCAAAAAAAAGAGTTTTTGATTATCTAATCAGCATAAGAAAATGGCTACCAATCCCCATTTTGAAAAACTTTGAATTTGATAACTCTGGAACTGAACAAGCTATAAAGCTGAATATTATATATAATTCTACTATTTTTGCGATGCAAAATCCAATGAAATTGCTTAACCCTTTCAAGCCTGACTTTCCCATTGTCATCTTCATCCACTACAAGCCGCGAATTGCTGTCGCAATTCTCGCCTTGTAGTGGATGAAAATGATTTGATGTGGTTTAAGAATTTAAGAAAATTCCTATGTAATGGTAAACCAGTTTCATGAAAATTTTCGTTCTAAAACCCTTGGTTGTAGGAAAATTAGGTCTATTTTCAGGGCTTAAAGGGTTGAGACGATCCCCGCACTGAGTAAAAGATGTGCAATGGCCGTAGACCCATAACATAGGCATTCAATTGAAGCGGTAAGAGCTATAACTAAGGCATTGGAAAATTGAAAATATCCTTTTGATAACATTTTAGCGCTTTCATACTTTTAAATTTGATGGACATGGACGTGAGAGATCAATTAAAGAGAAATTTAAATATTTCATTGAAATACACCAAGCAATCCATCATGAATGGTTATACAAAATAATTTGTTTACATATGCATCATAATTATACACAGGCTAAAGCCAGGTGGTTAATAAATGAAGGCGGGCTCTGAATAATAGATGCCCACCGTGTTCCCGTCTCACCAGCAGCTGTGGTTAAAAATAGTTTTATTTGGGTCCATTAATGTAATGGGTATTGGATCTTGGTTGCGTGCTGTCTTTCTTCTGTGCTAATTGCTTCGCCTTATTATTATTAATGATGCGCTGAAAACACCAGAGTTTCCCACTACCACCACCATTACCACCTCCACCGTCATTACCACATCCACCGTCATCACCACCACCATTACCACCCCAACCATCATTACCACCATTACCACCACCATTACCACTGCCACCATCATTACCACCTCCACCGTCATTACCACCGCCATTACCACAACCACCACCATTACCATCCCAACCATCATTACCACCATTACCACCACCATTACCACCGCCACCATCATTACCACCTCCACCGTCATCACCACCACCATTACCACCCCAACCATCATTACCACCATTACCACCACCATTACCACTGCCACCACTATTACCACCCCAACAATCATTACCACCTCCACCGTCATTACCACCACCATTACCACAACCACCACCTTTACCACCGCCACCATCATTACCACCTCCACCGTCATTACCACCGCTATTACCACAACCACCACCATTACCACCCCAACCAGCATTACCACCATTACCATCACCATTACCACCCCAACCATTATTACAACCATTACCACCACCATTACCACACCAATCATCATTACCATCATTACCACCACCATTACCACGGTCACCATCATTACCACTATTACCACAGCAGGCGATATGTGGTTGAGAATTACAGTATAATACATTGGGCACAGATTTAATAAGTCTACCTATTTTGAAAATCGTGTCACATTAAAGCGGCAGACCACTCGGTAATCAGCGTGGTTTCTGGGTACAGATGTGTCACGCTGTCCGTAAATAGTGGACTACTTCTTTAAACAGCATTGGATGAAGGTCTTAGTATTTGTTGATGATTAAAATACAATACTTACATTGGTAAGCAAAAAACAATGAAATATAAAATTATGCCTCTCAGGCTCTCAGGGCATAAAATTTCAAAAAATGTAGGCATATCTTTTATTTTTGGTGGAGACTCAGACTCAAAATTATTTATTTGATAGGAAATATATATACATGATACACAATTTACAACAATAAAGCAACAGTCAGGAGACCCTCACTGTTGCATACGTGTGCCGCTGGCGTAAGGAGACTGTTTGTCACTATTGGACAATCATGATAATAGAGGTCTAATCACTATATTGCCGAAGTGATGGTAAAACACAATAAAACAACGAATTTCATAGATCTGTGAAATAAACTAAAATACGTTATGACTAAAATAGCAGGAGGTTAAGTTATTTTCACTCACTTGACCGCGATCCACAACTTCAAGTGAGTGAAAATTATATAATAATATGTTTATTTCTTAGATCAAACGTACTATGTGCAAATACACAACAGTTACAAATCCTAAGCATAAATTAATATCCAATAACTCAGAGATCTCCGGATCAATCAGAAAAAGCATAGAAGTGATGGTGAAAATAAAAATAGATCGTCTACATTTCAGAAGAAATGGGTTTTCATCGATATGTGTAGGAAAGTAAAGCCCTGGTCAGACAGCACTTGACGGCTTAATCACGGCCAAAAAACGTCAAAAAGTGGTCTCACGTGAAACAGCCGATGTTGTTCGCGTTGAAGACGAGCTACAGCCGCGTTGTAGACGTGGCAGGACGTGGGGAAAGATCGGAACGCCGTTGGACGCGGAATAAAGTTTTGAACTGCTCAAAACTATAGCGCGCGGACAAGCACGGACGGTACACGTACGTGCAACACACGTGAAACACACGTGATAATCCGTGTTCCGGCAGTGATTACATCTTAGTGAGATGTGGTAAGACGTGGTAAGACTCCAAAAGGTCAGCGGTCTGTCACGGTCAAAGCACGGTTATCGGACGTGTATTACGCGTTGGTATCACGGCAAATAGCGTGTGTTTAGCTGCTTATCACTGACACATGCATTTTACCCGTGCTTAGGAAGTGCTTCAGCAGTGGAGCAGCCGCCGACGGCCATACCACGTACAAAGCACGGGCAAGCACAAAATTGACAAATAATTACCACGTACGACCACGTCCAACCGATTTTATAACTTTTTGGCCGTGATGAAGCCGTCAAGTGCTGTCTGACCAGGGCTTTAGACTGGAATGACATAGCGATTACGTTAAAAGTGTCTGGCCAATATTGATCTGTTTCTTAACACGTCAGCTTTTGTCTCGTTTTCTCGATGGAAGCAGTTTACAGTATTGATGTCTGGTAGAGACTGACGAGTGACTTATCGCCCAGAGACGAAATAAACTGCTGCTAAAATACAATACTTTATACGCCAGAATCTGACGTCTATAGACGTCACACGTCTATAGACGTCAGATTCTGACGTATAAAATCGATTGCCACACTGAAAGAGTAAAAAATGTATAATGGTCGTAGAACCATGGCATAGGTATTAAAATGAAGCGGGAAGAGCTGAATAAGACATTTAGGAAATGTAGAAAAACCTTTGGTCTCCATGGTTTATAAACAATTATTTCAGTGTTGTATGGGTGAGCTATGCATAAATTATATGACATCATAAATACATAATATCGTGATTTTATATATTTTTTAATATGAAGGCCTGATTAAAAGATGGATACTATAAAGATACTATCTGTAAAATAGATTTTATTACCGAAACATTCTACAATGTCGTACTGAAATATTTCCTTTGAGAACGTTAGAAAAAAATCGTGGAAAAAGGTCTAAGCACTATGAGTTATCTTATTTCAATTTCTACCCACCTAAAGTTGTGTCCCGCTACACGACCCACAACTTCAAGTGACTGAAAATTACTCATATTTGTTTAATATGCGATCAAACATTTTATTATCCCATATAGCTTCTATATATATTCATCACTTGAAATGACATGAATGGGGTTTTAGGCCACATTTGTGCACATATAGGCTAAACTGGGTCGGGACAACCTCCTGAGGATGGTGAGATGAATGAGATGACACTGCCCTCCAGACACAGGATTTGAAGTTCGAGCCCTGGCGGGCTGAGGACGAGCTCGCTACTTATCGGTCACGGAGGCTCCCCACTATATTGAATCATTACGAGTGAGCGGGGAAGAAACATTTCTTTGAAACTTAAATGCCAGAGCGGTGCTCGAACCCGCGATCTCCGACTGTCCAAGCAGGCATCACTCCAAGAAGGAAACCATTAGATAAGAGAGGTTATTAGGAATATAAGTAGTGCAGATTTAAGTCGTGGCACTAATTGGAGAAATCTAAGTAGTTTTCAGTGACTTTGTTGTTATATTTTAACCCTTTAAACCCTAGCGATGTATTAATGCTAGTCGTGTATGTATTTGCTTGATGTATTTGCTAAACCCGAAAAATTCAACGTTTTCCAACATGGCGGTGACTGAGAGAAAACTTGACCCCAAGGTCCGAAAAATGTCCATAACCTTTTAATGACTGTGCGACCTTTGAGCTGAGCATGCGGACATGGAACTGAAATGTTACTGTAAAAACTATTTTCGACCTGATTAATCCCCAATATTTTCCGATATGACAGTCCAAAGAAATGTCCCACGACATAACATATATAACCCTAACCCTAACCCTAATATATTACCCTAACCCTAACCCTAACCCTATATAACCCTAACCCTAACCCTGATCAAGCCACAGACCTGTTTCAGCCACTGGGGCCACATCAATGCATCATTTTGCATCTCTGAAGAATGACTTAATTTCCTACACTTGGGAGTTTTAGAACGACAATTTTTCATGGAACTCGTTTAATAATAACAACATAAGTTTTCATTTGCCACCCACTTAAAGTCATCTTCATCCACTACAAGACAAAATTGCGACAGCAATTCGCGGCTTGTAGTGAATGAAGATGACAATGGTAAATTCAGGCTTAAAACGATCAAATAAGCTAACTCAGGAAGTGTAAAATCTCCCCAGGCGATTCATGTATGTTCTTTATACTTATTTAAATATCCCTGTAAAATACAAAAAATCGGCGTGGGTAGAACCAATTGCAAAACTCTTATAACGCTGAAATATTCCTATATAAATCATGGAGACCAGAGGGTTATTTTAAATTTGACATCAGCATAAATGTCTTATTCTGCTCTTTCTGCGTCATTTAAATACCTAGATTATGGGTCTACGGCCATTATAAATATTTTAATTATTTCAGTGCGGGGACCGTCTTTATAAGTCAGAATCTGACGTCTACACACGTCAGATTCTGACGTATAAAGACGGTCCCCGCACTGACAGGGTTAACTCCCATGAGGCGATTAATTTCTTATACATATTCAGATATTCCTGTAAAATTGGCGTGTGTAGAGGCGATTGTTTTATGATTGTTTTGGTGATATTCGTGTGGAGGTACCGTGCAGCAGCCACTGGTTCATCTCGCTTCATAATCGATTTTAGACGTCAGAATGTGACGTCTACAGACGTCACATTCTGACGTCTAAAGTCGATCCCCTCGCTGTAAGGGTTTATGATTGTTCTGGGGGGTGTTATTCGTGTGGAGGTGCCGTGCACCAGCCAATGGTTCATCTCGCTTCATATTCGACATTGGACGTCAGAATCTGACGTCCACAGACGTCAGATTCTGACGTCTAAAGTCGATCCCCGCGCTGTGAGGGTTTCTGATTGTTCTTGGAGTAGTAATTCGTGTGGAGGGGGCCATGCAGCAGCCACTGGCTCATCTCGTTCTCTGGTGGAGATATTACCGTTTATATATAAGGTGATTATCCTATTATAGGCGCAGATAGCTCCTATATATTCATCACTTAGATGAGAAAACCATTGGAGAGGTTAATAGAAATAGTCGGCTTGTAACCTCCCTCCCCCATCACAATAGTCGCCTGCCCCAAACCATCCTCATCATGCTCCTCATTTACACACACCCAATTGACGCCAGACGAGTAAAAAAACGTTTTTTGCACTTCCTGAAGCCAATCTATATGCTGTATGGGAATTACTGGGAAGTAAAGTTAACTCTGGCTAAATGCTGGCTTAATGTTATATACGCTGGCCAACAGTGTACCATCGTTTACATATTCCCAGTTGACGCCAGACGAGAAAAAAACTGCTTCTGCACTTCCCTCAGCCAATTTTATCAGTTTATGCTGTAAGTTTTACAGGCCTACTGGAAAATGAAACGAATAGAGGTTTAGGCCACCTTTGTGCACATATAGGCTAAACTGGGCCAGGAGAACCTCCTGAGGATGGTGAGATGAAGGAGATGACACTGCCCTCCAGACATAGTATTCGAAATTTGAGCGCTGGTGGTCTGAGGCGGTCTCGGTCACGTAGGCTCCCCACAATATCAAATCTTTACGAGTGGGCAGGGAAGAAACATTTTGTTTCTCCGAAACTTGTATGGCAAAGCGGGGTTCGAACCCGCGATCTCTGACTTCCAAGCAGGCAGCATTAACCACTGCACCAGGGCCCCCGCCCTCAGGCCTACTGGAGACCCAGTATAGTACCACGATACGTACCAAAGTGCTGACTCAATGTTGGGCCAGCGTCGTAGACGGTGGCCCAACATTGAGACAATACTGGGTAAACTCCTTCTGTTTGCTGGGGAGTAAGCTCAACGTTGGCTCAATGTTCCCCCAACGCTAAAGGCATTGGCCCAACGCTAGTTTAACCTTTAAAACGTTGAAATACTTTCGTATAAATTATCGAGAACAAAGTTTGTTTTTAATTTGAAATCATCATAAATGTCTTAGACTTAGTTAGCTCTTTCCGTTTAATTTGATACCTATGTTATGGGTCTACAGCCATTAGAAATATAAAATATTTTTACTTTTTCAGTGTGGGGATCGACTTTAGTCGTCAGATTCTGACGTATATGGACGTCAGATAATGACGTCTGTAGACGTCAGATTCTGACGACTAAAGTCGGTCCCCACACTGAAAGGGTTAATGTTTCGCTGTGACATCCCTTTTGAGAAATTACACAACAAATACCAGACAGCGTTGGGTTAATGTTGGTCCACCGTCTGCGACGCTGGCCCAGTATTGAAACAGCATAGGATAAATGTTTCGTATTTTCAGAGACCCGCTATGAACAGCATGGTAAACGATAGAGCATTTGTCAGGAGTGATTTGTCGTCAAATTACTGACGATGTATGTGATATTACGTTCATTTATGCATAAAGACCTGTAGTTATGTAGCATTTCACAGGATGGAGGTCAAATAACTGACACCAATTTCAGAAAAAATGTGTCTGATGATACGAAACAAAAAAACACCGGCTACGTGGGGTGGAGAGATTCTATATATGTAGATTTGTCCACGTGTTTTTTTTCTATTTTGTTTTCTTTCAGGTACATTGTACTCATTTACTTAACTCGGGGATCGACATTAGACGTCAGAATCTGACGTCTGTGGACGTCATATTCTGACGTCTAAAGTCGATCCCCGCACTGGAAAAATACAAATATTTTGTAATGGCCGTAGACCCATAACATAGATATTCAAATGAAGCGGAAAGAGCTAACTAAGACATTTATGATGATTTCAAATTGAAAATAAATAATTTAACATTTCAAGCGCCAGACATACAGTCTTTAGAATTAACGTCGCACACAAGCTCCTCTATAAAGGCAGTAGTATTGCTAGCTAACAATCACCCACTTCAAGCCATATCTGGCTACTTCTACCAATATAAAAACTAAGAGGTTAAAAATGATTCTTATTTGTTTATTTTAGACCTACACTTAATTTAAAACTAATTATTTCAATTCAATCTTATATTTTATGAATATTAGCTCCCAGAGAGTCAGTTTACATTTAGCGTTTTACCTGCTAGTGATGTATATTATTTATAAGTATATTAACTCTGCATTGCTGAATTGTTTGTTCTATTTTTCATCCAGTCGAAGCTGGAATTGCTAAAGCAATTTCGAGAAATATTTATATTTATGAAAAATAGAGATGTCCGATATTGAATTATTGTATAACTGTAAAAAAACTGGGATTCGATGTTTCTTGTTGGTCGGAACCCATTGATCTATGATAAAAACATGCATGTGTGCAATAAATAGTCATCGCTAGTGTTAACTTTTTTTTTCAAACAACCAAGCAAAAGTCAGTATTGCCTATTATCTCCCACGGTTCTGAGCTATAAAACGTGGATAAAAATTACTTGGAATTTAAAATTTAAGTTACGAAAAATATCTTTGCAAACAGGTTTGATAGATAATTGACTTTTAAAAACTTAGTTTATTTTCAATATTTGCAAATGTAATTTAGCCATTTACATGCCCTTGACGCTTATATGTGTGTACAAAAAAATCAATTAAACGAAAGGTTCTATAACCTACTGAACACGTACAAACTTCCACTGGAAAATTCCAATCAGTGAATATAACATGTTGTCCGAATCATCGATAGTTCTTTAAAAAAAAATTCCGCATTTCACATTCAGCAAACTTGATTATTCGCATTACTCTAATTTGATAAAAAAAGTACATTTAGATGTCGTACTTAATAGTAGTGGATCATTTATCTCAATTTTCGCGAAAATAAAAATGCATCGAAAATTGTGTGAGCCATAATATTGATCTTCGTTGTCAAAATGTTATCCTCTAAGTGCCCAGACACAGATACTCCCTACACATTGACCCATCGTTGGGTTAATGTTGGGCCAGCGTCGTGTGCGGTTAGCCAGGATTGGTTTGACGTGTTGAGAGAGGTGTACTGGAGAGGAGACGTTATCTGCCGCTGGCATCACGGATTGACACACCCAGCATGCAGTACGGCAGCCAGCGGGTCGATTGAGACATACAACTCATAAAACAAAAGAGTTTCCAGTGCAATTCCAATGCTGGGCTAATGTTGGCCAAGCGTCTACGACGCTGGGCCAACATTAGTCCAGCAATGGGTCAGCGTCTCGTGTTTGCTGGGTTATATGGATTAACCTCTTTGAAAAAACCAAGGGGTCTGTGACGGACCTCCTGCATAAAACACCAACAAAATCCTAAAAGCCAAAACCCACACGCTCAATCAGTGTTGGTTTAGTGTTGGGTCAGCATCGCAGACAATGGGCCAACATTAAACCAACACTGGGTCAACATCTCTTGTTTTTGTGAAACCGACATGAAGACGTCATCCCTACAAACCTACAAACACAAGACGTCATGGAGACGTCATCCCTACAAACACAAGACGTCATGGAGACGTCATCTCTACAAACACAAGACGTCATGGAGATATCTTCCCTACAAACATAAGACGTCGTGGAGACGTCATCCCCACAAACACAAGACGTCATGGAGACGTCATCCTACAAACACAAGACGTCATGGAGACGTCATCCCTACAGACACAAGACGTCATGGAGACGTCATCCCTACAAACACAAGACGTCATGAAGACGTCATCCCTACAAACACAAGACGTCATGGAGACGTCATCCCTACAAACACAAGACGTCATGAAGACGTCATCTCTACAAACACAAGACGTCATG
Organism: Flabesymbios commensalis; assembly: GCA_964017125.1. Taxonomy (NCBI): domain Eukaryota; kingdom Metazoa; phylum Annelida; class Polychaeta; order Terebellida; family Flabelligeridae; genus Flabesymbios; species Flabesymbios commensalis. Next base: position 519,280 of record OZ024904.1, on the reverse strand, counting down.
GAGACGTCATCCCTACAAACACAAGACGTCATGAAGACGTCATCCCTACAAACACAAGACGTCATGGAGACGTCATCCCTACAAACACAAGACGTCATGAAGACGTCATCCCTACAAACACAAGACGTCATGAAGACGTCATCTCTACAAACACAAGACGTCATGGAGACGTCATCCCTACAAACACAAGACGTCATGGAGACGTCATCCCTACAAACACAAGACGTCATGAAGACGTCATCCCTACAAACACAAGACGTCATGGAGACGTCATCCCTACAAACACAAGACGTCATGGAGACGTCATCCCTACAAACACAAGACGTCTTGAAGACGTCATCCCTACAAACACATGGCATTGAACAAATGGATGTTTATCTCCCGCTATCTTATTTTAGTTTTCACTCACTTGAAGTTGTGTCTCTATTCCTCGACCCACAACGATTTGCTCATTTTTTTTCAATTTAAAGTAGGTGGGTCGTCATCATTCGCTGAGTAAACATTGTGGGCGCAGAATGCTATGGCTCGCATGCGCAGCATGGCCAACGTTCAAGAGAGTGGGGTCCAGGGGTTCAGTGAAGCATATAGCGACTTAGCTGCTTTAACCCTTTGACTTCCAGGCCGGAGTGCATGCCAGGATCCAGATATACTGGTGTAGGAGTTCTATTTTTCGTCATTTGAAGCTGGAATTGCTAACGCAATTTCCAGCTTCAAATGACAAAAAATACATAAATGTAGTATATATTTGACGAAAATTTGTGTCATTTTATGGTTACGTTCATTGACGAATGACGACGGAAATTTCCGTCATGTATGGTAGTGAAAAGGCTAAGACCATCCAAACATTTACAAATCTTGATGTTTAATCTTACAACCGGCATCGGTTCAACGTCTTGCGTCCACATATAACTATATACAGGCACGTTACCACAACGTCTTGTGTCCACATGTACCCTTATAACTATATACAGGCACGTTACCACAACGTCTTGTGTCCACATGTACCCTTATAACTATATATAGGCACGTTACCACAACGTCTTGTGTCCACATGTACCCATATAACTATATATAGGCACGTTACCACAACGTCTTGTGTCCACATGTAGCCATATAACTATATATAGGCACGTTACCACAACGTCTTGTGTCCACATGTAGCCATATAACTATATATAGGCACGTTACCACAACGTCTTGTGTCCACATGTACCCATATAACTATATATAGGCACGTTACCACAACGTCTTGTGTCCACATGTAGCCATATAACTATATATAGGCACGTTACCACAACGTCTTGTGTCCACATGTAGCCATATAACTATATATAGGCACGTTACCACAACGTCTTGTGTCCACATGTCCCCATATAACTATATATAGACACGTTACCACAACGTCTAGTGTCCACATGTACCCATATAACTATATGTAGACACGTTACCACAACGTCTAGTGTCCACATGTACCCATATAACTATATATAGGCACGTTACCACAACGTCTAGTGTCCACATGTACCCATATAACTATATATAGGCACGTTACCACAACGTCTTGTGTCCACATGTACCATAGGCACGTTACCACAACGTCTTGTGTCCACATGTACCCTTATAACTATATATAGACACGCTACCACAACGTCTTGTGTCCACATGTCCCCATATAACTATATATAGGCACGTTACCACAACGTCTGTCCACATGTACCCATATAACTATATATAGGCACGCTACCACAACGTCTTGTGTCCACATGCATAACTATATATAGACACGTTACCACAACGTCTAGTGTCCACATGTACCCTTATAACTATATATAGGCACGTTACCACAACGTCTTGTGTCCACATGTCCCCATATAACTATATATAGACACGTTACCACAACGTCTAGTGTCCACATGTACCCATATAACTATATATAGGCACGTTACCACAACGTCTTGTGTCCACATGTACCCATATAACTATATATAGGCACGTTACCACAACGTCTAGTGTCCACATGTACCCATATAACTATATATAGGCACGTTACCACAACGTCGTGTGTCCACATGTAGCCATATAACTATATATAGACACGTTACCACAACGTCTTGTGTCCACATGTAGCCATATAACTATATATAGACACGTTACCACAACGTCTTGTGTCCACATGTATAACTATATATAGACACGTTACCACAACGTCTTGTGTCCACATGTACCCATATAACTATATATAGACACGTTACCACAACGTCTTGTGTCCACATGTAGCCACATAACTATATATAGACACGTTACCACAACGTCTTGTGTCTACATGTACCCATATAACTATATATAGACACGTTACCACAACGTCATGTGTCCACATGTACCCACATAACTATATATAGACACGTTACCACAACGTCTTGTGTCCACATGTATAACTATATATAGGCACGTTACCACAACGTCTTGTGTCCACATGTCCCCATATAACTATATATAGGCACGTTACCACAACGTCTTGTGTCCACATGTATAACTATATATAGACACGTTACCACAACGTCTAGTGTCCACATGTACCCATATAACTATATATAGGCACGTTACCACAACGTCTTGTGTCCACATGTATAACTATATATAGACACGTTACCACAACGTCTAGTGTCCACATGTACCCATATAACTATATATAGACACGTTACCACAACGTCTAGTGTCCACATGTACCCATATAACTATATATAGGCACGTTACCACAACGTCTTGTGTCCACATGTATAACTATATATAGACACGTTACCACAACGTCTAGTGTCCACATGTACCCTTATAACTATATATAGGCACGTTACCACAACGTCTTGTGTCCACATGTCCCCATATAACTATATATAGACACGTTACCACAACGTCTAGTGTCCACATGTACCCATATAACTATATATAGGCACGTTACCACAACGTCTTGTGTCCACATGTATAGCTATATATAGACACGTTACCACAACGTCTAGTGTCCACATGTACCCATATAACTATATATAGACACGTTACCACAACGTCTTGTGTCCACATGTATAACTATATATAGACACGCTACCACAACGTCTAGTGTCCACATGTACCCATATAACTATATATAGACACGTTACCACAACGTCTAGTGTCCACATGTACCCATATAACTATATATAGGCACGTTACCACAACGTCGTGTGTCCACATGTAGCCATATAACTATATATAGGCACGTTACCACAACGTCTTGTGTCCACATGTAGCCATATAACTATATATAGGCACGTTACCACAACGTCTTGTGTCCACATGTAGCCACATAACTATATATAGGCACGTTACCACAACGTCTTGTGTCCACATGTAGCCATATAACTATATATAGGCACGTTACCACAACGTCTTGTGTCCACATGTACCCATATAACTATATATAGGCACGTTACCACAACGTCTTGTGATATAGGCACGTTACCACAACGTCTTGTGTCCACATGTACCCATATAACTATATATAGGCACGTTACCACAACGTCTTGTGTCCACATGTAGCCATATAACTATAAATAGGCACGTTACCACAACGTTTTGTGATATAGGCACGTTACCACAACGTCTTGTGTCCACATGTACCCATATAACTATATATAGGCACGTTACCACAACGTCTTGTGTCCACATGTAGCCATATAACTATAAATAGGCACGTTACCACAACGTTTTGTGATATAGGCACGTTACCACAACGTCTTGTGTCCACATGTACCCTTTTAACTATATATAGACACGTTACCACAACGTCTAGTGTCCACATGTACCCATATAACTATATATAGACACGTTACCACAACGTCTAGTGTCCACATGTACCCATATAACTATATATAGACACGTTACCACAACGTCTAGTGTCCACATGCACCCATATAACTATATATAGGCACGTTACCACAACGTCTTGTGTCCACATGTACCCATATAACTATATATAGGCACGTTACCACAACGTCTTGTGTCTACATGTACCCATATAACTATATATAGGCACGTTACCACAACGTCTTGTGTCTACATGTACCTATATAACTATAAATAGGCACGTTACCACAACGTCTTGTGTCTACATGTACCTATATAACTATATATAGGCACGCTACCACAACGTCTTGTGTCCACATGTAGCCATATAACTATAAATAGGCACGTTACCACAACGTCTTGTGTCTACATGTACCTATATAACTATAAATAGGCACGTTACCACAACGTCTTGTGTCTACATGTACCCATATAACTATATATAGGCACGTTACCACAACGTCTTGTGTCTACATGTACCCATATAACTATATATAGGCACGTTACCACAACGTCTTGTGTCCACATGTACCCATATAACTATATATAGGCACGTTACCACAACGTCTGTCCACATGTACCCATATAACTATATATGGGCGCGTTACCACAACGTCTTGTGTCCACATGTACCCATATAACTATAAATAGGCACGTTACCACAACGTCTTGTGTCCACATGTAGCCATATAACTATAAATAGGCACGTTACCACAACGTCTTGTGTCCACATGTACCCATATAACTATAAATAGGCACGTTACCACAACGTCTTGTGTCTACATGTACCATATAACTATATATAGGCACGTTACCACAACGTCTTGTGTCTACATGTACCCATATAACTATATATAGACACGTTACCACAACGTCTTGTGTCTACATGTACCCATATAACTATATATAGGCACGTTACCACAACGTCATGTGTCCACATGTACCCATATAACTATATATAGACACGTTACCACAACGTCTTGTGTCTACATGTACCCATATAACTATATATAGACACGTTACCACAACGTCTTGTGTCCACATGTACCCATATAACTATATATAGGCACGTTACCACAACGTCTTGTGTATGTTGAGTTATTCTTTCAGGCACGTTACCACAACGTCTTGTGTATGTTGAGGCATGTTACCACAACGTCGTGTGTATGTTGAGTTATTCATTCAGGCATGGTGCCACAACGTCTTGTGTATGGTATAGGCATGTTGCCACAACGCAGGCTCCAGCATCAATTGACTGCAGTGAATTGACTGGGTTGTCTTGACATTCTGAGAGAAAATGAATCAATGAAGGAATCTATGGACAGCCATTGAGCTCATATAAACTAATATAAGGAATCCCCTCGTTGTAATGATGTACTGCCTGCAGCGACGCAAGGTGACATATCGACCTGCCATAGCCGTGACGTCAGACCTCACTGGTGCCAATTTCTCTGAAGAGCCGAAAACAAGATATTTGGCCATCAACAACCATGGAAACGAAATATAAAAACCACTATAAGTCCAAATATGTTACAGACACGCATTTCTGTATAGATAAGAAGGGCAAGATTATTCAGTATCAGTTATTTAATTAAATAAAGTAATATGTTAACATCAGACGCTATAGCTCTTGCGATGTATACTACATTCACATCGAACACAAGCCATTATATTTACCCTCACTATGCATTAAAGCATCATTTTACATCCCTGAAAATAGACTTAATTTTCCTACAACCAAGGGTTTTAGAAGGAAAATTTCCATGAAACTGGTTTACCAATACATGGCAATTTCCTTCACTTTTTCACCCACTTCAAAGCATCTTCATTCACTACAAGTCGAGAATTGCGGCAACAATTCGCGGCTTGTAGTGGATGAAGATGACAATGGTAAATTCAGGCTTGAAAGGTTTAATCCAACACTAAACGGAGATTTTCCGTCTCTGACTGACTGTCTAGTTTGTTCATGTTTCGCCATCAATATATCATGTCAAAATTCACCTAGTAAATTAGTCATGATCCCAGCATGGCAGGCGTACGCAGACTGTCTGTAACATGACGCCACCAGTCTACATGAACTGTTATCACGTGTTATATAGCTGTCACAACTGATATACACACAAAACTCAGATTTATAATCATGTCGTGGAAAGACAAACAGCAGTAACTGCTTACTTGAAAAGTAAACTGTTTGTCTTTGAGCTGCAAGATTCTCTTCTGCCATCGAGTATCGGCATATCAAAGATAAACAGTAGTAACTGCTTACTTGGACAGTAAGCAGTTACTGCTGTTTGTCATTGTATGGTGGTCAGTATGCCAGTACTCGATGGCAGAAGAGAATCCTGCAGCTCAAAGACAAACAACAGTAACTGCTTTTTTTCAAGTAAGCAGTTACTACTAGTTGGCATTGCATGTCATTACAGTATAAAGACGTCAGCTTCATCATCCAGGCATCAGATTGATTGACAGCCAACTGATCAATTAGTAAACAGCCAGTTGTCCAGAAATACAATCGGCCATCTAGATAGTTGAAAAAATTAAAAATACCTAATATATTTTCCTATCAGTGATGATCGAATTAAAATTTCTTTGTTTCACCAACAGCATTGTCAGAAAAAAAGTGTTTGACCATGTGACCGTGTATTAGGATAACTGCATGAAAATAAAGTCAGATTCCCACTCAATTCTCTACCAATTTTTGAAATTTTACACACATAACACTATTTCCTTGTCATGCTTGTCTGAAAATTTTGCGAAGATTAGTAGGTATCTCAGTTAGTTAGACTATTGGACATGTAATGAAATTCTGAGGCGAAGTTTATGGGATTATAGAGGGCGACACACTAGAAAATAGTTATTTTAACATTTCATGAAAATTAGTTCAGAATGGACTGAGAATTCAGCGAAAATCATTCAAATTCAAAATTCAAATTCAAACCCATTTATTCATGCTCCAATCAATTACAATTAATACATCTGTTGTTCAAAAATGGTTTTTTAATAATGGATGCAAGGGAGACCCGCTAAAGCTATTGTTGAGCCGCTTCCATGCGGCCACATTCACCTCCTTATGTCCCATGTATAGTAGTACTGACAGCATCTGGTGACACTGACACTGTCAGCATGTCATGACACTGTCAGCATCTGGTGACACTGTGTGATGTGTTATGACAATTAACGTAATATTTACCGTCCTCAGAAGCTCACTTCCTCGCTTTGTAAATAACAAAACAAAGAAATGTCAACATGACATGTAGACTGGGACACAGAATGCCTGTATTTATTCCGTAAAAAGCGTTTGACTCAGATATTAAGCATCTGATTGGTCGAGATGGCCATCTCGACCAATCAGATGCCGGATATCTGGGTTATTAGTTGTGAAAATACAACCACCACCACGATTGGAAGACTGTGACCATGAAACACGAGACAATAATCCAATGCTGTTTCAATCATAGATATATCTCTCTATATCTATGATTTTAATGTTGGGCCACAATCAGCGACTCAGAACATTGAACCAGCATTGTATAAATGTGTCGTGTTTGTTTGGAGGCGATTGGAAGGAGAAAGGGGACAGCGATGTTGTTTAATAAAATAGTCTGAACAGAACCTATCATAAAGCATGTTTTAAGGAAGAGTTTTTTTAGCCCTTTCAGCGTGGAGACCGTGTTTATACGTCAGAATAAAGACGGTCCCGCGCTAAAAGAATTCAAATATTTCTAACGGCCGTAGACTCATAACCACTTAACTTACTTATTACTGACATACGTTTATATGACACATGTCTGTATTCATACTTTTTTAAATACAGTAGTTGTATCTACTACACACTTCTATACATAGGTTTTTTACAATATTATTTATACTATTTTATATAATATACGGTTTAAACATAGATGTATTTATTTGTATGGATGTCAGACGCATTGTGTGCTGGTCACCTGTAGTGACATCCCTTGCATACATTTTCACAGTATATATGTCATGTTACTATTATTTTGTAAGTGATATGTATTGTATGCATCAAGCTAAATAAATAAATAACATAGCCACATTTATTAAATACCACACATTTATCAATTTTAAAAAAGGAACTCACTCATAGTTTAAAAGATTTTGGACATTATACTAAACACTATCTAGTAGAGAAATATTCTGACATTTGTCTAATTCACAACTGTTATGTTTGTAATTTGACAACACCCACCTAATTCATTGAATATGTATGCGTGTATGTATATATATATTTATATTTATATATACATTTTCCTTTTGGACACAATGTTATTTATTTTGTAAATTTCGCCCATTTTGTGGCTGTGTCTCGCTGACGCGACTGACAGGCTCAGCTGGGTGGAGATTATTAAGATTTGATAATTTTTTGTTTGCGTTAAAATCCCATCCCATATTTAACCAAACTTTTTCATTTGTACAGTCCCTTTTAAATTTATTATGGCAAGTTGCATAATATTTTGTATAATAATTTTGTATCGTGATTTACTATATTATATAGTATTTTATATTTTATATTATTTATACTTAGGTGGCTTCCATGCCAGCGACTCTTTGAGTCTTAATGGTAGTCATCCTGACATGTTATTTGATTTGTATTTTTCAGTGTCATTTGTCGAATAAACAGTTTTCTTCATAAGTAAGCAAATGAAACAGAAAGAGCTAACTAAGAGATTTATAATGATTTCAAATTGAAAAAACACTTATGGTTCATACAAAAATAACTCGTTGTAAGGTTAACCATAGATATATGGAATATTCTATGGGTTACCTTACAAATGTGTTCTGTAATATTATGTATGTATTTCGTCATGACAAACCTGTCAACTCTTGCAAATTTGCGAATTTATAAATCTCGCGGAAATTACTATATGCCTGATTGTGCTACCTATCATCAAAATCGATAATTCGTGAATTCTAGACATCGCAAAAAGTCCCAAAATCACAAATTCCCGGAAATCTGAACTCGCGAAAAAACCCCGATCTACAGTATTTTTTACGTATTTTGTCATGATATATTTCCCACTCGTGCGTGTTGATCACATCATGAGACGCACTATGTGTCCAATTACTGAACCATAATATATTTACTTGACAAAAATCGAGTTTCCTTCCCATGTAAATATGACAATAGTCAGTGTACAACAATGGCTTGTGGAATGTCTGTCACGCGATAACCTTTTGATGACTAGGAGCTCAGCGCAGTGTATCATATGACACAATAAACCACTTGCCTGCTAATGTACTCGCTATGATTTATGCTAAGCCTTTTAACTGTCAACCCTTAAAGCGCGGAAATATGTTTGTACAAACCATGGATACCAAGGTTTTTTTAATTTGAAATCATCATAACTGTCTTATTCAGCTCTTTCTGACTCATTTGAATACCTATATGTTATGGGTCTACCACCATTATAAATATGTTTACCCTTACAGCGCTGGGATCTGATGGCTACAGACGTCAGATTCTGACGTCCAAATTCGATCCCCACGCTGTAAGGGTTAAACTCGCTATGGTTTGTGTTTAACCCTTTAACCGCTGGTGCCGCATATATTCGGGTTTTCATTTTTTATTAGCACATTAAGTCCCACATTTTAAATATGTTAAAGATAAAATGTGACATCAACCAGCAAGATTTGAAAACAGTTGACCTCCATTTTGCCAAATCTGAATAATTTGACGCTGAACCCTTATAGATTGTTGGTTTAACCCTTAGAGCACTGATGTCGACTACAGTAGATATTCTGTGTTTTTCTAGCACCTGTATAACCCCTGATAACCAGTTGTTAAAAATAAAATATGCCTTCAATCTTGAAACACTGATATATATTGGGAATTAAATTTCACAAATAAGATAAATTTTCACCCACTTGAAGTTGTGGATCGCGTCAGCGAGACACAACTTCAAGTGGGTGAAAATTCAAATTGAATAATTTGGCGGTTAAAGGGTTAACCCTTGAAGCGCTGAACACGACTATAGTCGTATTTAATCCGTTTTATTAGCCAATTAAATCATTGTGATTGGGAATAAAATGTGTAAAGATCAAGATTTGTAAATGTTTTGTCTCAAATTAAACAAATCTAAGTAATTTACACCAACTTGAAGTGGGTGAAAATTAATATAAGAAGGGTAATATATTAGCTGTTTTCCCATCTTTTCAGGCATCTCAGCTCTCGCTGGTGATCAGGTCTTGGTGTGGTGAAAACAAAAAAATACAAAATGGTCGTCATGTCTTAAATCTTAAAGCGCTTATTATTATATATTTCATAAACCATGGAGATCAAAGGGGCTCTTTTAATTTGAAATCATCAAATATGTCTTAGTTAGCTCTTTGCGCTTCATTTGAATACATATGTTATGGGTCTATACGGCCACTAGAAATATGTTCATACTCACAGTGCCGGGATCGACTTTAGACGTCAGATTCTGACGCCTAAAGTCTCAACAAATCAGCTGAGTTGACACACCTAAATTGTAGACTGAAGGCCCTTGTATTTTTACTATACAATTTCTGTATACTCAACTGTTGTTTTTTACCAATTTTGGTATACTCATCAGTATGAGAATGACATGGACTGTACATTCAACAGTTCAACGGTCAATAAAATTGTCCGTATAAAATTCCCCCGAAAATGCCTTCCACTGTATATTTAAGTGTGTGTTTTTGAGCATCCAGTTTGCACAACCCATCCAAATGTTGGTGGAGTGCCCCCCCCCCCCTCCTCCCATGGGCTTAAGATTTGATGGAGCCGATATATTTTTGACTTTTGAACATCAGAGTGACAAGATCCTATTATGTGGTGAAGATGGATTGAAGATGGCCGCCATGACCGCAAGATTCTCCCGCAATATTCAGCTAAAATTGACGCGGTCACAGAATCACCCCCCTCAGCGCTGATACAGACTGAGTGTTATTTTAAAATTAAATATGTCTAATATCTTCGATAATTATATACATTTCGACTTAAATTGTACAAATTCATCTAATTTTAAGTCACTTGAAGTTGTGGATCGCGGTAGCGAGACACAACTTCAAGTGGGTGAAAATGTAAGTTGGTCAGATTAGAACTCTGATGGATAATATCAAATCAAATCAAATATATCAGGGTATAATATTTTTATGATACATTGATGTACCCATACAGTGCTGATATTTTAATTAATTAATATTATATTCATATTATATATATTACTAAATAAATTTATTTATTTTTGAGACATATTCATACAGGGTGGAAATTACTTGCAGTCAAGCTATTTTTCATATGTGCCCTGTAGTGATTTTGTTATGTGAAACAAACATTCTATTATATAATATATAATACAGATTAAATATAATTCAGATAAAAAACGTATCAGATATAATATAGAAACTATCAGTATTCACTGCGGTGAGCACTGTATATTGGACAAAAAATATGAAAAGAATCGGGCTTTAGACCACCTTTGTGCACATATAGGCTAAACTGGGCCAGGAGAACCTCCTGATGATGGTGAGATGAATGAGATGAATGTCCTCCAGACACAGGATTCGAAATTCGAGCCTTAGCGATCTGAGGCCCAGCACGCTACCTCTCGGTCACGGAGGCAACCCACAATACTGAGTTTTACACGTGGATGGGGAAGAAACATTTTTGTTTCTTTCTAACCGCCGAGACCGGGAACCGAAGCCCGAACTCTATTAGCGTGAAAGGCAGCAGTGCTAACCACTACCCTAGTAGGATGACACGGAACAAATGTTCATCTAACCATATTAAAGATGACCGCCATGACTGGGATATGCATATTCTGAACAATTGATGAAGTCAAGGGCTTAATATCAGTATCTGCTGTAGAGGACATTGGGTATATATCGGACAAACGGCTTTGAAACAGGGTGATATTAACCCTTTCAAGCCTGACTTCACCATTGCCATCTTCATCTACTACAAGCAGCGAATTACTGTCGCAATTCTCGAATTGTAGTGGATGAAGATGATTTGATGTGGATGATAAATTAAAAAAAATTACCATGTATTCGTTGAGCAATTTCAACGAAATTTGCCTTCTAAAAACCTTTGCTGTGAAAAAATCAAGTATGCTTTCAATGGTTAAAATGATGCTTTAATGCATCGTGAGGGCTTAAAGGGTTGAGAACCTAATGTGACAAAAAAGACTTGAGATGGCCGCCACCATTGGGATATGCTTCCAAACATTCTGCAAAGTTGCTGCAGTCAAAGAATTAATATAAGTATTCAGTATATTCATACCCGGCATGACCATTCTGCCCAACTCGCTTCGTCGCAGACCTGGTCACACTGACCACCATTTTATGTACACAGCAAACTGTGTAAAAACGACAGTCGCCCCGCTACCGAAAAAACTCGGGTGTCATGAAACTGAGACGAATTTTTCAAGTGCCTATTAAAACTAGGCATTTTTCAGCTGGCGAAAAAGTGATCGTATTAGAACTGATATATTTAAAAATGGAGTGACTCAGAAGCTATCAGGCTGATAAGGTCGCAATGTTACAAGAAAAATATGAAAGATGGTCGCATGGATATACTTTGTTTTGTGTTGGCGATGTACTTTCTCCCAGGACTGATAGTTAGTATTACCCGTGCCTTGTTGCCATTGTAACGTGATCCTCTGGTAGTACTGTGTGCATGTCCGCGCACGTGACAAGTCCGCGGGGACTACACCCACACGCGCATGAATACAATGCCCAGATAGTAAACAGTCTGGTCAGGTGGGGGTGATTATGTAGGAATGTCCTCTGTGTATAATTAGGTGTAACACTAGATGGCACTCGAGAGGTAATGTATGGCAAGCTAGCCACCCCCCCCCCCTCAACCCCCTCATACGACATGATGGAATAGATCCAGAAGAAATATTGACATGGCTCGCCACATAACCAGCCCTCCCCCCAAACCCCCCCCCCCCCCCGGATATCAAATCAAATTTATTTGCACAGCAATTAACATTGTATCGGCAAAATCACATACATTTACATGTACTAAAAAAATATTATATAGACATATTACAAATATAAGGCTATATAAAATAAAATATCATTTAAAAAAGTCTAAATCACTATATTTCTAATATGATACATCCAGAATAAATATTGACATATTATTTCACATCATTTATCTTAGCCATTGTCTTGTTGATGAACGGTGTGTCTCTATTTTTCGTCATTTGAAGCTGGAATTGCTGACAAAACTCTTCAAATGCTTCAAATGACGAAAAATATATTTATTTATCAAAATATACATCTGCCAAGTTATGTAATGTGATCTACCCTTCTGCTACTGAATTGTTTGTTTCGATTTTCTCTTCATTTGACCCTTACGATTTTTTGTTGAAATCATGGAGACCAAAGGGTTTTTTCAAATGAAATTATCATAAATGTCTTAGTTAGCTCTTTCCGCTTTATTTGAATACATATCTTATGGGTGTACTACGCCCGTTATAAATATTTTAATTCTTTCAGTGCGGGGATCGTCCTTATGCGTCAGGATCTGACGTCTACAGACTGAAAGGGCTAAAGCTGATTCAAGCTTCAAATGACGAAACATGTACAATCAGACAAATTGAAATAGTTATTAGTTGACGAACTGAGCTTCTATGGCAAGCTACATGTATAGACCTATCCTACTAAGTTATTTTATTTAAATTTGCAAACACTTGAAGTTGTGTCTCGCTATCGCGACACACAACTTCAAGTGGTTGAAAATTACTCATATTGGTTCAATTTGAGAGGAAAGATTTATAAATCTTGATGTTTGAACAGCCTTTTTAATCCCCATAACAGTGATTTAATCGGCTAATAAAATAGATTAAAAACGACTACTGTCGTGATAGCAGGCCTAGCAGGCAAAGTCCCCAAAAATGAATATCTACCAAGCTATGTAATTTTCAATGGCATTTTATCATATAAAACACCCTTTTCAATACAACACGCCACACAGTGACCACAGCTGAACTATAAGGTTGGGACTCCGGTTACACTCTTTTCAATAACAAAACGCCACACAGTGACCAAAACTGAACTATTTAGTTGGGACTACTGTTTAATGCGCAAATCGTGCAAAGAGTGTATTATATAGCCAAGTAAGCGCCCCCCCCCCCCGATGATGATGGAATGGATGCAGAAGATCTAATGGCATGGCTCGCTATATCATTAGCAATTATAAGCTCATTTATAACTACTGTGATATGGTGGGAGTTATTGTTGGAAAGTCAATGTTGGCCCATCGTCTATGACGCTGGCCCAATATTACCCTTTAGAGAACTGAGTTATTCAATTTAAATTTGTATCCACTTGAAGTTGTGTCTCGCTACCGCGATACACAACTTCAAGTGACTGAAAATTTACCTTATTTGTGAAATTAAATTCCCAATATATATCAGTGTTTCAAGATTGAAGGCATATTTTATTTTTAACAACTGGTTATCAGGGGTTATACAGGTGCTAGAAAAACACAGAATATCTACTGTAGTCGACATCAGTGCTCTAAGGGTTAAACCAACAATCTATAAGGGTTCAGCGTCAATGTTGTTTCAATGTTGGGCCAGCACCGTAGGCGGTGGGCCAACATTGAAACAACATTGCGTTGGCTGTGTAACCACTGTGTAACCACTGTGTAACCACTGACTGCTGAATGGTTTTGTATCATTCTTCATGCAATATTAAAGCTTGGATTGCCATATATCTTTAAGAAAATGGAAATCAATATCACAATAATGTGGATATCAGATATCCACGCGCAGACATCCCTTAATGCTCTGCATCAATCTGTGTACTTTTTATCCCGTTGAAAATATTTTCACTTGCACTCTTTCACTCGGACAGAGAGCATGAGAGTAAAGATAGAACTGAACTCATACACAATCACACTAAGGAGATTGCCCGTCACACTAAAAGTCCAGTAAAGTCAAAATGGCAAAGTCGATTTTTTTACTTTTTATGTCTCAGCCACCGCTCCAAACCGTTCAAAGGCGTGGAGTGTGCAGTACTGTCTAGGGCAATGTGCACTATAAATAACCCTTGGCTTCCTTCTGTCGGGATGTTACCAATAGTATGCAGAAAGCGACGTAAAACAATATGCACTCATACCTCAGCCTCCTGGTGAGTAGACTGTGAACCAGCAGGCGGCATCTCTTTGATCTCGTTGTCACGATATCTACATGAAATAAGCACAGGTCATTACAATACTTAACTAGCCATGTCACGTACCTCAACAACACTCGATACTGGTAGTTACATGCGGCGTTGGTCTAACGTTATCCTAATGCTGGGACAGCATCTTCAACACTGGCACAGCATTAACTCTTACAGCGCGGGGGGGGGGGGGTCGACTTTAGACGTCAGTATCTGACGTCTGTAGGCGTCAGATTCTGATGTCTAAAGTCGACCCCGCTCGCGTTGTAAGAGTAAACATATTTATAATGGCCTTAGACCTATAACTCATGTATTTAAATGAATCAAAAAGAGCTAACTAAGACATTTATGATGATTTTAAACTGAAAGTAACCCTTTGTATAAAATAATTCAGGGCTTAAAGGGTTTTGCCACCTGTTTATGATATATCACTTGTTTGTCAAATGATCAGGTTACGCAGACACGTAGGTAAGATATGAGTGCCAACTGACTGTGTGGGGAAAATAAAAAAACAAAAAACATCACGTGTCAACAGAAGCTGAGGGTCAAAGTTCAAGGCTGATGACAAAACAGTCTGTGTTATGTTGTGTGCAATGCCGACAGAAAGAAATAAGAAATAAAAACTTGGAAGATGAAAGCACTAGACATGTCGTCAGTCTGAGACTGCAAACCTCCGGGGATATTAATGGTCGTAATTCGGATCAGCCCCAAATGTTAAAGTCCTTGGCCCGAGTTTCATGCAAAACCGTGCGACCCGGATTGGACCCAGATCGTAATCTAGATCACCCCCAAAATCTAATCGATATATCCTTGACAAACCTCTG
The DNA here is from genome assembly GCA_964017125.1 of Flabesymbios commensalis. Lineage (NCBI taxonomy): Eukaryota > Metazoa > Annelida > Polychaeta > Terebellida > Flabelligeridae > Flabesymbios > Flabesymbios commensalis. The sequence continues at coordinate 503,417 of OZ024904.1, read as the reverse complement.
GTAAAAGTTTCATGTAAATCAGCTCATAAATTTTAAGGTAACCTAAGGTACAGACAGTTAGACAGACAAACAAACTAACTAACAAACCAACTCGAGCAAAAACATATCCCTTCCTGGTGGAGGTAAAAATATTTGTAAACAAAACCTGGCGATATCTCCCCTCCCGCAGCTTAAATGTTTATAGCTAATCCCAGCAAACACAAGTCATTCACCCAATGCTGTTTCAATGTTGGGTCAGCTTCAAAGACGGTTGGCCAACATTGAAACAGCATTGTGTGAATAACTCGTGCTTGCAGGATAGCTAAGTGGACCCTATCAGCGGCCAACTATGCCCAGCAAACAAGACAAAGCTGTTTTAACGTTGGTCCACCATCGACGGCTCTTGCCATCAACCATTCAACACTGGACAGGGCTTTCTGCTGGCGGTGGTGTGTCCACAGAGTACAAGCTGACACCGATCCAATGTCTGGTAAATGGTGGGTGAACATCTCGTGTTTGATCGCCTGCACAATAGAAAGGGCTGGACAGATGGACAGAAATGAATGGCACACACACCAGGAGATGACGACAGACTGAGCGGACAAAGGTAAACCAATATGTCCCCACCTCTGTGAGAGGAGAGATATAATAACAAGACACAACTAAACAATAAAACTAAGAGCCCATCGCTAAGACTAGTATAGTCACACTAGAATGAATGATTTTCACAAGTCATTTATCCTAGTGTAAACCAGACCTTGAAATAAGTTGCTGTCAGTAAAAGTCGTGTTGGTAAAGATTGATTGGAAACAACAATGTATTCCGCCTCAGAAATGTATAATTATTACAATGGATGTTTTAGAACTGTGGTGTTAAGCCTGATATTCACTACTATTTTTATTAAGCATGTAGTAGTCCATGAAATCACTTGTCCCGAACTTCATCAGGTCATCGCTTACGATCACTTTTATGTTGTATCAGTCAAACGGACACTGAGGGAGATACGTTCACATTTCCATGAAATTTCAGCAACGACAAAACCTTTGACAACAAACCATATGTCCGCCATTATACACTCTGCTGTGAGGCATCCAAGGGGAGTCGTGTTTACTAAACACTATATTAATTCACTCATTCTTAGATTCCTTGCCACGTGACCACATTACAAATCACAAATCACTAAGTGTAAATTCCGTCAGTATTCACATTCTATATCTAATATTGAATACATTAGTCGCCTACTTATAGGCCGGGTAGTATTAATGATGGGGTCGGGCAGTATAAATTAATAAATCAGAGACATTACATGATATTATGAGGAATAATAAATGAATGAGGGACAAAGTGAGTGAATAAATGATTGAGGGAGAGAGTGGATATATTATATTGGCCACCATTTGTCACCATTAATGCCGATGTAAGAACCTAATTTTAAATACAAGGACAGTTTATTCTATTTTCCTTGATATAAATAAAATAGCTTAGTTTGGAAGGAAGATTGGAAGGAGATCCAAATCAGCAGATGATTATAACGTTATTGATATCAACCATTGTACAACCCGCATTCACAGCTTGTCAAAATGCACTCTATTTCTATAAGCCTGACAGATTCAATTAGTGATATCCATGAAAAATGACAATATTATGAAAAAAATATGCGTGCAAAAAGCATAGAATAAAGAAAGTGGAAATACAAACAACACTTTTTCACTGATAAAAAATCATAATATCTAAACAGAAATATAAAAAATAATTTTCCTCTAATAAAAACTCAAAATATCAGAGCAAACTCTTTCATCGCGTGGACCGAACTTATACGTCAGAATCTGACGTCTATGGACGTCAGATTCTGACGTCTAAAGTCGATTCCCCTACTGAAAAAAATATTTATAGTGTCTGTAGACCAATAACATAGGTATTTAAATGAAGCAGAAAGAACTGACTAAGACTTTTTCGATGATTTTAAATTGAAAACCCCTTTGGTCTCAATGGTCTATACAGAAATATTTCAGCTTTGTAAGAGCTGGTTAAATCATACTGATAATAAATGTGAATATCGTAAGAAGCATGGCGGCTGTGATGCTCGTTGTGGACCATAATTATACACCAGGAATTAAATTAGGCTAATCAGCCAATATAAATACTTTAAATTAGTTTCGCCTGCAGCCATGCGTGTACATGTAGGCTCTCACGCGCTTATTTCTCCACCTTGTCTAACATTGAAACACGATGTACCCGGTTTAGCCTTGTATTTATTTACTCGTATTTATGTTGGGGGGGCTACTCGTATTGGTGGGGGGGGGGGGCTGGTGTAGTATACGAGTGGTCAACCCTTAACAGCATGGAAGGGGTTTTTATCCGGACAACCATTGTAAAATTGTGAATTTAGAGTTGGTAAGTAATAAACTGGCACGGGTCAAAAAAGAAATAGTATTAAAATAAAAAAATGTCTTAGAAAAAATCTGTGTTTTACTGTATTTATACAGATAGAACCTATTGGACAGTTTCTATCAGTATGAATACAGTAGAAATATAAAATAATACCTCAATCTAGCCTGTTGTTCAAGGACTGCAGACATTACGTAATACCATCATGTGCTGATGAAGTCGACTGGAAAACACCTTGATTTTCATTCAGTTACTGGTAGTTTTTATCGGGTAGTTTTTATGCGGTTGTTTTTATGCGGTAGTTTTTCCTGGCTCACAGGCACAGACACTGATGTAATTAACCTGCCACTGAGCAGTTGCTGCAGCAGCTGGCCACTCCATCACCATCTAGATGATGCAGATGATGCGGCAACAAGACTCATCAGCATCTTCTGATGCTTCACATTACCTATTTACCAAAGATGTTGAGAAGACGTCATAATAGGTGTTTATTTCAGTGCAATATGAGAAAATACAGCACTTGTCCAATGAAAAAGGTGTGAGGCTAAACACGACTCAGCAAACGAGACGTTGATCCGATGCTGTTTTAATATGAAACAACATTGGCTCAGTGCCTCGTGTTTGCTGGGAAGTCATGGTTGAGATGTTGGGCCAATGGTGGACCAATATTGGCCGAACACCTTTGTGCACATAGGCTAAACTAGGCAAGGAGAACCTCCTGAGGATGGTGAGATGATGAGATGACACTGTCCTCCAGACACAGGATTCGAAATTCGGGCCTTGCCGGTCGGAGGGCGAGCAAGCTACCTCTCGGTCACGGAGGCTGTCCACAATACTGACTTTCACACGTGGATGGGGAAGAAACATTTTTTGTTCCTTCAAACCGCCGAGACCGGGAACCAAGCCCCGAAGTCTGGCGTGAAAGGCAGCGGTGCTAACCACTACCATAGGGCCCCCGCCCAGCCAGACAGTGAGTCAGTCAGACTTCAAACATTTGTCGTCGATATTAATGATCGTAATCCGAATCCTGGATCCGGGTCGTAATTCAGATCATCCCCAAAATTTAATGGACTAGTCCTTGGTCGGAGACACAAGTTCACACAACTCTTTCAGTGTGTGGATCGACTACAGACGTCAGAATCTGACGTCTGAAGACGTCAGATTTTGACGTCTGTAGTCGATCCACACACTAAAAGGGTTAATCTTGCTGAGGAAGATGCAGAAGACACGGGATGATGGCTGAATGCTGGGTCAGCGTCACAGATGCTGGGCCGACATTGTTACAACATTGGAATAATATAATATATTTCTAACACAGGAAACACGAGATGTCAATTTTGATTTCATAAAATCAAAATTGGGTAAACGTCTTGTGTTTCCCAAGAGGATGTGAAGCTAGCAAAATACATTAAATAAATGCTGTTTGAATGTTGGGCCAACGTTTACAATGCTGGCACAACATCAAATGAAAAATATCCCAGTAAATACAAATTATTTGTATAACATTTATACAACGTCGGCCCAACGTCTTCGATGTTGGTCGAACTTTGTATAAATATCGCACAAATGTTTTTTTTGTGGGATGGCAATAGTGTTTTATTCGCAGAGCAAACTGAAACCATTGAACCAATGTTGGTCTAATGTTGGGCCACCGTCTACGACGTTGTTCCAGCATTAAACCAATATCGGATTTTGCGTTTTCTGGGAGGATAATGCCACCTATCTTGTGTGGGGAGAACTCGTCCACGTGGATTTCGGCCTGAGTGATCTATCTCGTCCTAGGATATTAATCAGCCGTAACATGAATAGATCACGGACGCTCGCTGGAGACGTCTCTTCATGAACAATTCATCGGGGGCTCCATCGTATGGATCTTCTTTCCGCATCTACAGACAACCAGCATCCTAGAAGTACATGTACCAGAATATTCAAGACGGCTCAGAAATCTTTACAGATCAATGGACTACCCAACAAACACGAGGCGTTGGCCCAACATTGGGCCAACGCCTCATGTTTTTGTTGGGTATACATGTATACTCAACACAAATAAGAAACGCAACGTTTGCATATCCATTCTTCTAACTTTTGTGGGATTTATTTATAACCTTTCATGGGTGGATTGGCATTATCTGTATTCTCATTACAACTTTTCTTATTTTATGTGCTGACCCCAAAATAAAACAGACAATTTACCGTAACATAACGTAGCGGCACTGACCCGACCGTACAGATTTTCATCTCCAATAATTAATAAATGGATGGTATATTTCAGTTCCTTTATTCATATTACTCAGTATTTCTACCATCTTCAACCATCCAGTTGTAGGCTAAAGCTGCGCTTTCCGTGTGTGTAGCCTTGGATGGACAAGATGTATTTCAAGGCTAATGCTGCGTTTCCGCAAGTCTAGCCTTGAATGGACAAGTTGTATTTCTAGGCTACAGCTGAGCTTTCCGTGTGTCTAGCCTTGGATGGACAAGGTGTATTTCTAGGCTAACGCTGAGCTTTCCGTGTGTCTAGCCTTGGATGGACAAGTTGTATTTCTAGGCTACAGCTCCGCTTTCCGTGTGTGTAGCCTTAAATGCCAAAACGTAAATGTTGGATATTGTATTTCAATGGTCACGTGACCTATGACCTCCCAATGACCCCAAAATTAATATTGTCGTCAAAATGGCATTATGGGATCTCAAAACCCAAATGTAGAGTTAAACAACACATTTCTAGGATTGCCGGGACTGTATAGATAGCGATTACTTTTTTGCGGCTATTTTTCATATATGCACATTACGTAATTAAATATACGAAATTTTGAATGGTATCTGGCTGATTTAAAATTTACGGGAAAAAATACAATAGAAACCGTTGAGAAAAGTTTGCCAAACACGTTTATTAGATTGCTTAGGATATATCAACCCGGTATGACTGGACGCGAGGCAGCCATTTTGTTTCCACGGCCAGCTGTGTAAAAACGACACTCGCGCTGCCTACCAAAAAACTCGGATGCCTTGAAATTGAGACGGATATTTCAAGTGCTACGAAAGCTAGGCCATTTTCAGCAGGCGTAAACTTCTGATCGTATTAGACATATTACATTTCAAAATTGAGGTCACTGTGTCAGAGCCTTGCGATGTCATCAAGGTAGGATATATCCCTGTCTATACGGTTTCAAGCACATTTAAATCAATAGAAATATGAATAAATTTGATAAAATAGATTGGTAGATGCTCAATTAAATAGATTGGTAGATGCTCGATTAATCCTTTCAAGCCTGAATTTACCATTGTCATCTTCATCCACTACAAGCCGCGAATTGCTGTCGCAATTCTCGACTTGTGGATGAAGATGATTTGAAGTGTGTGGCAAATGGAAAAAAAATATCATTATTATTAAAACAGTTATGTCAAAATGTTCGTTTTAAAACCCCTAAGTGCAGGAAATTAGGTCATTCTTCAGAGATGCAAAACTATGCTTTAATGCATCGTGAGGATTTAATCCAATAATTTAATCTTGAAAATGTATAATCTAAATATTATATAGTAGATATTATATACATGTATTATATATCACATAAATATTTTTCGTCTTTTGAAGCTGGAAATATGTTAGCAATTCCAGCTTCAAATGAATGAAAAATAGAAAAAAACAATTCAACAGCTCCAGAGGTAACATGTGAGTTTTAGTCGCAATTAAAAATAAAAATAAAATCCTGGCATTTACTGCCCACGCGGCTAAATCCAGTTGCTTTGTGGGCCTTCAATGATCAGATGACAGAACTTTTTCGGGTTGAGTGATATGGACTTAACTACAAAGGCTTCATGGTCTACCCAGGTTAAAACCTCCTTGGTCTACCCAATACATCTACCCAGTATATTTTCATTTGTATTCGGCTCACTGTGCCTGGCAGGTTTTTTTTCAGCTAGAAATGTGGGCGTGCTAACGCAATATAGTGTCGCCAGGCGGAGTGATTAAATTATTGAGATTTAGATTGTGTTACCATGGTTACATCACACTTCAAGTGAGTACTGGCGATATTACTTCACGCTGTGCATTATGGGACAGTAGGCTACTCTATCTGCCAGAGAAAAGCCTTGAGCTATAATTTATATTCCAAAAAAGTATAACGTCTCTATAGAACCACCTTCACAGCAAACATTAACCCTTACAGTGCAGGGATTGACTTTAGACGTCAGAATTTAACGTCTGTGGACGTCAGATTATGACGTCTAAAATCGCTCCCAACACTGTAACAGTAAACATATTCATGATGGTCGAAGACCCATAACCCTGATAACATAGGTATCCAAAGCAATCAGAAAGAGCTAACTAATTTATGCTGATTTTAAATCGAAAAAAACCCTTTGGTCTCCATGATTAAAAAAAAAAAATTCAGCGCTTTAGGGGTTAATATAACTTGATAGTATCACAGCTGTAATACTAAAACATCATACATGCATCTCAAGATTCATATAACATCATACATGCATCTCAGGATTCATATAGAATGGGCCATACTATTTGTGCAAACAGAGTTTCTGGTATTGAGTGCGATATGGGGAAATACAACATTAGTTCAATGAATAATTTATTGAACATGTGCTGTATTTTCCCATATCCCACGTAAAATAAACAATGTTTGTATTTTCCTTCACGATCAAGTCACATATGACATAATTGCTATATACGTTTCAGTTCAATCTACAACTAGATATGATCTGGGCTGATACCAGTATACGTCTCATAGTGAAAACCACTGTACAGAGTGTGAGAGTGTGAAATAAAGAATGTGAAAAATGTTTTCCATTAAAAGATGTGAAAAACAAACTACAGGCCAGATTAAATAGATATCCTATATTATTATAATCTCTACAGTCTAATTCAAGGACCAGTGTATTCATATCGGGTGTGTGTTAAATGATGCGAAAAATCATAAAGGCGAAGTGACCTGACGAAATGACAAGTCTGTTCATGGTAAGCTGGTAAGAGTAATAATGTACCATTATCATCACTTCACAGTCAATGACCGACAGTCAACCGAAACAGACTGGGTGTTCAACGATTCTACTGAAATTGACACCTATTCTATACCTGCCCTCTCTCTGGTCAATGACGGGTCAACAACATCATCACTAACTCCTTAGAAGCCAAGCGATTTAATTATAAATTATACCCACCAAATGCGTGAAAAATATTACAATTTGTCAAAATGAAGTCATCTTATTTTTGTAATTTTTCCGAGTGAAGACAGGTTAGACCTTTGAAATATGATATTTGAAGTGTTATTAAAACATATTGCAAATATTATAATTGCTGTAAGTCTCAAGTTAACCCTTCAAGTCTCAAATTAACCATAACGGTAACGAGACACAATTTTAAGTAGATTCAAATATAAATTGTACAACTTCAAAGATTAATACCGTGGATATTGAGAAAGAGAGGGTCAAGTTAAGCGAAACTATCTGTCTGGTGAGCTCCACTGACCTCTAATGACCTCACAGGTCACTAGGTCAACAGGTCAGTCTTAGCATATTGAGCGTCTCGTCGATTTACGAGGAATCGATTTACATAAGTTAAGAGTTCACCAGCAGGGCCGCCCAAATGAACTCTTACAGAGAGGAGATCGACTTTAACCCTTACAACGCTTGAATAATGTTGTATAAATCATGCAAACCAAAGGGTTAATTTCAATTTGAAATCTTCATAAATGTCTTAGTTAGCTCTTTCCGCTTCATTTGAATACTTCTGTTATGGGTCTACGGCCAATTTTTTAATTCTTCCAGTGCGGGAACCTATTTAGAGGTCAGAATCTGACGTCTACAGACGTCAGATTTTGACGTCTAAAGTCGATCCCCGCACTGAAAGGGCAAAATATGCATAATGGTCGTAGATCCATAACATAGGTATTCAAATGAAGCGGAAAGAGCTAACTAAGACATTTATGATGATTTTAAGGTGAAAAAAATAAACTTTGTACTCTTGGTTAATATATTAGACAATGTAGTGAAGGCTGGCACAAAGTCCGTTGATATACTTATTTTTTCAATAAAAATAAAATTCTGTCTATGCAAGGAGGTCGATGCACCTGATCTGACAAGTGTTTATTCTAACTCAAAAATGACTAGAACGAGACCATGGTCAAAGGAGGTTATATAGACCACATAACCTCCTTTCTTTAATCATGGATATACTAACGCCATGCTTAGACCACTCTCTGAACTATCCCCTGGTATATTCAGAACGAGTGTACAAAACTTTAAGAACGAACGAGACAGCGAACCAACGAGCAAAAGAATGAACCAACCAATCAATCAACCAATTAACTAACTATCAATCACTCAATAAAACAATCAACCAACCAACCAATCAACAATCAACCAACCAATCAGCTAAACAACAAATCAAAAAACAATCAATCAATCAACCAACCAACCAAAAATCTCATAGGCATGAAATTAGTCAATGACATTTATACTTTGATGATTATTTATTTATTATGGAGATATGTACAGATGTAGGGCCTACAACATATACGTGTCGATGTTGTGCACGCTTGAGGAAATGAGGAGAGAGACCTCAGATTCGAACCAGCGTTTGATGGTTTGAGGTTCAGCAGGTTACCATGGCCACGTTTGAATCAGGACGGATTCTGAGTATGGTTGAGTCACTAGGACTGCCGGATCATACACTAAACCAGGTGGCCTGTTATTATAAGCAACACGATTGTAATTAAAGTACCTCTACCTTACTACCTGTAGCGCCAGGATAGCTCTTTGGTAACATGGTTGACCCAAAGCCCGGGGGTACCGGACACGAGTCCCGCTGCGGCCGATATATTTCCTTGGTGCACACATATGCAATGACCCAAACTGTTCAAATTCGTGGGATGATGACAACCGAAATGCATAACCGATTTTCGCCGCATAAAAGACATATAAAATAATAATTAAATAAAATGACCAATATGGCAAACGTTGACATGTAAACGGTCAATAAAAACCTATCAAACCTTACTTTTTTCTATTTTTGTGTGGGATGTGGCGTAATGGGTAGTGGTGCCTTGTCGCAGCATGTTGTGTGGTTTCGAGCCCCGCTTGGTGCAGAATTTCAGAGATAGATCATGTTGACCCTTGTAGCGTTACGTCTACATTCTCAATCAAGGCTCAGACCACAGAAAATGGCGGTGAAATCGATGAAATGGTTTCGCCAAGATACCCAGAAAGAAACCAAAGGTTTGTTTCAATTCGAAATCATCATACGTGTCTTAGTTAGCGATCTCTGCTTCATTTAAAATACACCCCTGATGTCAGTCTATTGTTAAAACAGTAGATTCGGATCTACGAATCTACTGTTATTTTGTACTGGTTGGGTCTGGCACAATATACGGGTTTGGGTCTGGCACAATATACGGGTTTAACCATAAAACTGCTTGTCTAATATTTCATGATTTAGCCATACTGACAATGAAATTAAGATTTTCTATAACAAATCTTGGAACACCTGCACATATTCTGTGTATTTTAAGTCGAAGAAAGAACTCAATTACAATAGATTCGTAGATCCGAATAAACTCGGCGCTTCGCGCCTCGTACTTTCAGATCTACGAATCTATCGAATTTCCTTTTTTTTCCTTGACTTGAATACTTTTGAATGTAATGGGTCTACAACCAATGTAAATGTTGACTCATTCAGCGCTGGGATCGTCCATAGATTGATATAATGACGTATAAAGTCGATCCCCGCGCTTAAAGGGTTATATTAAGAAAGGCTACCTGTTATTACACAAGAGGATTCTATTTCTGGATGGACGGTTTCCTGTTATGACTGAGTCACGTGATCATTGGGATCATCGGCTAAGCCAGGTGTATATGAGGAGCACCTCCCTGTTATGACTGAGTCACGTGATCATTGGGATCATCGGCTAAGCCAGGTGTATATGAGCAGGAGCACCACCCTGTTATGACTGAGTCACTGGATCACCTGGGATCGCCTGCTATAGGCCATGTACTAAGCCAGGTGTGCTGTGTTTATAAACAACACGGATTAATCAGGGATCCTTGACGTCTAATAATTTACAGTCAGCCTCAACAGACAACATATATGTCTGGTTTAATGCTGGGCCAGCGTCGCAGACGGTGGGCCAGCATTGAACCAGACATAATTTTATAGACATATTCATAATCGTTCATTCGCTCATTCAATTATTCGTTCATTCTTACCTTTGTTCATTCATTCATCGACATGTTCTTTCATTATTGTATTCATTCGTTCATCCATACATACATTCATCGTCCGTCCGTTTGTTAGTTCGTTCGTTCAATCGTTTCTTAGTCCGTTCGTCCGTCCTTTCGTTCGTTAGGTTGTTTGTTTATTCGTTCGCTTGTTCTTGCATTCATTCATTCATTCATTCATTCATTCATTCATTCATTCATTCATTCATTCATTCATTCATTCATTCATGCATTCATTCATTCATTCATTCGTTCGTTCATTCATTCATTCATTCATTCATTCGCTCATTCATTTATTCTTTCTTTTATACCTTCATTCATTCATTCATCATGTTCATTCATTCATTCATCCATTCATTCATTCATTCATTCATTCATTCATTCATTCATTCATTCATTCATTCATTCATTTATTCATTCATTCATTCATTCATTCATTCATTCATTCATTCATGCATTCATTCATTCATTCATTCATTTGTTCGTTCATTCATTCATTCATTCATTCATTCATTCATTCGCTCATTCATTTATTCTTTCTTTTATACCTTCATTCATTCATTCATCATGTTCATTCATTCATTCATTCATTCATTCATTCATTCATTTATTCATTCATTCATTCATTCAATAAATATGATGCATACATACATATATACAGACATACATGTAAACATCATTCGTACGTTCGTTCGTTCGTTCCTTCGTTTGTTCGTCCGTTCGTTTGTTTCTTTGTTCGTCCGTTCGTCCGTCCGTTTATTCGTTCGTTTGTTCGATCGTTCCTTCGTTCGTTCGTTCGTTCCCGTTTGTTCGTTCGTTTGTGCATTCATTCGTTCGTTTGTTTGTTCATTTTCTCGCTAATTCTTGCGTTCATTCATTCATCCATTCATCCATTCATTCATCCATTCATTCATCCATTCATCCATTCATTCATTCATTCATTCATTCATTCATTCATTCATTCATTCATCCATTCATTTATTCATTGATTCATTCATTCATTCATTCATTTATTCATTCATTCATTTATTCATTTTTTCATTTATTCATTCATTCATACATTCATGCATTCGTCATCCGTTTGGTAGTTTGTCCGTTCGTTCGTCCGTCCATTCGTTCGTTCGTTCGTTCGTTCGTTCGTTCGTTCGTTCGTTCGTTCGTTCGTTCGTTCGTTCGTTCGTTCGTTCGTTCGTTCGTTCGTTCGTTCGTTCGTTCGTTCGTTCGTTCGTTCGTTCGTTCGTTCGTTCGTTCGTTCGTTCGTACGTTCGTTCGTTCGTTCATTCGTTCGCTTGTTCTTAGAATTCATTCATTCATTCATTCATTCATTCATTCATTCATTCATTCATTCATTCATTCATTTATTCATTCATTCATTCATTCATTCATTCATTCGAATTCGCCCAACATTAAGCCAACATTACTCCACTCCAGAACAGGTGCTGATTGCATCCGCACCTGGGGGGATCTGCCCCCAGTCAGGGGGGTAGATCCAGTCAGGGGGGGGGGACACCCAGGGCGGGGTCAGGGTAAGTGTGTATGGACCTCACCCAGCGGGACAAGTGGGTGGATCGTGTTTTTGTAGCTCCGGAGACCAGGTGGTGGGTGCTGGGAGAGGCTGCAGGGGGGGGGGGGGGAGGAGGCTGGTTTTCATTATCGTTTCTCTGGAGAATGTCATTTCAGGAGGTTATATAATATCCTTGGTAATATATCACAATATAAACATTTGGTGATATATCACCTGTTATGCTCAATTATTTGTTTCTATTATTCATTCATTCATAGTCACAATTTCTAACGCAATATCCAGTAAAAATGAGTTACCATCATGATAAAAACGAATACTAATACAACTTTGGCAGAAAGCGCGAAACTCAGAGTGGAAAATGAGAAGTCTAAATAGTTTTAAAAATCGTGTTTTAATATATAGGTTTTGACCTTTAATCTAAATTTCTAAGCATGATTTTTTGTTGATTTTAGTGTGACAATATTATGCACATGCATTGGATAAAAACATCACATAATAATTTTATGAAATATATCAAACAATGACCTTTGTAAAGCAATAAAATTATTACCCAATATCACATTAAAATAAATAAAAATGATTAAATATGGCAAACTTAACATGCAGTGGTCATTTCTTCAAGCGACATAGAGCAAGTAGATATTGATCGCTGTATAAAATACTGTTTTTATTATAATTATAAATATTATAATTATTATTATTGATCGCCAATAAAGGATATCAAACTATAGAAAATAGCCACTAAGGTTAGTACCACACAAAACCTCAAAAAATAAACATAATTAATAATTGTATTTTTATAGGATTTAATATAAAATAATACTTTAATTTGTGGGTATATCACATTAAAATTAAGTAATTTCGGATATATAGTCATGTGGTATATCTAATTTAAATTGACTAATTGCGCATATAATTATAGCCATGTGGGTAGACCTATATCAAATTAAAATTAAATAATTACGCATATATAGCATAATAACTATCATAGAGTACATGATACGTACCATACGATACGTACTGTCTGGTCTCTGTGTTTTTCTATGCTAATTGCAACCGGATAAAGTTCTACCTCTAAATTTGTAATTTTTTTCAATACACTGTTTCTTGGTAAATGCACAATGGTTGACAACAACATGTACTGTAAAAACGGAAGTTTGTACCCAGAAAACACAAGATGTAGACACAATGTTGGTTCATTATTGGGCCACCGTCTGCGCCGCTGGCCCAACATTAAAACAACATTATGGAAGCATTATGTGCTTGATTGGGTAGCATAGGCTGTTTTCATGCTCCGCCCATGTGTTGTACTAGTTACCCAAAGACAGTTGATTAGCAATTTGACACCACGTGACCTGAAAAACCCGTCATTTAGTTGGGTAGAGAACCACTGTATGTTTTTAGAATAAGCCGCCGCAATAAAAGAGTATTATTTTATATAGCTTTTGACCAATACATAACAGAAACGAAAACATAGACATGTTTATATCATTATAATACTATATACAGCATTGGCCGTGCTGCGCTAGAACAGGCTTATAATATATAGGCTTATAATATAATATTATAGCAGTTAAAGGGTGTATAAGTACCAGGGCGTTTAACCCTTATCCTACTGAAAAAATCCTTGTTTCTATGTTTATTTTATTTAGGTTTTTTTTATTTAGATTTTAGCTGGGATTGCTAACGCAATTTCCTGATTCAAATAACAAAAAAATATTCCTTCAGGCTTTTTATGAGAAATAAATACATTCCAAATTGAATCATTAAGCTAATCGGCTTTTTATTCAGTATGATAATATTGAAACTATATATTTACGGTCCTAGCAGTACAGGGGTTAGCATGAACTGTATGTTCCAGTATTCTCGATATAGTGTAGGCGTCGGATTGGTCGAGATTGCCATCTCGACCAATCCGAAGCCTACAATATATCGTAACTTGTACGAGAAGACAGGGCCTAGTACAAGAGTTAGGATGAAAAAACCCAGTGCACTATTTTTTTCTGAAACCAAGTACCCCTTCTGTAGACATACAAACCGCCCACAGCAGTCAGGAGAGTTTAATTGCCTTGTCTTATCAGACACTTGTGTTGTTTTTTAGTTTACAACGGTAGCTTGTGAATACTTGTGTATCTATAGCCGGTATATAGTACTCAGTAAAGAAATATAACTCCCGAGCGTTAATTGGACCACCGCCTGCGACACTGGAACAACATTAAAACAACATTGGCCCAGCATTGGTGACATCACAACAAGCAATGCGTAATTCCAACGCTGGCTTAATGTTGGTCCATCGTCTGCAACGCTGACTCAACATTGGGCCAGCATTGGGTCAATGTCTAATGTTTGCTGGAAACCAAGCAAAAACGAAACATTTAGCCGATGTTGGTTTAATGCTGGCCCTGAGTCTACGACGCTGGGCCAGAATTAAACCAACATTGTCTCAATGTATTTTTTTCCGGATATAGTGATCTGATATACTGATCTGACTGAAAACATCACTATAAATTATAGTTTTTTGGTTCCGTGTACAATTCTAAAGCAGAGCGTGACACAATGACAAGGTGTTGTTCTAGTGTTGGCCCACCGTCTATGACGCTGGCCCAACACCAGGACAACCCCTTCTACACCAGCTGGGCCAGCATTAAACCGACATTAGCCCAATGTATTTGTTTGCGAATATAACTGACACGTTTCTGATTGACAGCATCACCATAGTTTTTTAGGTTCCGTCTACAAATCCTCCCCGTTCTACAAAAGTACAGCTACACGCTGACACGATGTTGTTCTGGTGTTGGCCCACCGTCTACAACGCTGGCCAAATACGAAAACAACTCCTTCTACATCAGTATCACACACCCAGATATATGTGTGGCGGGAATATCAAGTTTTGGAAAAATACAAGTCAACCGTTACAACGGCTCGTGTGGCGACAAAATCACTCATTGACGACTATGCGTACTATATGTACAGTATACCCACGTATTAACGTGCGTGCAATTACATTTGAAGATGCACTTAGCATACTCTTAGTATTCGAGAAAAGTTGCGTGCACTCACTTTCGATCATAAAAAGAAATTGTAAGTTCCGTTCAAATCATTTGTTATAGTAATTATTTGATTCGTTTTGACGAATACGCCCTTTTCATTAACAACACGCCACACAGTGAGCAACGCTGAACTGTTTTAATCAGGCAACTATTCACGCGCAAACTCGTGCAAGCAGTATATTGCGCAGATTATTATTGCCGGCGCATATATCTATGATATCAGAAATGCATAAACACAGGTTCATTTCTGATGATATGGAACAATTCTCTCCTAAAACCTACAAGTTAATAAATATAATAATTAATGTAGTTTGTGTTTACGATGAGCACCATATTTAATTATTATGGATCTATGCTAGTATGGTATGTATGTATATATGCACAAAATGAAAAAATGAACGAACGAACGAACGAACGAACGAACGAACGAGCGAACGAACGAACGAACGAACGAACGAACGAACGAACGAACGAACAAACGAACGAGCGAACGAGTGAGCGAACGAACGAACGAACGAACGAACGAACGAACAAACGAACGAACGAACGAACGAACGAGCGAACGAATAATTGAATGAATAAATGAATGAATGAATGAATGAATGAATGAATGAATGAATGAATGAATGAATGAATGAATGGTGCATAAATAAATGAATGAATGAATAAATGAGAGAATGAATGAATGAATGAATGAATGAATGAATGAATTAATGAATGAATGAATAAATGAATGAATGAATGAATGAATGAATGAATGAATGAATGAATGAATGAATGAATGAATGAATGAATGAATGAATGAATGGATGAATGAATAAATGAATGAATAAATGAATGAATGAATGGATGAATGAATAAATGAATGAATAAATGAATGAATGAATGAATGAATGAATGAATGAATGAATGAATGAATGAATGAATGAATGAATGAATGAATGAATGAATATACATGTATCAATGAATCAATGAATGAATCAATGAATCAATGAATGAACAAGTCTAACAGTAAAGCGAATGGACGAGTGATAAATGAATGAATGAATGAATGAATGAATGAATGAATGAATGAATGAATGAATGAATAAATGAATTAATGAATTAATAAATGAATGAATTATTTAATAAATGAATGAATTATTTAATGAATGAATGAATTATTTAATGAATGAATGATTTTTTATGTCATGTTTGTGTAGGGCTACATGCAAACAAGAACTGGGCCAGGAGAACCTATAAATTCAAAACTTTGCTCCAATGTTGGTTCACAGTTGGCACATCTTCTACGACGATGACCCAACTGTGAAACAACATTGGGTGAACGCCTCGTGTGCCGGTGGTGTCAAACAGTACCCCCGCCCACACAATGACCATTTGGGGTGAGACATCTTCACCCAGATCTGACCTTAGTCGTCATCGAGGTGTAAACTAATAAGGATAACGGTGTATTCCTCAGGTAACGCATGGTTACCATGGCGTGTTGTCACGGTGACTAACCAGGTTACCATGACAACGAGGGCAGTAACAGGCCAGGTCGTCTTGGTGACTTCACAAGTAACCCTGATTATAACGGTGCGAACAGCTCCATTCCCATGACATCCTAATAAGCGTCTTGAACAAGTACATCCAAACCTAATAGGGCATATGTAGTGGGCCCAACTTTGGTGTGTGCAAGTGAATATTGTACATCGTGAACATATCGCGACAGAAGGAAGCCCGAATTCGGGAATATGTCTTATTTTTAGGAATGCATTCAAGGGTTCTTCATAGCGAACAATACCATAGACAACACTACACACTCCAGGCCTTCGAACAATTTGGAGCACTGTATATACACAACCATTATGGCAAACATACACCTTTTACCTTTACCTTGGGTAAAACGTGTTAGAGTATAGACTCCGGGCCCAGACGCTTTTCATCCTAGTTTTAACCCGTCTGTTGCTGTGCCCGTATATATATATACGCTTTGAAGCAACATTCGAACCAAATGAAATGCCACTGGAAATGAGAAAACATGGTATGGTAGATGCTCCGACAATCAAATATATATATGGGGATATGTCTGTGTAATATGTTTCTAACATGTAAATGTATGCAGACTTCTTTGAATGATATTTTATTTTATATAACCATATATTTGTAATATGACTATATAATGTGTTTTAGTAAATGTAAATGTATGTGATTTTGCCCATACAATGTTAATTGTTGTGCAAATAAATTTGCTTTTATTTAATTTGATTTGATAATTAAATTTGGGAGATGTCTATTTTCCATAAAAAAATATTTTCGTCATTTGAAGCTGGAAATTGCGTCAGCAATTCCAGCTTCAAATAAATGAAAAATAGAAACAAACAATACAGCAGCTTAATAGTTAACTTTCTCTCCTTTACATTAGAAATCCAATGTTGGGCCAGTGTCGTAGACGGCTGCACAACATTGAACCAGCGTCGGTTGAACGGGGGAGGGGGGTGGTCTGATATTCAACATTATCTGAGAGATTTGTAAATTCAAGATAACTATTCTTCCACTGTTCAACATTTCACTATTTTGTTGTCTAAGAATTTACGTTTTTCATGTAAAAAAAAGTATAATATGTTAGCTTCGTTGGATAATACGACACCTGTAGACGTATACATAGAAATATGTTCAAGGTAATGGCTTCTGAAATTGTTTAGTAATGGCTTCACCTTGGGATGAAATAATCGTCTTCTTGGGGGATTTGAACACGCACGACTGAAAATATAATTAATTATCAATGTTAAAGCAGCCCCTTGGGATGACATTAATTTTCGTTTTTAATTCCGTACTGAAGTAGTGTATCCCACGGATCATGTTTTTATTTTTTTCAGAATTTTCATATTTTTACAATTTTTTTAATCAACATTTCTATGAATACAGAAGTAACCCAAACAAACTATTTGTATACCTGAAGGACGATTGAATGTTCTCACAGCATTGGGTAGACAATCAGTGCTGCAGGTGTGTCCTCCCGTGTCCTGACTATAAGACACCAATTAGCGGCGACTGGTTTGATCTTACCGTCTGATACGTGGGAATATGTGATGTAAAGTGCTGAATATCGCTGACTTGTTTTGTTTACATGGCAATATACGACCTGGAAATACAACTATTTCACTCTTTTTCGGTGCTTTAAAATTGTTTTTTGACTTTTTCGTATTTTTAGTTAAGATCAGTAGGCTATATAGCTTCAAATAAATTAAATTTTCAAAATTGACAACATTGAAAATGTGTCATCCCAAGAGGTCCCTTTAATTTCACACCATATCCTGGCGAGGATAAGCCCCATGTCAATAGCGGGTATTAGAGTGGGTAAGTCTGCTCGTCTACAATAATGTATGAGGTCATGACCTCATATTGCATTTTCCCAAATAAACACAATACAATGATCGAATGTTAGTTTACTATTGGCCCACCGGCTTTGACGCTAGGACAACAGTAAACCTCATTAAAAATATATAGAGAATTAATCAGAAAATATCTAGATTATTATCACAAAGGGCAGCGGTGTCCAGCTTTAGACTTAAGCTAGTAGTGGTTCTTAGATGTAAAGAAGTTATGTACATGTTTAATTCACTATAAATTGTTGTTTTGTTATTTAAAATTTAAACAACATGCATGTCGTATCCTGAGGATTTAAAGAGTACTTCCCAACCATTTGAGCTTGAGTCTTCGTCCACTACAAGCTGCAAATTTCTGTCGCAATTCTAGTCTTGTAGTGGTAGAATATGAAGTGGTTGACAAATTAACGAAAAATGCCATGCATTCTTAGAATACGTTTCATGCAATTTTTTGTTCCAAAGCCATTGGGCGAAGGAAAATAATTTAGTTGCTTTGCAATCATGAGAGTTCGAAGGTGACATAGTAACAATATTTGTCAGTGAATCGCGGTAGCGAGATATAAATAATACTGATACGACTGAAAAGTTATAGGATTACATTTTGAATTTGCATTTTTTCCATACCATTAATTTTATACACTCACCCTAGATATCCCCAGCAAACACGAGACGTTAAGCCATGTAGGCATAATCCAAAGTTGGCATAGTACTGGTTCAACGTCTACGACGTTGAACCAGTACTATGCCAACATTGGTTCAACATCTAGTGTTTGTATGTGACTGACATAGATATGATTGAGTTTGTTTGCAGTGTTTGCAGAGAATACGTATGTAATCTATTTGGTGAATTGTCCATGTAACTCTCCGATGTGTTTCCTCCAATCTCTCCTTAGATTATGTGGTCGGCATAAACATTGATTTTAGGAGAAATAGAAACAGAGAGACAGAGTTATGGTGAGGTTTTTGTGTTATACACGATCCACATAGTAAAGTGTTTACCCAATGCTGGCCTAAGGTTGGGTCAGCGTCGCAGACGGTGGCCCAGCATTGAGCCAGCATTGGCTAGCCGTATTGTATGCTGGGTAGGTTAAGTAGGATTACATGGGTTGTTTGTGAATATTTTTTACAATTTCGCAATATATATGAGAATGTGCGAATGCAGTGGGATAAACAAAATATCGACCAAACAGATGAAGCAAGAAACGAAGTAATATGGGATGCAATGAGTAAACAAACAACAGGTGATTTAAGAGAGCAAACGTGTAGTGGAAGGAAGGAATAAATGAATGAATGAATGAATGAATGAATGAATGAATGAATGAATGAATGAATGAATGAATAAATGAATGAATGTATAACAGATTGAATGAATGAATGAATGAATGAATGAATGAATGAATGAATGAATGAATGAATGAATGAATGAATGAATGAATGAATGAATGAATGAATGAATGAATGAATGAATGAATGTATAACAGATTGAATGAATGAAAGAATGAATGAATGAATGAATGAATGAATGAATGAATGAATGAATGAATGAATGAATAAATGAATGAATGTATAACAGATTGAATGAATGAATGAATGAATGAATGAATGAATAAAAGAATGAATGAATGAATGAATGAATGAATGAATGAATGAATGAATGAATGAATGAATGACAGATTGAATGAATGAATGAATGAATGAATGAATGAATGCATGAATGGATGAATGAATGAATGAATGAATGAATGAATGAATGAATGAATGAATGAATGAATGAATGAATGACAGATTGAATAACAGATTGAATAACAGATTGAATAATTGAATGAATGAATGAATGAATGAATGAATGAATGAATGAATGAATGAATGAATGAATGAATGAATGAATGAATGAATGAATGAATGAATGGATGAATGAATGAATGAATGAATAACAGATTGAATGAATGAATGAATGAATGAATGAATGAATGAATGAATGAATAACAGATTGAATGAATGAATGTATGAATGAATGGAGGAATGAATGAATGAATGAATGAATGAATGAATGAATGAATGAATGAATGAATAACAGATTGAATGAATGAATGAATGAATGAATGAATGAATGAATGAATGAATGAATGACAGATTGAATGAATGAATGAATGAATGAATGAATGAATGAATGAATGAATGAATGAATGAATGAATGAATGAATGAATAACAGATTGAATGAATGAATGAATGAATGAATGAATGAATGAATGAATGAATGAATGAATGAATGAATGAATGAATGAATGAATGAATGAATGAATGAATGGAAGAATAATTGAATGCATTAATGAATGAATAAATGAATAAATGAATGAATAAATGAATGAATGAATGAATGAATAAATGAATGAACGAACGAACGAACGAACGAACGAACGAACGAATAAATGAATGAATGAATAAATGAATGAATGAATAAATGAATGAATGAATGAATGAATGAATGAATGAATAACAGATTGAATGAATGAATGAATGAATGAATGAATGAATAAATGAATAGCAGATTGAATGAATGAATGAATGAATGAATGAATGAATGAATGGATGGAAGAATAATTGAATGAATGAATGAATGAATGAATGAATAACAGATTGAATGAATGAATGAATGAATGAATGAATGAATGAATGAATGAATGAATGAATGAATGAATAACAGATTGAATGAATGAATGAATGAATGAATGAATGAATGAATGAATGAATGAATGAATGAATGAATGAATAAATGAATGAATGTATAACAGATTGAATGAATGAATGAATGAATGAATGAATGAATAAAAGAATGAATGAATGAATGAATGAATGAATGAATGAATGAATGAATGAATGAATGAATGAATGACAGATTGAATGAATGAATGAATGAATGAATGAATGAATGCATGAATGGATGAATGAATGAATGAATGAATGAATGAATGAATGAATGAATGAATGAATGAATGAATGACAGATTGAATAACAGATTGAATAACAGATTGAATAATTGAATGAATGAATGAATGAATGAATGAATGAATGAATGAATGAATGAATGAATGAATGAATGAATGAATGAATGAATGAATGAATGAATGAATGGATGAATGAATGAATGAATGAATAACAGATTGAATGAATGAATGAATGAATGAATGAATGAATGAATGAATGAATGAATAACAGATTGAATGAATGAATGTATGAATGAATGGAGGAATGAATGAATGAATGAATGAATGAATGAATGAATGAATGAATGAATGAATGAATGAATAACAGATTGAATGAATGAATGAATGAATGAATGAATGAATGAATGAATGAATGAATGACAGATTGAATGAATGAATGAATGAATGAATGAATGAATGAATGAATGAATGAATGAATGAATGAATGAATGAATGAATGAATAACAGATTGAATGAATGAATGAATGAATGAATGAATGAATGAATGAATGAATGAATGAATGAATGAATGAATGAATGAATGAATGAATGAATGGAAGAATAATTGAATGCATTAATGAATGAATAAATGAATAAATGAATGAATAAATGAATGAATGAATGAATGAATAAATGAATGAACGAACAAACGAACGAACGAACGAACGAACGAATAAATGAATGAATGAATAAATGAATGAATGAATAAATGAATGAATGAATGAATGAATGAATGAATGAATAACAGATTGAATGAATGAATGAATGAATGAATGAATGAATGAATAAATGAATAGCAGATTGAATGAATGAATGAATGAATGAATGAATGAATGAATGGATGGAAGAATAATTGAATGAATGAATGAATGAATGAATGAATAACAGATTGAATGAATGAATGAATGAATGAATGAATGAATGAATGAATGAATGAATGAATGAATGAATGAATGAATAACAGATTGAATGAATGAATGAATGAATGAATGAATGAATGAATGAATGAATGAATGAATGAATGAATGAATGAATGAATAACAGATTGAATGATGAATGAATGAATGAATGAATGAATGAATGAATGAATGAATAAATGAATGGAAGAATAATTGAATGCATTAATGAATGAATGAATGAATAAATAAATGAATAAATGAATGAATGAATAAATGAATGAACGAACGAACGAACGAACGAACGAACGAACGAACGAACGAATAAACGAATGAATGAATGAATGAATGAATGAATGAATGAATGAATGAATGAATGAATGAATGAATAACAGATTGAATGAATGAATGAATGAATGAATGAATGAATGAATGAATGAATGAATGAATGAATAAATGAATAGCAGATTGAATGAATGAATGAATGAATGAATGAATGAATGAATGAATGAATGAATGAATGAATGAATGAATGAATGGAAAAATAATTGAATGAATTAATGAATGAATGAATGAATGAATGAATGAATGAATGAATAAATGAATGAACGAACGAACGAACGAGCGAACGAACGAATAAATGAATGAATGAATGAATGAATGAATGAACTTGGCCAGAAAAACCTCCAGAGGATAGTGAGATGAATATAGGACGACACTTCTGACCCATTTAAGCAACGTTTTTATCTTGGACATCTAGAGCAGCAAAATGGAAAAAAAAGCTTGGAATAAAGAAGACTAGAGAGCTGAGTGAACCCCGCGAAAACAGACATTCCGCTTCTGTAATTACAATGAATCTATGAATATCGTAATAATGATTGTGTCATTGCCAGCAAACGTCAGACACTGTTAATAGATAAATGTCGGCGTGATACTATCTGAAGTGTGTCATAATATTACTAGCCTTATCACACCATATCGCATGTACACACGACATTGACCCAACGGTGGCATTATGTTAGGTCTGAGTATATCCGTTTTCCTGAAGACTTCTGTATTTAACCATTTCAGCGCGGTTATCGACTTTAGACGTCATAATCTGACGTCTATAGACGTCAGATTATGACGTCTAAAGTCGATCCCCGCACTGTAACAATTAAAAAATATATAATGGTCATAGACCCATAAAATAGGTATTCAAATGAAGCAGAAAGAGCTAACTAAGACATATGATGATTTCAAATTGAACCTTTGGCCTCCATGGTTATATAAAAATATTTTAGCGTTGTACGGGTCAATTACCAAGGCGATTTTTAGACCGCAATAAAATTATTTTCACCAATTGGAAAAAGGTGGGTGCTGAAGCCGGACACAACGACGGGGGGAATAATTTAAATATAACAATTTGGTGGGGTTTGGGGATATAAGGGTTTCAGCCAATAGATGTCAGGTGGATACTGAGCACGTGTCCTCAGGGAGAGGCTTGGTAACCATGGTAACCCAGCATCCCTGTCTACCAGTCTGTTGACCCACTCTCTCAGTACTTGTCGATGTAATGCCTTATCTCCCACATGTTCACATATTTCAAAAAAATGGGATTCACCCCCCCCCCTCCCCGCCAAAAAAAAGCAAGACAAGGGCAAGGGTATAAAAATGGGATTCAGCCCCCCCCCCCCCCCCCTCGCCAAAAAAAAGCAAGACAAGGGCAAGGGTAGAAAACTCCTCGTGGTTTCGGTTTCCTGCCGTATAGGACTTTGTCCCAAGCTACAGTAGCGCCGGTAACGTAACCCGGTTTTTGTATTGTGTTGGGACAGGCCGGATAACTAGCATCACGACTAACACAACACGTTGACCCAATGTTGGTATAATGTTGGGCCAACGTCGCAGACGCGTCGTAGACGGTGGACCAACACTAGACCAGCATTGGGTCAACGTCTCGTGTTAGCTGGGATCACGGCTGCACCTTCTCACATGGGGTCCAGCTCTTCTTGAATCTGCCAAACACGAGACGTTGACCAAATGCTGATTTAATGCTGGGCCAGCGTCGTAGACGTTGGCCCAACATTAAATCAGCATTGGGTTTTGCTCTTGCTCCTTGAATCTGCCAAACAGATGTCTGCACACGTCACCACAGATACTCGAGTAAACCAGGAAATTGACTCATTTGACCGAGTACACGTAATCACTCGTTGACACTTAAATCCTTACAGCACTAAGAATTTTTACTTAAACCTTGGAGACTAAAGGGGGTAACAAGTAAGCAGTCAGGACAATAGTTTTACAATTATTGTAAATAAAACAGTCAACCTCATGATATGAAAGCAGATGTAAGCTGGTTTTATCCGTGACACAAATCCTGGTCACGGCACCGATGTAAACGGGTCTTATCCGTGATACGTTGACACGCTATCGTCGGTTGTCCAAATGCTCTGGCACGGCAAACACAACACTCGTGGATAAACTTAAATTAACTCTTGAATATATATAAAATATATATTAAACAAAAAACATTCAATTTCTCAGTACACTGATGTTAGTACTTATATCTCGTTGTGTAATTTTGCTGTTGCTTCAGTGATCTACAAGATGTTAGATACCGAAGCAACTCCCACTAAACTTAGCCAAACCCGAAACGTCTCTGTTACAATACTCCCCAATTTCTCTCTGACTTTCTCCCTGAATTTCCCTCTGAATTTCCTCTCGAAGGCTGTGGGCGCCTTCCTTTATAGCGGATCCCGACGGGCGCGGTCACTTCCTGTGGTGAAATGACATCTCCACCAATCAGGATCCTTACTTTGATATACATTCACATTCCTGGGCTGTTTACCAGAACCGACTCACACAGGCCTCTAGAAATAGGGGACGTCCTGTATGACAATTAGTACTTGTCGCAGTACCGTCTCCACCATGTGGATCACATGTAAACAGCCCAGGACAGCATGTTTATTCTACCCTTTACTTACCGAAACCCCAATTTAGCCACCTGTTACTTTACATTGTTACATACCTCCCCCTATGGAATCCAACTTGTTCACACGCTTGAATTCCATATTTCAATCCCTTAAAATCCCTATGATTAGTAAAATCATATAAAAAAATAAAAATATAAGTTTCGGAGGTGCGCACATCTTCCACCTATATTTTTCTTATACAAATATAAATTATTTTTACTTAAACAATGTATATGTATTGTCATCCTCTTCTCTGGAACAATGTCTTGAGTGGAATACACTCTAAAATCATATATGATGTTTTACTTACAATTTACATTTTAAACATCACTTCCCAGCATATACGGTGTCTGGAACATAGTTATTGCATAGTTACAGTCATTATGATATCAGGTTTATCCAATATATAAGTATATCATCCTCTTCTCTGGAACAATGTCTTGAGTGGAATACACTCTAAAATCATATATGATGCTTTACTTACAATTTACATTTTAAATACACTTCTCAGCATTCTCTGCCTCTGGAACATAGTTTATATACAATCAATATAATCTCACGATTATCAATGTATCTTATAGGACGTCTCCTACACACGTGCACTACCATCCAGTCATCAGGAAGCCAGTCTGATTGGACCTCTGACCGTCTCAGACAGCGCCAACACCTCCGTGTTCTCACCACTTGATGTTTGGGCACTTGCAGGTGTTATAAATACTAGGCTGCGTTTTTTCAATTTTTTGAAACAATTTATTAATATCCCAGGGTATCTCCAGTATACTATGCCCACTGCACCTACCCCGGTCATTAACAAAATCATCAATCCTCCCAGTGTGAAGGTAACATACCTGTGGCGTTTCTGTACTGGTGTCATAGCTACAATCTTAGTCTGATGTAACTTCTCTATCAATTGACTTAAAGGAATGTCATCTATGTCATTTAATTTGGGTAATCTATTGATTTCATCTATTAGATCTATGTCGTCACCTAATTCGTCGAGCGGTCCCCACACAATGTCACCCGTAAATTTCTTCAAATGAAGTAAGTCAACTTGCCTAGATTTCAAATGATATTCTGATTCGTGATAGTAATAGGGTGGTAAAGTCATTTGATCAGAGAAAGCATGGCATGACATGTTCAGAGCAACATACGATACAGCTGGACGAACTGTAGTCTGATAGCGTTTATTGCCAACACACATAACCGTGAAAACAATGGGTTCTACTGTAATCACTACCCATGTCCCGTCTGAAATATATAGTGCTATCGGCAGCTTATTGTTTAGAGTGACAATTGTTTTACAAAAAAATTCAATTCTCTCAACATCTTTTAAGAAAAGTGCCGTAACACATCTCTGAGAATCATGTAATGGAAAAGAGGGCTTTCTCAAAGCGCAGAAACTAGTTCGAGGAGCCGCACATTGGAGGAAATCAGTGTCAGATAACAACATGTATTGCGTACGTTTAATGTTCACCGCCAGATGATTGGTTTCAAGCTCGTATTGAGCTGTCATCCGCGTCAGGTTATACGGTACTGGTAAGTTAAAAATCTGGTACAATTCATATCGCGAATTTGTATCTATCAAAGGTAGACTCACCAGAGTGAGCAATTTCTTTCTCTTAATTATTGTCACAGTCGTTAAAGATTGATAATAATACCATATTGTTTTGGGATCTTGTGGTAGAGATAAATATTCTGGAATATGTTTCTGAATATCATATAATATGTCCTGTAATTGTTTAGGTGAAATCACGGATGGTGATAAATGTCCTAAGGCTAGTTGATTTAATTGTAGTTTAATAGTTTCTAGATATAACAGTGCTTTATCCAGAGATTCCTTAATTTCAAGTATCATCAAACTTATCCTTGAATATGTTTGTACTACACCATTTAAGATCAATAAATCCATCTTTAACCCTTGTGTGATGTTAGTGAATTTTTTATCTAATTCCCCTACTATCAAACCCAGATTGTTAATAGCATGTCGATTTTCTGTCAGCTCTATTTGCGTTATATTGATTATAGATAAACTGTCCTCTATTACATGAATTAAGCTTTCTTGGTTTGTAGATAAAACTTCTAATCCTTTTCTCATTACTCTTACATCACTTTTTGTAGCTGTGCCAAATAAAAACGATAACCCTTTTCCCACTAGAGGAACTAAGGTTCGTTTTGTACGTCTGGTAGCTCCCCCGTCACTGTAGACTCTGAGTCCGCAGACTCTAGATACTCACTTCCTCCGTCGTGTTTACGTCTAGCAGTCTCTGATTGGTACTCACCTCCCCCAGTCTTTGGCCCCGGATAGTTGACAGATTGTATACACGACACATTAACTCTTTCTGCTTTACCGACCACATTGCCCTTGCGTAATTTAAATGTGCGGTTTGTGTGGTTACAGATTTGTATGGGAATTTTTTTGTTTTTGTTTTCGGCTATGGTATTTGTCACTAACAGACCCGGTTCTCTTTCCATAAACCCTGTTTTGATTGCACTAATATTATATACCGTTTTTTCAAGTCCCCCGTGTTTTAGTCTGGTATTGCATACGGCAGCTGTCTGTGGTGGCAAAACAACGTCCTGGGCTAATCTCACAAAGGAGGCTATGTATGCGTCATCTTCCATGCGTATAGTTTGTTGGTCAATTGTAAGCTGGGTATTTTCGAAATCCAGTTTAACTTTATTTGTAACCAGAAAATCTCTCCCCAAAATCACATTTTGAGAGACACCTTCTGTTACGTAAAAAGGGTGTTTCTTATACAATTTTCCTATTTTGAATTTCACATCGGCGATGCCGGCAATTTTTATTTTACCACCATTGACAGTCCGTAGCTTTAACTGTGTATTTTCTAGTAGATCATGACCCTTTAATCTGTGCATAATCCTGTCTGAAATGATTGACACTTGAGCACCTGTGTCAATTAAGGCTCGAAATCTTTGTCTTCCAATTGTTATTAGTACTGAGGAGCAGTCCTCTTTCTCTAAATTAACTTCACAAATGATAGAACCCTTTTGTCTATTTGAGTCCAGAATCGGGGCTTTTTTTAATTCTGGACGTTTCCGTTTAACCCTTTTCTACAGGCTTTTTGTAGGTGACCCTTTTCCCCGCAGGCAGGACAGGGTCGCCTGTACGCAATGTGTTTATGGGGGCAATCCCTTTTGAAATGTGTCTCGGCCCCGCAGCACCAGCATCGTCGCGGCTGTGCCTCTACCCTACGTATTGCTCCCGTCGCACCATGGCGACCTGTCGTACCCTTGCCACAAGAATAAGCTCTGTGCCCTATTTTACCGCAACGGTGGCATTTACCATAAAATTTGTCAACCTCCATCGGCTCCTCGACCCTATCGTTTCTGTCTTCATGTCCCGTTTTTCTATTTCGTAATTTAAACCTCATATCTAAATTTTGTTCCGTAGCTGCTAGTTTTACAGCAGCTTCCATTGTTTCCGGCTGTTGGCGCATTAATTTCCTGGCTATCGTATCAGATGTCAGTCCGTCCACGAAAATATCTACAAGTTGGCATTGTACCAACTTGTCTGTGATTCTGTCAGGCCACGCGTCTTCCGCGAGTGCAAGCATGCGCTCGGCATATACTTGTACTCCTTCAGTATGTTTTTGACGTGTCCGTCGCAACATTGACAAAGCTTGTTGCGGATCCGTCACTTCCCCAAAATATGCCGTTAGTTCTTTTTTTAGGTCAGCCCATACTGTGGGCGAATGGGCAGTAGTATATCTGCCTATAAAATCTGACACCAATCCCTCAGAAGCCTGGTATGCTATCCCCACAGCTTCATCCTCATGTTTGGCCATAATTTTTACATGTTTCTCTATGCTTTTAACCCAATTTCTGAACTTTTTGGTTTCCCCAGTGAATTTAGAAATTGCGTTATCGCAGTGTGTTTTGCCTAATATACCTGAAATACCCGCTAGTTGGGATAATTGTTGATTTTGTACCTCTAATGGGTCATTAGCCATTGTTGCTAATAATATTTAGTTCCAAATAATAATAATAATGATACAAATGACAATTTTATTTATAGCAGCCTAGAATTTAACTGACCTGCAAGTGTATCGAGGTGTTTGTGTCTAGCCAACGATCCCAACGTTGCGTAGCTGTTGTGTAGTTCTTGTTTTGTTCCTTCTGGTAACTCCCGTCAGTCTGTCAGCGCCCAGCTCCGTCCTTGATCCCGTCAGTATATATGTCCACGCCCAGCTGCGTCTGGATCCTGATTATTTGTCCTCCGTCTCGTCTCGATAAAAGT
Organism: Flabesymbios commensalis; assembly: GCA_964017125.1. Lineage (NCBI taxonomy): Eukaryota > Metazoa > Annelida > Polychaeta > Terebellida > Flabelligeridae > Flabesymbios > Flabesymbios commensalis. Next base: position 473,794 of record OZ024904.1, on the reverse strand, counting down.
GGTGGTTTGATATAGCCACCACTACGTTCATTAACTAGTATTTATCCACTGATATTTGTTTTGCCGTGCCAAGTCAAGTCACTTTGTAACTTTCCAACGTTGTTCAACCAAGGTTCTTGTATTGATTTAATTTGCTTTTCAAATTAAAATCCTGTCAGATGGCACCAATGTAAGCTGGTTTTATCCGTGACACAAATCCTGGTCACGGCACCGATGTAAACGGGTCTTATCCGTGATACGTTGACACGCTATCGTCGGTTGTCCAAATGCTCTGGCACGGCAAACACAACACTCGTGGATAAACTTAAATTAACTCTTGAATATATATAAAATATATATTAAACAAAAAACATTCAATTTCTCAGTACACTGATGTTAGTACTTATATCTCGTTGTGTAATTTTGCTGTTGCTTCAGTGATCTACAAGATGTTAGATACCGAAGCAACTCCCACTAAACTTAGCCAAACCCGAAACGTCTCTGTTACAATACTCCCCAATTTCTCTCTGACTTTCTCCCTGAATTTCCCTCTGAATTTCCTCTCGAAGGCTGTGGGCGCCTTCCTTTATAGCGGATCCCGACGGGCGCGGTCACTTCCTGTGGTGAAATGACATCTCCACCAATCAGGATCCTTACTTTGATATACATTCACATTCCTGGGCTGTTTACCAGAACCGACTCACACAGGCCTCTAGAAATAGGGGACGTCCTGTATGACAATTAGTACTTGTCGCAGTACCGTCTCCACCATGTGGATCACATGTAAACAGCCCAGGACAGCATGTTTATTCTACCCTTTACTTACCGAAACCCCAATTTAGCCACCTGTTACTTTACATTGTTACACAGATCTACCACTCGATCTTAAAAAGATCATAATGTTGCTGCAGCTCCAATAAGATTTTCATTTTTGTTGAAACCATGGGGACTATTTGAAATTTGAAATCATTATAAATGTCTTAGTTGGCTCTCTCTGATTCATTTGAATACCTGTGTTATGGGTCTACAGCCATTAAAAATATATTATTTCTTTCAATGCGGCGATCGACTTTATACGTCAGATTCTGACATATATAGACGGTCCCCGCTCTGAAAGGGTTAAGTAGGCTGTGTAACTTCATATAATTTTTTTTTGCAAAATAGCCATGTCAACACGGAGCTGGTTTAATAGCAGACAAAAAAATGCAAATGTTGATGTTGATACACACATTTTATTCCCAATAACAGTGACTTATTAATCTAAGAAAATGGATTAAAACGAATATTGTCACGCTCAGTTCTTAAAGGGTTACGTACCACACCTTTAACCCTTAGAGTTCTCAGATATTCAAATTAAATAGTCAGGCACTTGAAGTTGTGTCTCGCTACCGTGACCCAAGATGACTGGAAATTACTGGGATTTGTTGTCATATCGTAGGTCAGTTCATAGATGTAAGACATTTTTCATTTCTAGAAAATGTTTACAAAAGTGCGAAAAAAAACCCAGAAATAACACAATAGTCGACAAAGTGCTCGAGGGGTTAGATATTATAGGTCGCGGCAATTTCAAGCGGATACAAATATCAATTTGAGTGGTGAGTACATCACTTTGGGGAAGATATATTGTTTTTGTTTAAAATAATATTGGTAATTTCTTTAGACATTATTTCAAGATACAAATTTATATTTGAGTGGAAAATATAATGCATTGTGAAGATATTATTTTAGTTGTAAACTGGGATTTCTTTATACATTTTGAAATAAAAGAAACACAAAAGGGATTTAAAACTTATAGGGTAACTATTGGAGGCTGAGTGACTTATTGTCAGTGGTATGTATATCCCATTGGACACGACACATTGACCCAATACTGGCCTAATGTTGGTCCATCGTCTCCAATGCTGGCCCAACATTAAACCAGCATTGAGTCATTGTTTAGTGTGACGGGTATATACACTGCCAGAGTCACTGCTACATCTGATATTATACTCTTGTAATCTAATCCAGTTTTTGCGGTGAAAACCAGTGACTTTGCTGTACAGGCCAAGTGAGTCAACCAGGCAGCACGACACGTTGGTAAAAGGTGAAGGTAAAGTTGCAGGTTTATAGTCTGATATCTGATCAAGTCTGAAGACCTATCATCTGACTTACATCTTACCCCCTGGTCACTGGACCTGTTAATTCGTGTGCCATTTCAACTCCACGGAGAGCATACAGTCCTGCAGCCATTTTGGCGCATTGAACTTATCGTACACATTTGCCATCTCTGTCCTACCAGGTACTCATTTTCACCTGAGTCAAGTGAAGCATTAGAGGGTGAAGTGCCTTGCCCAAGGACACAACATCTTAACAATGTCCCAAGATTGAGAGGGGAGAAACATGATATTTCTCTGAAAATTCTGCGCCAAGCGGGATTCGAAACCGCACGGCAGGCAGCGACATCGGCAGAGCGCCACGCTCTAACCATTACGCCATGTTCATTGGCCCTGTTCTGGTTCAATGCTGAACCAGAGTCGACAACGGTGGGCCAGCATTGACCCAGAGCAGGGCCAACGTTTGATCAGAATCTTTGTTGCACTGTGACATGACAATCAACCTAAAACTATTTTTTTTAAATTATGAATTGTACAAATCTACTCGAACGGGGCTGTACTAGAAATTTGAGAAAAAAGGGGTCCAATTGAATAAAAATAAATTAGGTTTCAATCAACGCTTTTGACATTTTTAATTTTCGTAAATACCGATATTTTGGCACTTTTGATCTATGTTGAATCGAAATGAATCGGGCTTTAGGCCACCTTTGTGCACATATAGGCTAAACTGGGCCAGGAGAACCTCCTGAGGATGGTGAGATGATTGAGATGACACTGTACTCCAGACACAGGATTCTAAATTCGAGCCCTGGCGGTCTGAGTCCGAGCACGCTACCTCTCGGTCACGGAGGCTCCCCACAATACTGACTTTCACACATGGATGGGGAAGAAACATTTTTGTTTCTTTGAAACCGCCGAGACCGGGAACCGAACCCCGAACTCTGGCGTGAAAGGCAGCGGTGCTAACCACTACCCTAGGGCCCCCGCCTTTGTTCTATGTTGAGTTTAGCCTCTCGATCTATGTTGAGGCTAATCAGTTTTGAAAAGGGGGCTTCACGATCCCCCTGACCCCCCCCCCCCCCTGCTTGAATAATATAAAGATACTGTATTGTGACATATAGGATAAATAAAACATGATTGAATCAGGTGTGAACATAAAAATAGTCAGAGTTGATCATATCTCAGACACGAGACGCTCCCCCTATTGTTAATGATGGACCAGCATACTAGACGGTGGGCCAGCATTAAACCAACCTTGGGTTATAGTATCTTAATTATTTACCATGTCTATGGCCCAGTGCTACAAAGTACAAGTGCTATATTGGAATGTAATATAATTATCAAATTCTAAAGAACAACACATATGAAAGAAAACTCAAAATCAATCATATATTCAAGTGCTTTATTCACGTTACCGTGGTTACGATGTAAATCATAATATCACATTTTATCATGAGAAGACGTGAGCAACTGTGACCCACTTTCTCGGGTCATCGTGAACAGCAGTGACCTAGTATCTCAGGTCCCCTTCGTTCAGCGTCACGTGATGCGCAAAACGTCCCAAGTACACAAAGAACGATGACGTCACGCCATGGTAAACATACATTCATATAGAGATACTCGGGTCTAGGCTTTACATTATAATTATATTCTCTTCAATACATTGTCGGCGCCGTGTCCTGCGCGGCGCCATTCAAATTCAAATACCGTAACGGTTTCCGTGTGAGTAACAGGGTGACGAAAAGGGGGTGTCACCTTAAATGTTCCCACGGATCATGGTTTTTTTTTCAGAATTTTCATATTTTCACAATTTTTTTTATTCAACATTTCTATGAATCCAGAAGTAACCCAAACAAACTATTTGTATACCTGAAGGACGATTGAATGTTCTCACAGCATTGGGCCACATGCTGATGGCATCGGCCCAGCGTTGGGTAGACAATCAGTGCTGCAGGTGTGTCCTCCCGTGTCCTGACTATAAGACACCAATTGGCGGCGGCTGGTTTGGTCTTACCGTCTGATACGTGGGAATATGTGATGTAAAGTGCTGAATATCGCTGACTTGTTTTGTTTACATGGCAATATACGACCTGGAAATACAACTATTTCACTCTATTTCGGTGCTTTAAAATTGTTTTTTGACTTTATCGTATTTTTAGTTAAGATCAGTAGGCTATATAGCTTCATATAAATTATTTTTTCAAAATTGACAACATTGAAAATGTCTCATCCCAAGGGGTCCCTTTAATGCTTTTCACAAATGTTTCTAGAATGATAAATCCAGCTGATAATTTTACAAAATCATCCCTGTACATGCTGGCAACCAAACTGATCAATTTCATTGTGCATGTAATAATTTGTTTTAAAAAAATAAGTCATCAATACAATTCAGTTGATATTTTGACGGACATGACATGATTGTGTGAGTTGAGTTGCTTTGATCATATTAAAACCATACACAGTACACAAATCTATGTTCACGGGTGTGGGGGGGGGGGGGGCGGAATGTAAATCAATAACAATCCCCTGAATGAATGAGGCCAACCGCCGCCGCAATAAAAATATACAATGTAGATTGTATCACTATAGTATTAACCCTTGAAACGCTAAATATTTTAGTATAAACCTTGGAGTCCAAAGGTTTTCTTTCAATTTTAAATCAACATAAATATCTTAGTTAGCGCTTTACGATTCATTTGAATACCTATGTTATGGGTCTACGACCAGTAGAAATAGTTTTACTCTTACAGTGCAGGGATAGAGTTTAGACGTCGGAATCTGACGTCTACAGACGTCAGATTCTGACAACTAAAGTCGGTCCCCGCACTGAAAAGGTTAAGGTAACTCTTTCATCACTAAGCGCGACTTATATTTGTCATTTTTATTTTTATGAATTTTTTATAATTTTTTTTATAATTTATCATATTTGTCACTTATATTTGTCATTTTTAATCCATTTTATCAGCCAATGAAATCACTGTCATCAGTGGTGATTGGGATAAAATGACTTTTTAAACATCAAGATTTGCACATGTTTGGTCGCAAATTAAACAAACATAAGCAATGTTCACCCACTTGAAGTTGTGGGTCGCGGTAGCGAGACACAACTTCAAGTGGATAAAAATTTATATTACTTTAATTTACCGCCTCAGGGGTTCCCCTTTAAAACTTCGGATTATGATTATAATTTTAGTTTTTATCCTTTTGTCTTCCTATCGCGATTTAAAAATGTTTATAGCATATCTGCTAATTGCTAAACTGTGCTAATTAGCATAATTGACCAACTTTATTACGTGCAAATCCCGTTATCTTTGAAAGTGGCAGATACGACCCTTTAAGACCAAATTTACGAGGTCGAGAATGTAGGAGTTTAAATAGCAATATAAACACCTTTTAGGGCATTAAGTATACTTGTGATTTGAATATTATTATTATATATTAGACAGTATATTAATACTTTACTGGCGGATTTGCAAGAGCCGTTTTAAACTCTGTTTCTCAGATTCTGTGCACTGGTTTTCACTATGTGACGTGGCCTATGTCGGTATCAGCCCATATCGCACTCTAGCTGTAGTTTAAGATGTAATCTATGGCAGTTATGTCATGTGTGACGTGATCGTGTGAGAAAATTCAAACGTTGTTCATTTTGTGTGCGATATGGGAAAATACAGCACAAATCCAATGAATGAGGTGTTCGCCTAAAGGCTCACACCTCATTCACTGGACGAGTGCTGTATTTTCCCATATCGCACTGAAATGCTCACCGTTTATATATCTTCAGCGTCTTCTCATTTTACCCTTTCCCTCAAGACGGAAGTCATGACCCGAGCTAAACAAAATCAGACGTGCATAACCGGACCGTGAGAAGATGAGCGATAATAGATGAGAAATGACACAGTAGCCGGCTTGTTACATACCCCCCTACCCCCCCCCCCCCCCTCCCACACACACCGTGTAGTACCGCTATAACACATTAGCATGCCTGTCATTATTATTTCTGAGAAGACATGATGAAAATGATAACAGGTTATTTGTAGCTATGTGGTACGTCATCATACAATAAACAATTGACCCAATGTTGGTTTAATGCTGGCCCAACGTCTCAGACGTTGGGCCAGCATTACGCAAACATTGGGTGAACGTCTCGTGTTTGAGCTATATGCTGTCAGGCGTTCCAGGTAGACACACTATGACACACTACTCGACCCAGCAAACACGAGACATTGAGCCAATGTTGGTTTAATGCTGGGCCAGCGTCGCATGCGATGGGCCAACATTAACCCTTAACCCTTTAACTCCCGGTGCCGCATATATTCGGGTTTTCATTTTTTAAGTACCACCTTTTGAACATGTAAACGATAAAACGTGACATCAATCAGCAATATTTGAAAACAGTTGACCTTTATTTTGTCAAATCTGAGTAATTTTCATTCACTTGAAGTTGTGGATCGCGTCAGCGAGACACAACTTCAAGTGGGTTAAAAATCAGCATAATTAGGCGGTTAAAGGGCTAAAACTCTGAAATATATTCATATAAACCAAAAGACGAAAGATATTTTAGTTTCATCATAAATGTCTTGATTAGCTCTTTCCGCTACATTTGAATACCCATGTTATGGGTCTACGACCATTATAATTTGTCAATACTCAGTTCGGGGATCGACTTTAGACGTCAGAATCTGGCGTCTTTTGACTTCAGATTCTCACGTCTAAAATCGATCCCCGCGCTGAAAGGGTTAACCCAGAATGGTTCGATATCTCGTGCTTGTCATGACTACGCCGACCCAACATTGACACCATCATTGAACTAACGTCGTTTTAAGATTTACAGCTCCCTACTGTATATTTGGTGATATTCGCGAGTTTTTAATTTTCGCGTATTTCGCGAAGAGGACAAATTCGCGAATTCAAGAATCTCGCGAATTTTTATAAATAGCGCTCCTTTAGAAAAATAAAAATTCGCAAATGCTAAACTTCGTGAAAAATCCCAAAATCAGAAATTCGCGAAAATTTAGACACGCGAAATTTACCAGATCTACAGTATTTGGTAAAAAAATGATGGAATGTTTGCTGATCAAAATTCGATATATTTGTGAAACTCACAGAAAAAAGAGGTGAGTTTATATAATATGACTAGTGCCCATAAAAATGCCCATATTCGTGTTACACATAAAGACAGACAGACAGATATTTTATTGACAGAAATAAAAGGCATTACAGATTTATTTGTCATAGTAATAAGAGAGATATATGTACATGTATATACAGGAATGTTAGTTTGTTAAAATCATATAAGACAATATACATGGTATGACAAACAACTAAAATCATGTCAAGATCCAATATGTGACTCTGTGTCCTTTTGAATAAATAAAATACCATAAAAAGGGTGATAAAATGACTGAATATCTACATTACAGTTGTTATTTCACTATTATAATATGTTCTTGTGTTAATAGAAACCGTTTATTAAGTCACTCGCAGTCATCAGAAGGTGGTGAATATAAAATAAACCGTAGTCCTTAGAAGGTGCTGAACAATCAGTCACCCACAGTCTCCAGAAGGTGGTGAATATCTTATCATTTTGATTAAATGCATTTAACAAGAAATGATTGATGTCTTATTTCCAGTGAGACCCAGGAGTGTATAATCAGGATAATAGATAAGATAAATAACGAATTTGATTAAAACGAACACAGGTTGGATCTAAATATATTTGGATGAAACATGTTATGTTCAAGTTTTTTATTTAATAATTTCACAGTGTTTTTCTTTAAAGGAGCAATTACGCCACTAGTTAATATTAGGGCTCTAATGTATCATACCACAAACCCTTTAATTTAATTTAATTTAATTTAATTTATTAGCTTCAAAAGAAGAGAATATACAATAATACAATGAAAAATGCTATTCGTAAATATTAAAAAGCATGAAGCATTAAGTTTAACCCTTTGACCGCAAAGTTTTCTAATTTAAATTTTCACCAACTTGAAGTTGTGTCTCGCTACCGCGACCCACAACTTCAAGTGGGTGAAAATTATTCAGATTTGACAAAATGGATGTCAAAGATTTTGAAATCTTGCTGATTGATTTTCACGTTTTATTTTAAATACATTTCCAAAAGCTGGGATTTTTTTAATGTGTTAATAAAAAAATGTTCGGTAGTGAATTGAACCTCGATTGAATGAAAACTACATTTATGAAGCCCGGCATTTCAGGTGTAGTATAAACTGAGTTTTATCAAGGATCCTATAATGTAGTATTCCTGGTTTGATCAAGAATACTTGGTTTGATATATACGGGGGAAACTCTGGGAAAGCCATCCATAGAATACAAAACGCTGAAACAATGTTGGCTTAAGGTTGGGCCACCGTCTACAACGCTGAATCGACATTAAACCAACATTCTTTATCATGTCTGGGGCCAGACAACAGAGGCGGCAGTGAGTTGAGTAGTTTCCCGCCTGTTACACCCCCCCCCCCCCCCACGCACTCCCCGATCCTACATGTATGTGCCACATAAACACGGGAGTAGCCGTGGCCCAGTGCTGGTTTAAAGCTGGCCCAGCGTCTGCGACGCTGGGCCAGCATTAAACCAGCATTGGGTCGCCATCTGGTGTTATTTCTGTGCTGCGGACTGGATCAAGTATCCACCAAGTTGTCAAGGTCGCTGTATCTGTGGGTACTTAAATATCAGTGCCCCCCCCCCTCTACTAGTACTCTAGCTATCCCCCTTTCCCCTCCCCCCCCCCCACCTACTACTGTGTGGACGGATAAATAACACAGTGTTACTATCAACGATCTCAGCCAATATACACTGATCCCGGGTCGGAGGGTGTATCCAAGATATAAAAGGGGTCCTCAGAGCATGAAGTGAATTATGTGTTGTACAGCTCACCTTAAAATTATAACATGTATTTATGTCTAAGAACACTGTCTCAGATATTCAAAATAATTTAGAAATAGTACAATTTAACCCGCTTTAATCCATGTCATTTGAATCGCAGTTATTGGGAACGAAAAATGTGTATTAAAAACAAGATTTGCAAATATTTCGTCTCAAGTTAAACAAATATGAGTAATTTTGTAGCGAATCACAACTACAAATGGGTTAACATTTAAATGATTTAATTATGCGCTTCAACTCATTATGAAAATTTAAATTTCCTTAATCATCTGTAACGTAAATAATGCTCATACTGTCTATATTTAACATAAATATATCTTGTAAATCTAACTACTTACTGTGAATGCAGTTATAAAACCTCGATCTCCGAAATATCTTTCCAGGAAAAACATGTTATGTCTACTACGTTGTTTCATCCATGGGGAAACGACAGAGAAATAATTAGATTGTCCACAACTTATTCCTGTGTGTTTAGCTGATGAGATGGTGAAACAATAAGCAGTGCATACAATACTCTGTTTACATCATAAACAGCGCAGAGAAAATACTGGACAGATTCCAATTAATCGCTGCGAGAGATATCACTTGTTATATCTAATTTATTGAGATGCGAATCCTAAAAAAATAAAAATAATACATCGTTTTTCTCATGTTCGGTCTTCTGTAGGCAACGTGTTTTCATATTTGAATAATGAATACAAAAATGTATGAATGAATGGGGTTTTAGGCCGCCTTTGTGCACATATAGGCTAAACCGAGCGAGAAGAACATCCTGAGGATGGTGAGATGAATGAGATGACACTGCCCTCCAGACACAGGACCCGAAATTCGGACCCTGGCGGTCTGAGGTCGAGCACGCTACTTCTCGGTCATGGAGGATCCCCACAATATTGAATTTTTACGAGTGAGCAGGACAGAAACATTTTGTTTCTTTGAAACTTGAATGCCAGAGCGGGGTTTGTAAATTATTAATGGAACTACAACTTGGTCTATGTGCTTTAAACCTTAAAGCGCTGAATTAATTTGTTAAACACATCGCAACCAAAGGTTTTTTTTTCAATTTGAAATCATCATAAATGTCTTAGTTAGCTCTTTCTGATTCATTTGAATACCTATGATATGGGTTTACGGCCGTTAGAAATATGTGGATTCTTACAGCGCGGAGATGGACTTTAGTCGTCAGAATCTGACGTCTACAGACGTCAGATTTTGTCGACTAAAGTTCATCTCCGCGCTGTAATGGTTAAAACTCATCAGATTAGGTAAACTTTAGACTTAACCCTGAAATCGCTAAGTTGCAGAATTCAAATTTTCACCCACTTGAAATTGTGTCTCGCTACCGCGACCCACAACTTCAAGTGGGTGAAATTTACCCATATTTGTCTAATTTGAGATCAAACATTTGAAAATCTCGCTGCTTAAACACTGATTTAATTCCAACAACAGTGAGTTGATCGGTAATAAAACGGATTAAAACGACAATAGTCGTGACTAGAGCTTAAAGGGTTACTCACAGCTAGTGTGACTAGAGCTTAAAGGGTTACTCCCAAATAGTCGTGACTAGAGCTTAAAGTGTTACTCCCAGCTAGTCGTGACTAGAGCTTAAAGGGTTACCCCCAGCTAGTCGTGACTAGAGCTTGAAGGGTTACTCCCAGCTAGTCGTGACTAGAGCTTAAGGGGTTACTCCCAGCTAGTTCTTAGCATTTCTTATTCATTTTGAGATATGCATCATCTGATATATATTTGATTGAGTAAAATCAAATTTATTATGTAGCAAAATAGCCGAGTGCTAATATTTGAAATCACAGATCGGATCGCCTTTAGCGAGATGGTTCATGCTATTCTTTATTTCTAATAAATTTTATTAGAAAATGCCATTTGGTGCGCAATGGCGTTTAAATGATTAATGGAGAATTGTATAAGTAGAGCATGGTCAAATAATAAGACAGGGGGCGTGACGCATTGGTAGAGCGCCTGACTGCCTCGCCAGTCATGCGTGCGTCCCGGGTTTGCACACTTGCTTGGCGTTTTCAGTGAAATATCCTTGTTTGTCCCTTCGACAATGTGACTAGGCGATCACGTTAATGGCGGCCTCGTCAAGTTATGGTTCAAACAAGTGCATCGGCGTTAATTTAGCGCAGACCCAGTAAACACAACACATTTGTATAACATTTATGCAACGTCGGCCCAACGTTGCGCGCCCGTCAACTTGAATATTTTGTTATGCAGTACAAACCTAACATGTGGGTCAAAGCACAGAGATATCAAGCTCTCATATGAATGATTCACAAATTCTCGCCCAGTATTTTTCAGCCAGTCTCTGATAAAGTGATTGCCAAGAATTCAATTTCATCTTTATCTATTGTCTATACGCGCCTCGCCCTGTAGTTGTGTACATTATACTGGTGTGACCCACCCTGTCTATGTTATTGTAAGAACTTAAAAACACAACAACTGACATGTTTTTAAGTGCTTTATTTAAGTGCTGCAGTGCAGAACAAAAATATTGACTTGAATTTATCAATGTACAGCCATTATTGACACATATGAAGCTGGCATGCCTGACGCCATTGTCATCGTCAAAAAAAAGAAAAATCCTAGGATTAACCCTTGTGCTGCTAATGCTTCATTTTAAACATCCAAAAATAGAAATTTGCAGAATTAAATGATTTCAATAACTTACCATCTTCAATTTGAGTGACTTAGTATGTTCTGAAATATAGTATGTTCTGAAGATATTTTTAAGGGTCCTTAAAATATTTTTACTAAAACCATGGAGACCAAGGGTTATTTTCAATTGGAAATTATCATAAAAGTCTTAGCTAACTTTCTCTGCTTCATTTGAATACCTATGTTATGGGTCTATGGTTATTATAAATATTTTACTTTTTCAGTGTGGTGATCGACTTTAGACGTGAGATTCTGAAGTCCATAGACATAGCAGACAGAGACATAGATTTAGCAGGGGGATGATACAATAATGTGGACATCTCGGTGAAAAGGGTGCAAACCCATTATTTCATGACAACCGCAAGAGTAATATTGTGTAATAGAGAATTAAGAGATACAGATGTGATCACGTGCCAGAGTCACCATGGCAACGCCAGACCTTAAATGTTTATAGTCGGTTGCCATGGTAACCAGGGAGATTATCCTTATTACTGGCTTTTGTGGAACGAGCTGTTAAGTGGACACTTATCACAAAATGTGCGCTCCCTGTCCACTGGCCGACCCTTAAATGACCGCTCCCCATCAACAACCTGACCCATTAATGACCGCACCATGCCCATGACATGGCCTATTAATGAACACTCCCTGCTATATAACATCATGAAATAATGACCGCTCCCTCTCTCTTGAGCCCAGCCAGTCTGCCTTTATTGAGGGTTTTGCACATCATTAGCTCATCCTCATCAGATAGCCCGGCCATGGATTTATAACCAAGATAACTCGAGACGTTCACCAAAGTTGTTTAATCTGTAATAATATTGAGCCACCGTCAACGTCTCGTGTTTGCTGGGACCAAGGAGGTTACAAAGTTAACCTCCGGGCCATAGAAGTCAATGACATTTTCTGGGACCAAATGCTGCATGTATTACATGCTTAATTAAAGCCATAGACCACGTTATGTATGCTTCCGTTTTTAAGTTAGATGCCTCCATCTCTATCAGCGTGATGTTTAGTGGGTACAGATGTGTCCCGCTTTTCGTACACAGTGGACTACTCCTTTAACCTTGAAACCACTGAGTAATTTATATCATAGCGACAAATAAACACCTCCAGTATAGGGGAGATCAATGATCTGAACATGGAGTTTACTATCTCCATGATCTGAAGAAAGGGGGCACCGGGGGTTTGGTGGATTTTTTGGGCATATTTAGGACAACTAAGGGTACATTTCATGAAGTTTGCCAAAAATGAGAGGGGGGGGGGGCTAGATCCACCACTGACCACTTAGCCTCAAGGCAGAACAACATTAAGATGTAGATAAGATCACAATACGTACAATGCTTCTATCCATTACGCAGCTCTTTGGGTGATCTATACTGCTCCCTTGGGGAATGACACTGTTAATTATGACTGTGTGAAGCGGCCAATAAAGTTGATTACTCCTGGGAAGACCTGGTGTAGGCCATAACTTAACTAAGAAATGGTTTTGTGACAAACGAGGTAACATAAATCTGTCATCGAGGGGATAAATTGTTGCAAAAATGCATTTATAACGATAAAACTAAATCTTGTAGGCTACTGGTTTTATTTTTCGTCATTCGAAGCTGGAATTGCTAATGCAATTCCAGATTCACATAAATGAAAATTATATTTATATTCATTTAAAAAAGAGATGTCTTAAATCTTACACCGAATAATTGTAAGAGTAAGCATAATCTAATAATGGACGTAGACAAATAACATAGCTATTCAAATGAAGCGGAAAGAGCTAATTAAGACATTTGTGATGATTTCGAATTGAATAAAACCCTTTGGTCTTCATGTTTTATAACAAATATTCAGCGCTTCAAGGGTTAAATTTCATTATTTAATTAACTAAGCATCAGTGACATTTTATTTAGTTTGAAACATGCTTAAAATGTATATATACGGTCCTAGCATGACAAGGGTTTTAATAAATATAGACTGTTTATTCAGTATTATATTGTGCTCTGGTATCGAATAAGGCACGATTCGCAAACTAGTCTTCTTTACATGTCAGGCCCCGTATTCTCGTACAAGTTACGATACATCGTAGGCTTCTGATTGGTCGAGACGGCCGTCTCGACCAATCAGAAGCCTACGATATATCGTAACTTGTACGAGAATACGGGGCCAGGCTGGGAATAAGAATTTTCTTGATTTCGCTGAGAATACGTAACTGATATTTTGCACACAATGTTTTCTGGTCATCAAACCATACAATTTAATAGAGATCTGTCAAAAGGTTTAAAAGTTGGTCTCTGCGCGTCTAATTATTTACCAATGTGACAGCTAGGTCATATAACGCAATGAAACTGAAACATGAAATGTATCACTTACCCATATACCAGCAAGATTTGTTCTTAGATATGAAAGGGTGTATCTGCCACTTCACAAAGGGGCAGATACACCCTTCCATACCCAAGGGGACGATAGAGATGACGTATTTTGTCCCTCTGTGTAGATCCCAGGACCTGAACGAATAAGTCGGTAAACGTGTCTCTTTCAGATCTGCCCCAGGACTTAGACGGTTAAGTCGGTAAACGTGTCTATTGCAGATCTGCCTTTAAGAGATTAATTCATCGATCCACGGGTCTGCGCGTGCGCAGATCCGGTTATCTCAGGGAAACGGTGCCAGAACACGAGACGTTCACCCATTGCTGGGTTAATGCCGGCCCAGCGTCGTAGACGTTGGGCCAACATTACCCCAGCATTTGTATTTCTGAGTGGCCACAATGCCAGCTCGGCGGTATTTATGGCGTATTGTGCCGCAATATTAATCCCAAGCTCATTTATCCTGATTTTATTCGCAAAGAACGAGAAAAAAGAGAACGTTTTGCTTCTCCAATCAAAAACATTGCTTTTGTTCGGAGAAAATTACATTTCTCTCTCGGGGGTTGATTCTATCCCGCGAACACAAGGCGTTGATACTTGTGCTGCTGAATTAATGAATTAACGCAAATTCCAACTACAATATTATTAAGAAAAATATTTATCTATTTATTCAAAATAATTAAAAAATAAACATCTCCCAAAATTAATCATTTGATTAGCTAAAAATCTGCCACAATCTATTTTTTTCAATTTTAAGGCGTATTTTATTCCGTTTGAAATGTATGTATATACGGTTGTAGCAGTACACGACGTTGGCCCAATGCTGCTGTTATGTTGGAGACGCTGGCCCAACATTACAACAGCATTGGGTCAACGTCTTGTGTTTGGTGCACATTCTACAAAGGTAACTTCCCAGCAAACACGTCAGATTGAAACAATATTGGGCCAACGTCGCAGAAGGTGAGCCAACATTTAATCAACATTGTTTCAATATGTTCTGTTCGCTGGGTAAAGCAACCACCCACCGCCATGCTAGCGTAATAATATGCGCGTCAGAAAGGTGCTAACGTCGCGTAATTTGCATATTATGTTAATTAGGAGTGGTTTTAATTATGCCTCGCCTGCTGTTTGACGTTGTGACAAAGGCAGCCTAACAATAGGTGGTCATAAAAACGTCATAAAGCACGCCGTCACACATTAACGTACTGACCGTCTGACCTGGTGAAATGACGGCCAAAATCAGCATTACCCATAGAATCTGCTATATTAAAACACACCACTACATTACCCCTAATCTGCCATAATAATACAGGGCGAAAGTGATAAATAAGAGAGCTCTAACTACTACTTTGGTTATTAGGCCATGGGGAGATTCAAATCTTAAAAAAAGGGTGTATTTTCTTGACTTCCGCAATTTTTATTGTTTGTGGCATCAAATTATTATTTTTATTAGTCTTATCGGATAAGAAATGGCAGTTCAGGGAAACATCGGAGGTCATTCTGGTAGCGATTTTAGGAGAACCACTGAAAATACTAATATTAAATTCATCTTAACCCCTAAAGCGATGCATTATAAAATTTAAATTTTCACCCACTTAAAGTTGTGTCTCGCTACCGCTTTAAGTGGGTGAAAATTACTTATATTTGTGCAATTAAAATTAAAATATATGCAAATTTTGCTCATTTCTCTTACAAACTTTATGTTTTTGAAGAACAAACAAAAAGATTAAAAACGGATATAAGGATAACTATAGCTCTCACTTCAATTAGAAAAGGTGAGATCAATCTTGACTTTTCTAATAAAAATCAGAGAAAGTTAAGATAATCTTAATTAGAAAAAATTGTAATGAAATTGTAAAATAAAATTGCAATGGGATTAATCATGTTAATGAGGATAAAGATTTTGAGTGGGTTTGGTCCCAGGTTGTGTCATGCCATGGAGATAGTACTCTCCATGGTCATACAAAGTCAAGTCCTAGAGCTACCCAAGGATACTAGTATCCTTGAGCTACCCTAGAGTTAGAACTCTATGGTCATTAAGGAAAATATAATTTATTTTCCTTTGGCATACTTATCGGTTCGTAATCATGGTTATCATTTTGACCTGATAAGGATCTCGTCCATCAATGACCAGCATGGAGCACGTGCTAAGTGATTTACAACCCTCACGTTGACCTACAGACAGTAATCACCTGGTGACCCCGTGTCACCCACAGGTCACAGGGGTCAATATATCACCTAATGAGAATAGACAACATAAGATTTGCGGACCTTAAGGTGAAGGAGTTAGACAAGAAACTGTTCTAAGTTTTTTTTATTTTGTGCAACATGAATAACTGGGCTTAACCTTTTACCCGTCGGTCCCGATTATGTTCGTTTTTTTCATTTTTATTAGCACAATAGATACCAGTTTTGTCAAAGATAAAACAGCAAGATTTCAAAATCGTTGACCTCTACTTTGTCAATTCTGAAGAATTTTCACCCACTTAAGCATGTTGAAGTTATGGCTCGCACCAGCGAGACACAACTTCAAGTGAGTGAAAATTACAATTAATTAATTTGACTTTCACAGGGGTAACCCTTGACCCGCCAAGTGATCGAATTTAAATTTCCACTCTCTTGTGTTGTCTCGTTACCTCGACCCGTATTTACATATCTGTAAATTGACGTATAGAGCTCATGCAACCCCGGGAATGCAGCTAAGTGTATTTTTTTTGTCGCCAGCTCTCTCCTATGTTTGTCTTACCTTTATAAAAGATGATCAAAAATAAACTACTTGGTAATTGTTACTTGCAACTTCAAGCTGGTAAAGTAAACTGGTAAAAATTACCCATATTTGTTTTATTTCAAACCAAGGAAAATAGATTCTATTTTCCTTGTTCAAACCAAATATTTGCATATCTGGACAGTTTAAACATACGTTTATTTCCCCATACCGTGATAAAACTGATCAAAACAGACGTATTATAGTAGCGATTAACAGATTAAGGGGGTATGTGTTGATCATAAAATGATCACCCGCTAAAATACACATATTGAGAAAACACGGAACTAAAAAAATACTTGGAAACAATTTGAGAACAATGGGCATTTATTTAAATACATTTGCATAACATAAAAAAAACAATAAAACCATTCATGATGCCAAATGGTTATCTCAAGTTGTCATGGTAACAACAATCTTTGTAACTGTTTTCTCAATGCAGAGCTTTCATATTGCCATGGTAACGTGATAGAGTATTATAGAGGAATGTTATCAAGCCATATAGATAATCTCACACAACAAAGTATTATTTGACCTTCTGTGGACTGAGGGTGACTTTCGCTTATTTTGAATTAGACAAAATTTACTACTTTTAAAGAATTGAGCGAGCACGGCGACAAGTGGGACTTATAGTATTATTATCTACGTCGTGGGTAGCGATAGAGTTTGAAGGAAAAATAATAGTTCCTACAACAGATACAATAAACTGCAAGTGATTTTAGTAAAAACACATTGTTTGACTTCATATTGGGGAGCTGTCAATTAGGCCACCTGATACAACAAGAAAAGTATCTAACAAGCCACTGTAACCATGGTAACAACCCACCTGTCAGTCATCACCCGCCATCTTGTTTTTGTTGCCTCTTGTATCAACTTAACGTGTAGACCAGTCATGGAACTTTTTAAATTCTAACATCTACTCTGTAGAATGCTTTGTCTATTTTTCACATATATTCTTTGGCTTTTATTTAAATTTATGAACTATTGCGAGTGGACGTATCTCCCTCTCTCTCTCTCTCACTTCATAAAGTAGACGATACCAAGTAAACACAGACAATCAGCCAATGCTGGGTTGATGTTGGCCCATCGTCTACGACGTTGAGCGAGCATCAAGACAGCATTGGCTAAGTTTCCTGTAGTTGCTGAGGACCACCCTTTATGGCTGAGAGAATAACAATGTTGATGTTGTATTAGGTGCAAAATGTTAGAGAAACTAAAACTTGTGCAGGTGTTGTGTTACAAACACAGCTACACCAGTGTGCACAATTTTGGACTAAATTCCGAGAATGACCTATCCTGTAATAATGAGAAGCCTATCTAACTTGAAGGATTCATAATACTGAAGAACCATTATTTTTTGCTGACAATGTCTGCTAAAATTAATGGTTCTTCAGACTTAGGAATCATTTAAGTTGGGTAGTCCTCCCTCAAGTTGGTATTTATAAACAAATTTATTAGGATTTTAAGTTCATTTTGAATTTTATGTTTTGTAACGAAAATAGACCTAGGCCTGTTTTCAATCAGAAATGCCAGCGTGGCCACCATGGTTACAGACCACACAAGGGGATTCAGCGTGTCCTGCAGGTTTAAAACTTAGTCAAACCAGCACAAGTATAATTAGTTTCTCTAACAAAGAGGTTGAATCGGCGTGGGCGATAGCACAACATGTGGATGTGCAGAGTAAAATGGAATATAATCAGGGGGCTATCAGTAAATTTCCAGGGAGGGGAGGATGGAGTTTTTGTCGCAGATTTTTTTTTATTTCAACCCGGCTCGGTGGCGCGCTGAAAATGTCAAATTGCATGACATATGACAGTTTATATAGAACAGTTATTGAAGTAAATTATTTATCCCACACAGGGTCCACACAAATTATTTATTAAAAAAATGCTCCAGTACCCGCCACCCCCCCCCCCCCCACCCCCCTGGAGAGAGAATGGTAGCGCCCCTACGTATCACGATCTGAACATGGCTATGGTTGATTGTGTAATAATATGTAATGTATGAGAACAAGACCCGTTTGACATAATGATAACATAACACTTTATCTTAGAATTAAAGGGCGTATCTGCCACTTCACAAAGTGGAAGATACGGTGTTTTAATTATAAGATATTACCTTTTACTCCTTGCACTATTTTGTGTTCGCATTAGCCTATATACATAATATCAAATTGTTCGCGAACACAGGAATTAAAGTGTGGAGTGACGTCATCCCATTTGTGGAAATTAAACGGCGCCTTGGGATTGAAAGGGTCTCACATGCTACTGTATAAAGCGGCATCTGAGACGCTTTAATTGCTAGGCGCCGACTTGTGGAGAAGATGAAGTGCAGGAATGGATCAGTTTATACATAGATAATAGTAATAATAATCACACATTCTGAGGATAAAAGTACAAAAACTGGTAAATGAAGATTCCTAAATCATACAAATTATATTAGGGCAGTGTAGACAATGAGAAAAAATGCTTATAAATGGATATTTCACATACAAAACCAAGAAATATCTGCCAGATATACATCATGTACATTGGCGTGAATGATTTAAAGATAATTTAAATATTTAAGGACAAAATTGTAGGATAATTTATATGCATAGCATATTCAGGTTGCAGAAATGGGTTTAAAGGGTTGTAAGGACCACATTGTGAATGGCAGATACAACATTTTATCTCCAGTGGCAAAATGTAACAACGAATTCCCAGTAAACACGAGTCGCTGGCCCAATGTTAAGCTGATGCTGGCCCATCGTCTACGACGCTGGACCAGCATCAGCCCAACATTGGGCCAATGCCTCGTGTTAGCTGGGTTTACAAAACTACTCAAACCAAGGCTTCCTTGCTCAAACGAATAAATTTGAAAAAGAATTGCAATTTGTGTCTTTATTGTCAACAATGATAATCAGGGTTTCAGAAGGCCTATCCCTGTATTTGTGGTACATTTAAACAAACATCCAACAAATAACTAGACTTAAAGTCAGAATCTTTAGATACGTGTTTCTGTACTTTTTCCCATTCATCTGTTCATACATATATATAATTTTATAATCACATAATCTGTGACAACAAATCATGGTCCTTGGACTTAAAGTGTCGTTCCTACCACTTTATAAAAGTGATAGAAACGACCCTTTACTGCCAAGGCGACGAAATAATCAACAAATACCTTACTGAGAAAACGAGCACATATTGTTCTGCCACAGGACTTAAAGTGTGCCGAGGCTGTACAAACAGTAAGCTAGGTTTAATGCATTGGATCAATATAATGTGAGACTGCTAGGGTTTAAAGGGTTGGACCAGCCAACAATAGTGTTAAATCTGCAGTGCGCGTCGCGACCAAACAAACAGGTCGGCTAATAAAACGCCACAGTTGTTGACCCAATGCATTAAGCTGGATAACAAACTACACTCGTTGTAGTTGTGTGATGGTGTGTAACGACATGGTAAAACGTATGCTCCCGTATAACATACAGGTATCCCCCTCTGCAAAACCTAAAGGCAGTAACTGCTTACTTGTAAAGTAAGCAGTTACTGCCTTTTGGCTTTGCACAACTGTGTAGGTAGGTAATCCCCGTGATGATAGGTTTATGCCAAAAAAACGTTAGCCGTCTTAAGCTCAATGAATGGGCTCTACTAGAAAAAAACGTAAGCCGTCCTAAGCTCACTGATACTCTTAACCTCTAACAATATCAATGATTGTGCATGTTGTAAGCGCCTTCAAAATGATTGAAAATGATCCAATGTAGAAGTGCGGATCTCAAAAGAAGCAAATATATTTTGAATTGTAACATATTTAGTCATACAGGGTTAGGATATTTCATAGAGGGTTAGGATATTTCGATTTCAATTCATTTCAAGCCGGGTATTGCGGACCAGCAGTAGCATTTCAAGTAAATATTAAACATGATAAATTTTAAGCAGCAATTTGGCAATTTGGCTTGCGAAAAAGCTGAGGCGACCGGAAAAATAATTTAAATGTTGTCTTAGACATGTGGTTAAACATGTTAAACGCCTGTGAAACCTCTCACGAGGTTCACACTTGCTTCTTTTTTACATGTTCATCACAATGACATGTATACTGACTGAGTATGTGCCTGTATCATAAGTATGTCAATTTAATACACTCAGCTGAATGTAGGGTCCTATGTATGTAAGGCCACAGCTGCTTCAGCGCGACATATTTTTCTGATCACACTTAGAACATCGACTTTCTTACACCTGACAAAGACCCAGCTGTTACACACTGCGCACATACAGAGAGCTTTCTTATGACGCTTTCATTATTGATACAATAATGATCTGATGATAATATTGATATCTCACTTCAATCACGTTCCGAGTCATATAGCATGTATAGTCTATTGCGCAGTATTTAAAAAAACACAAAGTCAAAAGCTCACGAAATGTCACGAAATAGGGTTGCTTCATAGGCGCGAAAATTTGAACTCCAATACATAAAAATATTTTCTTTTATTTCCTTACAAACTCCAAATGGGTGAAAATTACCCAGATTTGTTTAATTGGAGACCAACGCATTTGCAAATCTTTATGTACGAAGACCCATTTCACTCCAAATATACGTTATTTTATCGATTAATAAAACAGGCAAGTGCTTCAAGTATTAAGAAACCTTGCATGTACAATGGTACATTGGTAGGCCCATGGAGATAGTACGATCTCCATGGTAGGCCCATGGAGATAGTACGATCTCCATGGTAGGCCCATGGAGATAGTACGATCTCCATGGTAGGCCTATGAGGGAAATTTTAAAGGAGCAATCCGATTTCGTATATTGAATACGTATAGACACACCATAACATGATTCGATCATTCCTACCATATCGACATTACACACCATCCACTGGGAACTAAAGGGTTATCAGACACCTGTTAGCGTGGGTGATGACCCTTTCGTTCCCAGAGGTCACACACCCTCGGCACACGTTAAGTCCTGTGACGGACATAGTAATTCACAGCTGTTAAAGACGTCCTAATATGTCCTCTCCTGACAGTCGTCATCGCTGTTTCTTCTTGATTTGTTTCAGTGTTTTTCGTCGTTTGAGAATCATTTGATAGAGTGTTTCCAGGGCATCTTCCAGCCCTTCCCCCGTGATCGCACAACACGAGTGTACTGTACATAGATGACTCGTAGACATCTCGTGCAAACTTAGTAACTTCTCGACCTCTGGCGGGTCACGTGACCCCGGTAAGTCCTGCTTATTGGCCAGTACCAGTATAGGTACCCCTGCCACCTCTGGAGTCCTAGCAGTCCTTATTAACTCCACCTTAGCCTCCTCCATTCTCTCTCCGTCCACAGAATCCACCACAAACACTATCCCGTCTGTATTCCGGGTGTAGGATCGCCATAAAGGCCGCACTTTATCCTGTCCGCCCACGTCCCAGATCATAAAGCTCACACCTTTAGCTTTACCTGACGTACCCTTCACTTTCTCACAGTTGAAGCCCACAGTGGGTACCGTGTTCACGTACTGGTCAAACTTAAGGCGGTACAGTACCGTGGACTTGCCGGCCGAGTCTAGCCCCAGCATCACTAGGTGTACCGGACTGTCCAGCTTAGCCAGACTGCCCCCCATAGCTCACTCACCACCGCGCCGGGCTCGAACCCGGGCAGCGGGTACAATTACACTCAGGTCACGACGTGGTCACGTCTAAGGGGTGCATTCCTGTGGTTGCTAGGCAACGCACCGTATGTATTCGTGGTAGTTGAGATGCTGATGTTATTCCTGGTAGTTTGTGGGTGATGTTTGGTGGTATGTGTGGGTTGAGTGTCCCCGTGGGGGGGGGAGGGGGGTCCTAGCAGGGGGGTTGTCTTGGTGATTTACTCCTGATCCTGGCCTCACTACATCTGTGGATTCTGGGCTGACACACACTTCTAGACCCGCCGTAACGCCGGGTCCACACAGGCCTTGTATCCTGGATCAATAAACCACCCACAGCTGTATGCAGCCTGCCTGACAACACTACACAGGCCCCAGTCACAGACACAGTGTCCTGAAGATAAATCCTAGATCATGACATCCCATAGATCCAGTGCGGACAGTGTTCTCACAACTCGCTAGGTGGTGTCAGTCAGTACAGGTGTCTTGAGGTCTCAGCTTGTCACCTGGAAAAAAAACACAAGCAGATTAATTACAGGGTATCCACAGAATTACACAAATTCAAATAACAAAAAAATATATATATATAACGTTAGAGTGCCTAAATCATCCTTCTTGTTTTTCCAGAATAGCATTTTCTGTTAAGATATTTTCTGTCTCCCCTGTATTTCTCCGAATTATAGAATTCCAAGTCAGCTTGACATAGAGACCTATATCATGTATATCGATAAAATAATTCAAAAAGGGTAGGACAATGAACATGCTGAAAACCTTGTGGCTTCTGCGGCTGCCTCTCAAAGTATAACGTAAGACACCAAATACATGTAGGCTATTTCGCTGAAAAACCTACGCAGGAGCAGCGGGCTTCGAACCATGCGTCATGGGTTCAAACCCCGCTGATCCTGCGTGGGTTTTTCAGAGAAATAGGTCTATACTTGTTTTTCCCTCTTTAATGTGACCTGGTCGAAACCAGTGTATCGACGTTAATTTTGCGCGCAGGGCTACGCTGCGCGCTCCTTTACATTGTGCTCTATTAAAATGATTAAGAATACTCTTGGCTCTACAACCTAAAACATCAACGTACACAAAGGCTTGACATTGATGTATAGGGGCCTATAACGTAGGCCTACACATAGTGAACGTCGTACACAAAGGGTTGGTGAATAGCGTACACACAATGATCTTAAGAGACAGAGGGTTCATGTATATATGCCCCAACCCAGAGCTCTGAAGTATTTAATTGTAAGTTTCAGTCCTTTAAAGTGGCGTCTCGCTACCGCGATCCACAACATTTAAGTGGCTGAAATTTACACGGATTTATACAATTATGTCACAGCATATATAGGCCCTATATTAAACTTATCAACATGATCTACAGATCAATGTCACTGATTAAATATATTTTTGGTTCTAAAAATAGATGCACAAGTGCGAATAAAGTGACATAAGTCCATGGCTACCATGGTTACCGTTAGTATCATTGGCATCAGTGCTCTAGCGGTTAAATGGTACTACACAGTGGTCTCAGTACATAAAGGTTGACGTACGAGTACACAGTGTACACTACAGTACACAGAGGGTTGATATACACAGCGTACACATAGCGTGACGGCGTGTACGTCCATAACAATACACTGTGTGTAGACATAACAATGGCGGGGTCACCAGAGGTCACGGCACAGGTGATAACCTCTACCTGCCGACAAGTCAACCCATTATACCCTGTGTGACCTCAATATGGAACTAAATACCCCCCATGTCATATATGCACACACCTCATTGATTTACACACCTATAAATAACTACAGGTTGCGTGGAATGCTCGCTTTATGTCCAAATTGTAGCTATTTAATTCGATACTACTATCTACCTGTAACATGTGTAACTATTTTAAAACCGTAAGCGTCTTTTTTTATTAGAAAATAATTCAAGAGGAAATGATTTCCTTTTGCAGGCTTATTTACGTTTGAGGAAATCCATTCATTTGTATTCACATTGTGGAGGTAGTTATTGTGCTGTACATGAACACGATGACAAACATGACAAAAAAGCTTGAAAAGTACGTTTTTTAAGGTGAACAGGCGAAGTATGATAAGTCTGTGCCATGTAGATACGATTTCTTTATTTATTTTTACTAGTATTTATATAGCTATATAATATTGCGTATCATAATGTATACACGACCATTATGAAATAAAAAAATCAAATTGATCAACAAGATGAGCCGAGCTGTTACCATGGTAATACATAAATGATGTATGTGACAGCATTAATCAAACTACATGATCTGAGCGTGGCCATAAAATATGCGTGGAATGAAGTCATAAATTAAGATAAAATTTCGCTAACAAGTAATCTTCTCGGAATGGAAAGGGTGCATGATATCCACCCTTTCATTTCCAATTCCAATTAGAGTATCTGAATGACGTAATAAATCAATCTGCGTATGATTACATTGATTTATTACGTCCGTCCACATATAAAACTACGTAACAAATGTGACGCGATGACAATCAATGTGGGAAAGTCAATGTTCAACCGATGTTGGTTTAATGTTGGCTCAGCGTCTACGACGCTGGGCCAACATTTACTGTTTTATGTTTTGTAGTAGCAAGGGTAGTAGTAGTTGTTCAGATACATCACTGCAACATGTGTATAATATGTTATCTTTTTTGTCTAGTTTTTATTGATCATGTTTGTCTTCTAAACGTAATTTCAGCTAAAGTATACACCTGTGCAGGGTTGGCAAAAACCCGGGTAATATTAATATTACCCGGCCCACCCGGGCAATAATGGGCAATATGAATAAATACGGGTTTTAATGGGCAATAATGGGCAATATTGGACGGCTGCCTATATTCTCCATTTCATACATTTTTTTAATTCAGACCCCCTGACCCCCATGTTTGCTTTATTTAAATTAAAAATAATTATTTAATATCAATCACGATGTCATTTTATTTTTATTATATATATATATATAATTGATATAATCTGTTGGTGGGAATATAAGTGGTTTATGGCGTAAATTAACTCAACAACATGTTGTTTTCATGTGTACACACACTGCAGCTGATGAACCCTTTGAGGCTGGTATTCTCTGTTTTTAATCTAATATAATTTCTTATCTAATTTAATTTCTTATCAAATATAATTTATTATTAGATAAAGAAATAGGCCCACACTGCCGCTAATAACGGATCTTGTCAAATTCAATTTAGAAGAAAATCAGTATTTGTTATAAACTGGGAAAGGAGGAATGCAACGACAGGCTTTTAAATAATATAAATACGAACCCTAGACCGCAAATTGCCGTGTCACATGTCGCCTTCTGAGATCAAAGCTGCATGGTCATCGTGGACAATGGTTGTTTATTTTCCTTACAAACACGATACATTAAATCAGCCTCGACTTAACTTTGTTACAAAGTCTGTGATGCTGGCAGGACAATTAAACAGCATTGGGTCAAAAGTGCACAGTGGGTATTCAC
The DNA here is from genome assembly GCA_964017125.1 of Flabesymbios commensalis. Taxonomy (NCBI): domain Eukaryota; kingdom Metazoa; phylum Annelida; class Polychaeta; order Terebellida; family Flabelligeridae; genus Flabesymbios; species Flabesymbios commensalis. The sequence continues at coordinate 447,920 of OZ024904.1, read as the reverse complement.
CCAATGCCGGCCGAAATAGGTGTTTTTCAGGCGTGCTGCAATCACACCTCTTGTCAATAGAAAGTTTAACGTCTGGAGACGTCTACACATTACGTAACCATAAGCTGTGGAGATGACGTCTCTCTGATTGCGTGACCTAGTGCAGTACATCGCTGACTGTTTTTTCTTGTCTAAATAATATCCGTTTGGGTTTTTTAAATATTTATTTGTAAGTTTCACTAAAAGGCACTGTAAATCGATACCAAATATTTAAATTCATCACTAAAACGAGCGAATTACACATTTAGAACCCAAATGATTTCACGGTACGAGCAGTCGTGCATGGCACGCATTGTATTCAGTGCCCAAGGGACTATTTAATGTTGAGATTATCTATGAAAAACACATTTAGTACATTCGACTAGCCCTCCCTTATAACAAGTAAAATAATATTAATAATTACCTTTTTTACGATAGATTTGTACATTTCACTGAAAGGCACTGTAGATCAATACCAAAAATTTAAATATAGCACTAAAACTGACGAATTGCACATTTAGAACCCAAATGGTGTAAAGTGTTGCGAAATGAAATGAGCAATGAAATGAGAATTATAAGTTATGAATATTTATAAATAAATGTTTGCTTATAATAAATAAAATGAAAAATGAAATGAGAATAACAAGGTCTGAATATTTATAAATAAAGTTTGCTTATGATAAAAAATATAAAATGAATGTTTTGGTTTTAGTTATTTCTTCCTCATTTAAATATTTACACTTTATTGCCCAATTTGACTGCCACACTTAGTCATTTATTTTTCGTTTATCACTTTTCTTTTACAATTGGCTAATATTATTGCCTATTATTGTTTGCTTTGACAATATTATTTTAACTTTTCACTTGTGATTTTCTAGTATTTTTTTATTATTGCCCATTATTGCCCATTATTGCCCACTTTGGCTAAAAAAGCATTATTGCCCAGCCCGGGTTTTCCCGGGTTTTCCCGGGGTGGGAAAACCCGGGCTGGGCAATATTGCCAACCCTGCACCTGTGGCTACAAATCGTAATAATAATCATATCTTATCTTTAGACTTCACTTTCCCTCGTTTCCTTTGACAGTTTAAAATGTTTAAAGATCAGTATTAGTTTTGCTATTTAACTTCACGAGAAAAAAACAATTTCACAATTTTTAGTGGAAAGGACCCTTGGCTGTTACAACGAGACATGCCTGGAGCTGTACAATTTACGATGATCTCATCGTCAGATTATTTTCATTCTTTTTCAAAATCAGTATTTTTTTAGTAATTAAAGTGAAGATAAGATCAGCGTTAACCCTTTAAGCGCTAGGTAAGCTATAGTCGTTTTTAATCTGTTTTAACATGGTAAATACTATCATTGGGATATGAGTGTTTAAACATCAAGATTTGCGAGTATCCCTGGCTCCAGGGATGACACTGCCTGGGGTTATCATGGTTATTCACCTGAAGATGGTCTTATCTTCACACTTTAACTTGCACTAATTTTCAAAATCAGTATTAATGTTGTTTGATTAAAGTCAAGATTAGATCTCAACATCACATCTCAGCTCTTCAAGCGATGAGCTATATACAGATATACGTTTTTATTAAATTATTCGTTTTTACCATGATTTATCACATTGGGAACGAAATGAGTGTTTAAGCATCAATATTTGCAAATAAATGGTCTCAAATTAAACAAATATTAGTAATTTTCACCAATTTGAAGTTGTGGGTCGCGGTAGCGAGACACAACTTCAAGTGGGTGTAAATTTAAATTTTACACTCAGCGCTTTAAGAATTTTTAGCGGAATGGCCTCAGTGACCATGGTGACCTACATCAGTTGATACAACACCTGCAAGCTTTTTATTGATTTCTTGAGCGATGAATTATGCAGCACCGGGCTCATGGGGGCTATTGTACATGCAGGAAGAAATCGAAAACGCAAATGTAGCCAGTATAGCTATTCCAAAGGTGTGTTGACTGTGCCTGAGCGATAATTGGTTATGTTTGCCAGTGACACACACTCTCTCCCGGCAAAAACGATACACTAAACCAATGTTGGTTTAATGTTGCGCCAACGTCGAAGACATTGGTGCAGTCTATCGTGTTTGCCGTCATTTGTATTCGAGGCATGCTCAGCGAAAAGGCGATCTTTAAATAATGACTTAGTGACAATACATGTGTCAACGCCATAACGACGTATGGCGGGCTGCGTAAGACGTATTCTGCATCACAATAGACGAGGTTATCATGGTTATGACGTGAATATCAAGCAGAAAGAAGGAAACACGCTATATTCAGATCTTCGTAGATCAGAATGTTAGTAGATTCTGATCTTCGAATTAATCGTAGTTGAGTTCTTTCTTACAATTAAAGCAGGTCCGTCGTTTCGCTTCACTGATTCAAAATATTTACTTCTGACTCCACTCCTTAGACATGTTAGAGCGTTGACCATGCTGCGCATGCGGGTGGGCCTACAATCTGAGCTCAGAGAATCGTAACAACCCACCTACATTAAAACACACATAATAGGTGTACGAGCTCCAGGATTTGACCTTGTGGTTTAACCCTTGTAACGCTTATTTTTCCACCCACTTGAAGTTGTGTCTCGCTACTGCGACCCACAACTTCTAGTGGGGTGAAAATTATTCATATTTCTTCAACATGTTCAACAAACATTTGAAAATACAGATGTTCAGGCACACACCCAATAACAGTGATTTGATCGGCGAATAAAATAAATTTAAATGATTTAATAGCAGATACAGGCAGCACAGCAGAATCGAAATTACGAACATTACATCTATCTGTATATCAACTTTAACAGTTTGACATGTTTAAGCTTGTTAACCCTTTAACCGTCGGTGCCGCATATATTCGGGTTTTCATTTTTTATTAGCACATTAAGTACCACCTTTTAAACATGTTAAAGATAAAATGTGACATCAATCAGCAATATTTGAAAATAGTTGACCTCCATTTTGTCAAATCTGAATAATTTTCACTCACTTGAAGTTGTGGATCGCGTCAGCGAGACACAGCTTCAAGTGAGTGAAAATTTAGACTGAATAATTTGACGGTTAAAGGTTAGGCAAGGAGGTTGAACAGTTAAAAAAAAACGTCCTTGGTCTAAGTATATAGCGTGTATAGCCCACACATATTTTTATACTGATCATCTTTTCGAGATACCAGGATACATGTCTTAATTTAAATGGTTTAACTTTATGTTTATAAATTAAAATGGATGACATAGATTAGTTTATCTCTACAGACAGTGATATATGAGCAGCTCGCGTTGATAGAATCGATCTTTAATCGATGTGAAAACGAGGCCATGGCATGCAGTGTACAGACACGTCCTTTAAAAAAATCAATATTACAATTTACAGTTAATAAACTAACCCATCATCATGAACATCTAAGACACTTTAACCCTTTGAACGCCAAATTATTCAATTTGAATTTTCACCCACTTGAAGTTGTGTCTCGCTGACGCGATCCACAACTTCAAATGAGTGAAAATTAATCAGATTTAACAAAACTCTTTTCAAATCTGGCTTTAATATATATAAAATGTGGTGCTTAATGTGCTAATAAAAAAAGAATATGCGGCACCGGCGGTTAAAGGGTTAAACATTTGCTGGGTTAATGTTAGCCCAGCGTCGCAGACGGTGGACCAACAATGTCTCGTGTTTGATGGGAACTTGCTGTACATTCTGTGTAAACAATCCTAAACAAAATTCATTATACAATGTTATAGGTCTAGTATATTATACATGTTATAGGTAAAATACGAAATTGCGATATCTATCATGTCTATTGTTTCAATTTTTAGTCCATAAAAATAGTAAAATATCCCAATATTTGTTTGTGATGCTGTAGCATGTACACAGCCATATTTCGACGTGCTGGTAACAAAATGTCATATCTGATCAGATATGAAGCAGTTACATACGAACTTTTGCTTGCAACTAGTTATATTTAATGACTCGGGGTATTATGGCCTTGATCTAGTCCACCCCCTCCCACCCCCACATAATACACATGATACAGGCCAACACACACGCCACATTACAACAATATTAGTTTTATTACAATATGAATGATCAGGTATGACGTCATTGATGTGTGGGTGTTTGCATATAGACTAAATCAATGTTAGATTTCAAAATATTGCTACAAACACCACGATACCAAGAAACCACCTATAGAATTACTTATATATAGGACAATGAGGGGATAATAAAGGTTATTATGTATCATTATACTATATTTATATGGCCTTTCATTAACCCTAATAACCATAATGCTGAGTTCAGCGTTGTGTGTTTCTATTTTTAGTAATTTGAAGCTGAAATTCTTAACGCATTTTCCAGCTTCAAATGACGAAAAATACTAGTATTTATCAAAAATAGACATCTCTCAAATTGAATTATTTGATAAACATGATTAATGAAACATTTTAATTACGTATTTTACTTTGTTTGAGCTCGGTCTCCAGCGCTACAAGGGCTAACCTTTGTAACGCTGAATTAAAGAATTTAAATTTTCACCCACTTGAAGTTGTGTCACGCTACCGCGACCCACAATTTCAAGTTGGTGAAATTACCCATATGTGTTTAATTTGAGACCAAACATTTCCAAATCTTGATGTTTTAACAGTCATTTCGTTCCAAATATCGGGTAATAAAACGGATTAAAAACGACTATATTGGTGCTTAGCGTTTCAAGGGTTAACTGCTTAAAGAACGACTGGTCTATTTATAAATAACAGATATTAACCCTTAGAGCGCTAAATTTTTTTATGAAAACCTTGGAGGCGAAAGGATTTTTTTTCAATTTGAAATCATCATAAATGTTAGCTCTTTCTGATTCATTTCAATATGTATGTTATGGGTCTACAGCCATTAGAAATAGTTTCACTCCTACAGTGCGGGGATCGACTTTAGACGTCAGAATCTGACGTCTACAGACGTCAGATTCTGACGACTCAAGTCGATCCCCGCGCTGAAAGGGTTAAGCACGGTAAGTAATACCAAGGAACCTATAGATTCCTTGGTAATACCAAGGAGGTTATGGTACACCATCACCATGGACACATACAGAGAGCGACGAGTGTATATAATGACAATCACATAATGCCTACGGGACTAGACTAGTATAAACAAGCCCTCGTACGGAAAGGGTCAACGCCGTGGGACTGGACTGGTCCAAACAAGCCCTCGTAATGAGAGGGTCAACGCCGTGGGACTGGACTAGTCCAAACAAGCCCTCGCACGGAGAGGGTTACCGCCGTGTGTGGTATCAGCACTGATTGTGTTGTTAATGTTATCAGTGACAATTCCAGTAAAAGACGGCCTATTCTAAAATTATTACCTTGCATTAGTCTGAGTCTGAAATGTTAAGGGGGTAAATTGCCCATTCTAAATTGTTACGATGCAAAAGCAGATAAGTGAAATATACGTCAAACGCTCATAAATGAAATTATAATGTAACTTTATGGACAGCCTCGCTTACCATGTTTACGGAATGACCCATACACTGCCAATATTTGATTATAACTTCGCCATATAGCAAATTTACTTCCAAGGCCACTCCAAGGAATCTATAAATTCCGATCTATAACGGTTATGAGCTGGAGACCACATACAGAATGACATAGGATGGTCAAATAAAGTCGAAACTTAAATAATTGTTGAAGAAATTAATCAATTATAATCATCATAATGGATTATTAAATGATCCTAATTCATAATCTTGTACTTTGTAAACCTCTTTTAGACCAGTATGTGTCTAGCATATCAACCCTCAAACATGTCAAAGCGCTGATAGATTTGTTATAAACCATGGAGACGAAAGGGTTTTTTCAATTTGAAATCATCATAAACACTGATAAATGTCTTAGTTAGCTCTTTCTGCTTCATTTCAATACCTGTGTTATGGGTTACCATTACAAATATTTTAGGCCTACTCCAACCAGCTTACAGCGCGGGTATCGATTTTATACGTCAGAATCTGACGTCTACAGACGTCAGATTCTGACATCTAAAGTATATCCACGCTCTGGAAGGTGTAAGATTATTTTTTCGAATTGAGTATAGATTCAGTGACGACCGAAGAATCGCTGGTACACATGATACAAGGAGTACAATGGGTACTGATATTATTTGCATACATGTATGTAATTTATGAACATGATGAATAGACTGTAGTTCTTGCTCAAGCGTGAATCACAAATTCCGTTAGCACAGTAGGCCACATCAGACCCTTTGCGCCCTGTGTCATGGAAATCATCCAAATGCAAAGTAGGCCATACCAGACCCTTTGCGGCCCGTGTCATGGAAATCATCCGTTAGCACAGTAGGCTACAGCAGGCCCTTTGCGCCCCGTGTCATAGAAATCATCCATTAGCACAGTAGGCCACAGCAGACCCTTTGCGGCCCGTGTTAAGGGAATCAAATCATAGAGCTATTTCTCACTTGCTGGGATTTTCATTATGTTAAATAAATATCTTCAAGATACTTTGACATTCCCCATGCAGCCGACATAATATATTGAATCAATGTTGGTTTAACGTTGGCCCATCGTCTACGATGTTGGACCAACTATAAGACAACATTGATTCAACGCCCTGTGTATGCGATTTGTGATGTCAACTTGGTGAACATTGATCAGTGGCAGTAGACAGAACCTACGCAGATATTTTATCAAATTCATGGGCGGATCTAGGGTAGAATCTAGGGTAGAAAAAGGACAGGGTCACCGAAATTGTAAATGGCACATACATAAAAAATCAAAGGGGAGCGCCGAAGGCGCGACCGATTTTTTGGTAATAAAATACCAAATGCACCATTTCTAGGTATCTAAGTACATGAAGTAATAACAAATGGGAAAATAACTCGTATCATCATCTAATTTAATTATTATATATATCAAATTATTGAAAAGGGCACTTATAAATTGGCGGAGGTCACGTGACCCCTGTGAACCCCCCCCCTAGATCCGCCCCTGAAATTTACTTTCAAACATCGTTCCACTGAATTCCACCATACATGCACTGTTGGATCTCAAAGGGTTAATTCAGGGGAATATTTAATGTATTAAGAATATGTAATGTATTAACCCTTAAAGCGCTAAATTAAGTAAGTTAATCTCCACCCACTTGAAGTTGTGTCTCGCTACCGCGACCCACAACTTCAAGTGAGTGAAAATTAGATCAAATTTACATTTGCAAATCTCTAAATGATATTTTTTATACGGAGTGGCTATTCATAAGAAGTTGGCAATCGCATCAGTAATAATAGCTTCAAATAAATGGAAAACGCCAGATAAATGTCGCAATTCAACACTTTAGATCTGCTGAAAGGCAACTGCAATGCAAAATATTAAAATATAGAATACATTATTAAGATATCGCATGTTTTGTTGAGTATTTTTAACTTACCAATGATTTATTTGATCAGAATCTCAGCTGACAGTTCCAGGTTCTCGCTATAATCACGTTATCCACATCTGATAACCTGATAACGCTAGTATCCAACTGATATTGTCAGCAATCCTTGCCACTCAAGTGACAGTATTTGCATTTGACGACAATACTAGGACTCCAGCTTGTGAACGAGTATCCTGAGTGAATGAAGCGTAGAGGCCGCTCCGTCAATTATCCCCGCGTCAACGTAAACGCTGAAAACGCCTACCTCCAGAAGGACCTCTAGAGCCGGTGGAAGGCCGGCAGGTGAGATGACTGATTGAGGATAAACTGCAGGTTACCTCGTAAATAAGGCTGTATTTACACAGCGTCTGAGATCCTGGTATCCGTGGCTGCTCATACAGGGATCCTGATGTATGTGCCAGCCTGGTGTGATCCGTGGCTGTGCTGTGTAGCCGGGTGTTATGACGGCGCTATGCTGTGCGGGCCTCACTACATTATGTGTCCCCCCCCCCTCCAGCATACTGCTGTATGCCTGCCTGTACACATACAGCACAGGGGAGGGGACAACCGTGATACACATAACGCTGAGTGACGGCCCACACCCGGGGAGGGGGGGGGGGCACCTACACCGCGTACACACCTACGCGCATTAACCATTTAGGTACCATTCCATCAAAATAAATAAATGATTGGATAAATAAATTATTGTTTAAATTTAAATCATATAATTTGATTGATTGATTGATTGATTGATTGATTGATTGATTGATTGATTGATTGATTGATTGATTGATTGATTGATTGATTGATTGATTGATTGATTGATTGATTGATTGATTGATTGATTGATTGATTGATTGGTGATTGATTGATTGATTGATTGATTGATTGATTGATTGATTGATTGATTGATTGATTGATTGATTGATTGATTGATTGATTGATTGATTGATTGATTGATTGATTGATTGATTGATTGATTGATTGATTGATTGATTGATTGATTGATTGATTTACGTCATGTTTACATTTTGTCAATAATAGTTGTTACCCATATCTAGCTAACTCCTTAAAATATGGGAAATAATAAAAAATGCAGACTTTTTAATGATAAAGAGCAAGCTAGAAGAGATAAATGCAATTTTTAATTAAATCCCTGTTAAAGAGCAGTGATTTTTTCAGCGCACGGGTTTCCATCTCTGTACCTCAGTTGGCCACTCCCACTATATACGCCTATCTGCATGATTTAAATTTGTATTTTGGAAACACATACAATTTGTGAAGGAAATACATTTGATTTGACTTGACCAGGAATGTGGTTTACACCTGACACATCCCTGGCTTGAGTAATACAGGATGTGACAGGAAATAAAAAGTTATTATACTGCTGGGAAAACAGTATCACTAATTTCTAATAAAAATTACTAAGCATGTGTTTAAGTTTTTCCTGTCATCCATGATTTAAAATGGGTGTAAATTGATTAGTACCTAACCTCCCCCCCCCTTTTTTTCTAGATATATTTGTAAGTCTGTAATGACTTTTATTTAGCCTATGTCAATAAAATATCTGTCTGTCTGTCTGATAGGCCACATAGCCTAACCTGAGTTCAAATAATTAGGAATTTTATTTTTGCTCTATTTTACTCTAGATATTCAATTAGCCAATTATTGGGCAATAAACAAATCAAAGCACGATATTTCCCACTGCCACTTTACAAGTTAAGTGGCCTCCCAGCAAACAAGAGGCATTCAGCCAATGCTGTTTCAATGTTGGCTCAACGTCTTCGACGTTGGCGCAACATTGAAACAGCATTGGGCGAATGCCTCGCGTTTGCTGGAATATAATAATTTGCCTTTGATATCAAAAGGGGCTCCCTGCAAGCACGATATTTGGACCCATTGTTGGCTCAATGCTGGTTCACCGTCTAAAACACTGGCCCAGCATTGCTTCCACGTTGTACAGACGACTCTTGTTCAGGGCAGGAGTGTAAGTAATCCACTAGAATAACAACATTAAAGTGACAAGTACAATGCAGAGATAGGCTGTATGGCCGCCTGGCGTAAACCATAAACACGTGGATACAACCGTATTGATACCGCTCACATTCACCAGATGGCAGTGGCTATTGGGAAACAGCAGTATATCCGAAGGTTTCAAAATAGCTGAGATTATTGTTATAACGTTCTCTACCTATTTTTTTTTTGTAATATCATCATAATATATTCCCTTATTGAATGTATGAAAATCTGTTTGAGACAAATTTTCATTAAAAACTTTTTATACAAAGCTATACAAAGTTTATTTTAAACGTTTTAAATATCAAAATAATGCCCTTTTGGAAACTGGGTTTTAAAATAATGCCCTTTCGGACACTGGGTAGTACTTCACACATAAACCTCTAACCAAAGACCTATAATCTAAATCTCACTGGCGTCGACCGCCTGTGGTTTTGTGAATGGGAGTAACTTGGCCTTGGAAAGCTCCTATAGTTACCTGTAAGAGACTCAGATTGGGTGGTGACAATGACGGTAGATTACCCCCCCCCCCCCCTCCCCCCACTAAGCACATTATGTCCCAGAAAAGAGACGGTGTCGTCTATGTTGGTTTGATGTTGAGCCAGCGTCGCAGACGGTCGGCCAGCATTAAACCAACATTCGGTTGATGACTGAATACATCTCAAGACCGGCCATATTGAAGCTTCTACGACCCGCTGTCCTCCCTGTGAAACCAAGTATTTCCATGATTTTTTCTACAAAATTCCCAGCAAACACAAAACATTTGCATAACATCTATAAAATGTTGGACCAACGTCGAAGACGTTGAGCCGACGTTGCATTAATGTTATACAAATGTTTTATGTCAGCTGGGTAAAAAACATGACCAACTATCTTATTCAAACACATTATTTAAATGCACTTATTATAACTAATTATGCGTAGAACTTTCCTCGGTGAAAAAAAATACAAGCAGAAAATATTATCAGATTTGATAAAATATTAACAAAAATAACCTGATCAATTTATATTTCCCAGAAAATATAGGGGAGTGTTATCAGGACATCACAAATATAGTGGATCATCAGGGCTTACATCAATATAAACCTTCAAAAACGAGAGTATCCTTGACAAGAAACAGGGGTGACAGAGGATCAGGTCAACCTGACAGAACTGTGAATGGAAACACTGACGAAGAAGACGTGTATTCTGTGAGAGGATCTCTTTCTTAGTAAAGCTTAGTAAATCTTTTCACGTTTTGGTCGTCAACGCGATATTCAAACACAATGTCTGTGTAAGATATCTGACAATAGGGCCTACTGCCGAAGACAAAGCCAAAGACAGTATCTTATTACTTAAAGTAACCAGACACTGCATATTGGCTTTGTACGGCAGTGCATTAACATAGAGCGATTTGTCTAATTAAAATTTTGGCGTTTTAAAAATTAACTTGATCTGTAACAAAACCTTTATCTGCTTTTGTAGATCATGGAATAATAATTTACAGAAAACTTAAGTACTGAGGCCATCAGAGTGTGGCTATAATCCCTGGTTTGGCCTTGAACCTCAGTACTGTGGTTGACCATCAGAGGTGGATTTTATAATCTTTGATTTGACCTTGATCCTTTGATGTGAAAATGTATTGAAATGTGAGAAAAATCAACGTCTGATTCTGATTACAAACAGACAGATAGGAAATAGTCATTTCTAGAATATATATTTATTAAAATACGCGGGTGACGTCAGTCTATTGTTAAAACAGTAGATTCGGATCTACGAAACTATAAAAAAAAAATTTTATACTGTTATCTAAGGTCGGACACAATATACAGGTATTACCATGCCACTGCATAACTACATGACTAATTTTTCACTTTTACCATGCTAACTATAAATAATAATTGTTATCTATTTTTTTCCTATATCAAATATTCAGATGTAGGCCTACCTATTTAGTGTATTTTAAGTCGAAGAAAGACCTCTATTACATACGTACGATTCTACGAATCTATCGAATTTCGTTCTTTCTCCTTGACATAATATTTCGGTTTCACAATTTTAGTTAAAATATCAGCTGACCCTTGTCATTCTAGGTCCGAATAATAAACATTCCACATAAATTGATAAAATAGTGGTACTCAGACGGTTAGTTGACCCTCTGAAAGGTGTTCGAATACCCCCCCTTCCCACCCCCCCCTTCACACCTCCGCCCTTCACACGTTGCCCGCAAAAGGCAGAGGCGCTGACATGTTAACAAACTGGTCAGCTGGTAATTAGTGATAGCCACAAAGGTCAAAGGCCAGCTGCCATGTTAACACTCAGAACACTGATGTCGACTACAGTAAACATTCTGTGTTTTTATTGGCACCTGTATAACCAGTTGTTAAAAGTAAAATTTGCTTTCAATTTTGGAACACTGATATATGTTGGGACTTAAATTTCACAACTAAAACAAATTTTCAGTCACTTAAAGTTGTGGATCGCGGTAGCGAGACACAACTTTAGGTGATTAAAAAATTAAATTGAATAATTCAGTGCTCTAAGGGTTAACATTTTTTCTGCTAATCACGACAATATCTCGTTTTAGATCCATTTTGTCATGTTTATTAACCGATTAATTCATTGTTGTTGCGAATGAAATGACTATTTAAACATCAAAATTTGTAAATATTTGGTCTCAAATTAGACAAATATCAGTAATTTTCAACCACTTGAGGTTGTGGATCGCGGTAGCTGTAGCCGCGATTATCAATATACAACCGACAAATGAAATGTTTCTAGGAATTATGACATCTAGAGACATAACAGTGGTGAAGTCACTTGCGCAATTTATTTATGGTTGCTTTAAACAAATTAAGGGCTAAAACTACTGAGTATAATAAATCTGTCACCTGTCGCTATATTATTCATATTATCATGCCCTCATGATCTGACTTGGATATTACCACATATCAAGACGGTTGTTGCTCTCGGATCTTATTATTTGGCTTTTTGGGGCCGGTTAGGGACGCTTCCGTCGCCTTTGTTATCAGACGAGGTGGGGCCTTATGGAGGATTTCAGAGTTGCTAAGTCAACTGATTTTCTCCATGATTGTAACTCCGAGTATGTGGTTCTAACTAGGTCGTGATTGAAACAGTATGAATTAAACAATATAGTGAATTATAAAAAGGCTTAATGTTTTTGTGCGAGGGCCATGTCCTGTGTGAATTGCACAGATAATTTTTAACCGCCATTACTACTGTTATTACGTCGTTAAGTTTGCACCACTAGTCAATCTCAGGGAATCTCCGCGCTCATAGCGACTGTGCTTGCATGGTCACATGACACGGAGCTACCTGTTTATGCCATATTTATTGTACTTGCATGATATTATATTTAATTTTAAAAAATACAATATAATTTTTACCATTGGCTTATTGCATACTTCAGTTACTGTAGCATAATCATGCACTTGTATATATTTTAGGTTTCTACGCTTTCCAGAGTGTCTTTTTTGCTACTATATATAATTAGTATGTCATACGTAGTAGCTATTTTATCTCTGGTTTTGGTGCGGGAAACAAAATGATAGACCTCTATGTTATCTTGGCAATGCCTTTTATTTCATTTTTAGTAGTAGTCATTTATATTATCGAAATACCCATTTTTTATTTTGGCAATGCCACTTAACATGATTTTAGCTGTGTATGTCATACCATGTACATTATCATATGATTTTAGCAAACTAACAATCTTGTATATACATGTACATATATCTCTTTCATTTCTATGACAAATAAGTCTGTAATGACTTTTCTTTTCTGTCAATAAAATATCTGTCTGTCTGTCTGTCTGGTAGCGAGACACAAGCTTAATGGTTGAAAATTTAAATAAATTGCCTTAGCAGGAGAAGGGTTAACAAACTGGTCAGCAGGTAATTAATGATAGCCACAGCTAATCAGGGTAATGTTGTTTGAAGTGTTAATTGTATTATTACAGGGTGCACTAACATTTATATTGTCCACCTGTCGTGTGCTAACATACATATTGTGTGCGTGCCCCAACAGATGAACCTAATCAACCCTCTCCATGCTAGGACCTTATAAGAACGTTTTCAAGAAACAGTGACGGCTGTAGACGTCCGATTTTGACGTCTAATGTCGCTAACGTCTCGGACGTGTAAAACACTAAAACGGTTGAATATATTCAATTTAAATTTGTTAGGTGGCGCGACCTCAGGTTAATGAAGCAAAATCAGTCAATGAATTATTGGCGTTCGTAACTCGACTCACTTTAGTCATTTTGACTACTTTTGATTCTGAATGTTCATTTTTACAACATACACCAAAATATCGTTTAATACTGTATCTTACGTAAGTCTACGTTACGTTTAAATCAATTTATTTACCAACAAGGGAAGAAATAGCATCATATTGTTGAAATGGTCTCAAAATTAATAAACATCTGTAAACTTAATCACCTTTTTTTTAATATCCATAAGCTGACATATCAGATACTCGATAAACGTAAAAATGTATGAAACATTATTGATTATTTATTGATCGGCCCTGCCAATATTGGTGCCAATGCCAATGTATAAGCAGATAAATATGAGCTGCTGCAGAAATTTGCCCATGAACTTGTGGAAACAAAGTTCCTTGCAGCAGTTAGAAGGTTAATTGGGCGCGCTGCTGGCCATATTGTGGTTGTGTCCAAACACATCAGTATCTGGTCAGCCAGGTGATCACAGCTTGAACCCCTTGATCCCGACGAGCAAAGTAATTATTCGATCTGCATAATTATTAGATCGATAATGATATTTGGGAGTTAAATCTGTCTTTATTTAAACAATTTAAAATTATACAAATAAGTTTAATTTTCACACACTTTAATTTGTGGGTCGCGAGACAAACCTTTAAGGGAGTAAATAAAAATGGATTTGCATATGAGCTGTTTAGGGGAGTAAATTGGTTTTTATAAGTAGGCCTACACCAGCAAGAAAAACGAATGATCGATTTCAAAATGAACAAACATAACTTATTTCACCCAACACAGTTAGGCCTACTTAACATTATTAATCACTTCACCCCCTAAAGGCCAAATGCACCTTGAAGAGATAAAATGCACTATTATCGCATCTGGAAATAATTAAAAAAAGCGATATTCTACTTTGATACCAGTAATTGGGTTGACATTTTCATTTAGAGATTAAACCATAAAATGAGATTGTCGATACTATATTGTCGTTTTAACACATTATTCGTAAGTAGGGCCTAGTAGTTTTTAATTGTCTGCAATATTGACGAGGTCTTGGGATTTAAAGGATTATAATTAGCCTAATTTTGACAAAATCAAAGTTGTGGTTTGAGACACAACTTCAAGTGGGTAAGCACTCTAATCCTTAAATCGCTATATTACAAAAAATATTTTTTTACCCACTTGTGTCTCGCTACCGCGATCCACAACTCTAAGTGGGTGAAAATTATTCACATGTATTTATCTTGAGACCAAACATTAGCGAATCTTGATGTTTAAACAAACATTCCGCTCCCAATAATTGTGATTGATTGAATTATAAAACAGATTTAACAAAAGCCTATCGTCACGCGTAGCGCTTTAAGGGTTAACCCTTATCCTGCTGAAGGGTTAACCCTTACCCTGCTGATCACGACTATTGTCATTTTTAATCTGTTTTATTAGTCTACAAAATCACTGTTATTGGGCATAAAATGTGTATATGAACATCAATATGTGCTCAAATTTAACAAATATAAGTAATTTTCATCCACTTGAAGTTGTGGATCGCGGTAGCGAGACACAACTTCAAGTGGATGAAAATTTAAATGAGATAACTTTGGGCTTGAAGGGTTAATATCAATGGCTTCAAGGATTCTTAGAAACTAGTGTCAGTCAGATGGTCACGGTTTGGGCATGATGGGATCATGATGACCGCTGTCACGATGGAGAGGTCATCGCGGCATGGCGGTCACACCTAGAGGTGGTAGATAAGCAGACAGGTGCTGGCACATCTTATAAACACCAAACATTAATCTGACTGATTCAGATCAGATAAAAAGATGCATCATTAGTATATACAGGCCTTAACCCTTTAACCGCCAAATGATTTAATTGGAATTTTCACCCACATGAATTTGTGTCTCGCAATTACGCGACCCGCAACTTCAAGTAATAATAATAATAATAATAATAATATCTTTATTTCAAGAGGGTAAACTCAATGAGCATTCACCCATCTTCCTTGGGGCCCTCAAAACATTATATATACAAAATACATTATATATACAAAATACATGAAATGAATATAAACAGAAAAAAATAATTTATAGTATGTAGAGACAAACATGATGAGCGAAGTACAATAAAATAATAAATTTACTATGGTTCTTAACTATATACGTTAAAGGTAGTTAGCTTAAGATATATATATATTTTATTGGCATGGTTAGTTTGGATGTAATCACATACAGAATTAAAATATTAGGTGGCATTGCCATAAAAAAAAACACAGGATGCTTTGAAAATGTTGACTACATAAAGTATAATTAACTGGCATTAACAAGATATTAAGAAAGATGATTCCCGCACCAAAACCAGAGATCAAATAGCTACTATGTATAATAAACATATGATATGTAGTAGCAAGAAAATACTCTGGAAAGCGTAGAAATCTAAAGATAGATCAATTTGCATAATTATGTTTAAACAAGTATGTAATAAAAACTTCTTTATCACACGTGTTCCCAGCAGAATCGAGACGTCAACCCAGCGCCGGTCAAATGCTGGCCAAGTCCGACACCCTCAACAAAAATACAGCTACAGTATGATTATATATATATACAGGTCTTGTGAAATTACTTGAAATTATCTGTATTTATTTTCTTCCAATGTTTTTTTATTATACAATTGTTTGAATTTAGCAAATGTTTCAGATTTTTTTCTATTCTCTGGTAGTGCATTCCTAATAATTACGCCTGTAAAGGAAAATGATTTGTGATGTGTTCTAGGAACGAATAATTTGTTATTTGTTGAAGATCTGAGGGAATATTTTGAGTGATCTTTAATATTAGTAAACAGTGTCTGTATATATTGGGGTGCACTACCAAGTGTGAAAATTATTCAGATTTGAAAAAAATAGAGGTCAACTATTTTTAAATCTTGTTGATTGATGTCACGTTTTATCATTACTATGTTGAAAAAGTGGTATTTAATGTGCCAATAAAAAAATAAAAAACGAATATTATCGGGCCCAGTGAAGAAAGGGTTAATAAAGACTTGCATAGCCCTGTAACCATGGTAACCTTTGCACTACACGATATATTTCAAATCAAATTCATCGCTATGTTATCTCTGGTTTTGGTGCGGGAAACATATATGTCCCCATGTAGGATATAATTATATATCACGATAATGCTGTCCGAACAAACATGCTAACCCTGTTGTAAATGTTGTAGGCCCTATACATATTTTATTACAAATAAGTCAGAAATAGCTCAACCCTATTCTTATTAATCTAATTTTGTTTTTAAGATGAATAGTAAATGTGTACATTATTTAATCCTGCATGTGATATTATGTATATTGTCATACGATTTTAGCAAATAGGCCTAACCATTATATACATATATATATATATATATATATAGGCCTATACATGTACATATATTCTATCATTTTCTGACAAATAAGTCTGTAATGACTTTTCTCATGGCAATAAAATATCTGTCTGTATGTCCGTCTGTAGGGATACACAGAATCTCAGATTTAAGTTACAAGGGAGTGATTAACCTTAGAAGCGGAAGGTAGGCCTAACTAGAACTGGCAGATCCAGAGGGGGGCGCGGCCGCCCGCCCCCCCCCCCCCCCGTTCAGGATCTCAAAAACAAAAAAACGACCATATTTGGCCCGAAATATGGTCCAGAACGCACCATTTGAAGACTCAGATTTCAAAATTTTATGGGGGAGCATCTCCCCGAACCCCTCTAGAGGTTGCCTGCCCCAGCTGTGATATTTTTTTTTTTTAAATCGGCGCCCCCCGTCTGGCAATTCCTGGATCCGCCACTGACTAGGGCCTCCACATGTGGTCTTTCAAAATCATTGAAGTTTAGGTTCAGATAACAGATCGAAAAACCTCATCGATTGTATTCATATCATAGGCCTACACCATAAATAAACCTAGGCCTGTAACATTTTTTTAGTTGACAATCTGCTTATTTCTGTACACCAATTCTATCACTGGATGTAGGGGCCTAATGATTAAAAATTTGTAGGGTAGGCCCATCCTACCACCAGATATCGCTGGTAGTCTGGTACCACTATTATCAATGTAGACCATATTTACATTTCTATCAAAAATAGATCATAAACAATGACGTTAGTTGTCTGCTGTAGGCCTACATATATATATGAAAAGATGTGTGTTTATTAATTGAGTGGCCTCCCGGCAAACACAAAACATTTGTGTAACATTTATATACTGTCGGCCAACGGCTTCGACGTTGGTCCAACATTGTATAAATGTTATACAAATGTTTTCTGTTTGCTGGGCTAACGCTACAGAGCTCGAAAGTTAAGTTTTGGCTCAGTAGAGCCATCTAGTGAATGACAACAGCAACAACACTGTGTTGAATCAACTGTGAATCAGCTGTGTTCAAGTAAAAAAATGTAGTACTTGAAAGAATAATCCCGAATTTGATACACGAAATTAAGGTTTGTGGGGCGATCTTTAGATTTTCTGGCATTTAGTTTATTTACTATGATTTACCCTGCATTAGACAAATTTAATACATGATAGGCCTGCCTGCTATAAAATTGGATCTATGGTTTGTCCGTCTTTTTAAACCTTAGCAACATGTAAACACGACAGTTTCGTCAGATTTGTCAGTAAACTTGATTCATATGATTTTAATAATTTTTTTTTGCCACTGAAAACATTTATCAATAGCATAATATTATAATCCCAATTATATTTATATATTGCAACGCTTTTTGGTTTTATTGTTAAGGTGCACATCACCAATAATGGAGAAGAAGCGTGTGCATATCGTTGTGCTGGGCGATATTGGAAGGAGTCCACGTATGCAGTATCATGCCTTGTCTTTCGCAGCAGAGGGATTTGACGTCACCATGCTAGGATATGGTGGTATGAATCTCTTTAAATCACGATTATTCAGGGAACTCAATTTATAAACAACTGATTTTAAAATAATTGAAGTACTTTATTAGGTCTACTACCGATAATTGTTACTTTTTAATCATTTAAAAAAGTATGTGGGTTGTCATGATTAGCTGAGTAGCCTACATATTGTGTCTCGTCCGCATACGCAGCATAGTCTACAAATATGGGGTTGGCCGCAATGTACATATTATCGTTTAGTGAAGCATAACGACCTAACTGCTTTAAAACACATTTTAAAAGTTTTTTCTGCATTATTGTACAGTTGTACTTATTTAGAAATGATCACATTATGATATTTTATGATAGATACAATAATTTTCAATACCTAAATACAAATTTATATATTTCAACAGTGTTAATTGTTGCCATAGATAAATCATTTTCTCTTTTAAACCCCTCTGTTTCAGGTTCTTCTCCGCTACAAGAGCTTCTGGCACATGAATCTGTTCACATAAAGAATATGTGGGAACCACCAAAAATCATACAGCGTAAGATCAGACAGCTAAAAAAGTTATAAAAAAATTAATATCAATAGGCCTAATAATGATGGTATAAATTAGAAATCATTTTGTTCTTTTATTAACTAGTTAAATAACATTTTTATAGGGAATCTCAACAAGTCTCTCATTTTGTTTTTTCTAGGTTTGCCTAGATTATTCAGTTACATAGTAAAGGTGCTCTGGCAGACGTTGACCCTTCTTGTAGCTTTATTGTTCTGTGAATGCCCCTCCCATGTTCTACTACAGGTGAGAATATATATTATTTGAACACTTTTAATACTGGTAACGAGACTGTGCTGCACCAATGTAAATGCAAATCGGGTCATTACTAGAGTTTATTCACTGAAAGTAGTGGAAGGGTAAGTAATATGGAATGCAGAAGTGTAGACTTGGCACATGTATTTGTACTGTCTAGTTGAAATAAATCTGTGAGTAATGGATGGTAATTTTAATTTTCAATACCATGACAACTAAAGCATGTAAAGATTATTATGTTATCCCAGTAACTTATCCTTAAGCCTTTCAGTTGTGAATTGCAATTCTTAAGGGGGGGGGGGGCAGATCCCCCTACTCAGAACCAAAGGAGGGGGGGATAATTAGTGGCAAAAAAAAGGAAAAATTGTAACAATAGCCCATTCTACACCAAAATTTAAAACTGAGATTGAGAATTTAAATGTCATGGCGGAAAC
The DNA here is from genome assembly GCA_964017125.1 of Flabesymbios commensalis. Classification (NCBI taxonomy): domain Eukaryota; kingdom Metazoa; phylum Annelida; class Polychaeta; order Terebellida; family Flabelligeridae; genus Flabesymbios; species Flabesymbios commensalis. The sequence goes on along the minus strand of OZ024904.1, from coordinate 428,126 downwards.
CCTGTGAGGTGAATAAAAGTGACACTGTTTTTAAAAATACATGTGTGGAATTTATTCCGGTCTAATCTCTGTAAATTACTATTCACTTGTTTTACTTGTATAGTATTACCAGCCCGCCCTGCCTACATTAATGATGTGCTGGTTATTTACTTATAGAATCAGCCCCCCTGCCTACATTATTGACGTGCTGGTTGTTTTACTTGTTGAATCAGCCCGTCCTGCCTATATTACTGATGTGCTGGTTGTTTTACTTGTAGAATCCGCCCGCTCTGCCTACTTTACTGGTGTGCTGGTTGGTCAGCTTTCTCCGCGGCTGTTTGTTTATTGTTGACTGGCATAACTACGGCTACAGTATACTCAGATTATCACTGGGACCTAGACACATGCTTGTAAGGTTATCTGAATGGTAAGAATAATAAAACATTTTTGTAAAAAAAAATCCTAACCCTTACAACGCTGAATTTTTTTTTGTATAAACCATCGAGACCAAAAGGTTAGTTAGCCCTTTCCATTTCATTTGAATACGTATGTTGTGTTTATGGCCATTAGAATTTTTTTAATTTTTTTAGTGTGGGGATTGACTTTGTATGTCAAAATTTAACCGTCTACAGACGTCAGATTGGGACGTATAAAGACTGCCCTAAGTGCTAAGTTCTAGAATCTGGCTACCGTGAACCACGACTCTTAAGTGGATGATAATGACTTACAAGATTCATACAATTTGAATCTAACCAGGTGAGAAGCTAACATATTTAATGTTAACTTCTTGTTTGAATGACAAATAAAGAAGCTGAAAAAGTGATTAGCAGTACTCTTCCCAGCAGACACAAGACATTGTCTCAATGTTGGTTTACCATTGGTCCAACGTCGTAGACAGTTGACCAACGTTAACTAACATTGATTTTATGTCTTGTTTCTGCTGGGTTTCAGCTTGGGGATCAATTTTAGACATCAGAATCTGACCTATGTATATGTCAGATTCTGATGGCTAAAATTGAACCCAGCACTGAAAGAGTAAAACATGTATAATGGACGTAGACACATAACATTTTATAGTTTTTATTCATTTTCATTGGCTATACAGGTATGAACGATTTATGGGAAAATTATCTCACAGAAATATTTGTGTGACCAAAGCAATGAAAAAAGATCTTCTAGAAAACTGGAAAGTCAAGTGAGTTCAACTGCTTTAATTTATTTTCCTACTAGATCATTTTAATATTTTCATTCATTGTAAGCTGTGAATTTCTACTGCAAATTCAAACCTCACAGTTAATTAAAATTACCCAGATTCACAAAATAACTAAGTGTAAAATATACATTTTAACTGTTCATTTTAATGATGCATAAGTACATAGACTTCCTGTCGTCAATTATTATCTATCTATATTAACATTTTTTTGCTCGAAGTGACAAAAAAATATTACTGCCAGTATTTAACCTTTTCAGAGCTGAGATCGACTTTACATGTCAAAATCTGACGTCTATGGACGTCAGATTCTGAAGTGTAAAGTCGATCTCCGCATAACATACCGGTAGGTATTCAAATGGAACAGAAAGAGCTAACTAAGACAATTATGATGATCTCAAATCGAAAAATCCATTTGTTCTCCATGGTTTTTATAAAAATATTTTAGCGCTTAAACAGTTAAGAAAAAAACACCTCCCATATTGAATTATTAGATGAACTCATCACCTTCCGCAAGTCAAATTAGTGGCATTTAATTTTGGTTTTAAGCTAGCTCGAAACATTATATATATACCAGCCTAGCAATACGAGGGTTAATTAAAATTTTCACCCACTTGAAGTTGTGTCCCACTAGTCGCTAACGCAACGAACGCGACCCACAACTCCAAGTGGATGTAAATTACTCATATTAGTTTAATTTCATACCATAATAATGCGTAAACACACGTTTCTTCCTCAATAGCTGCGATTTTAAATTCAAACATACTGATTTAATTGATAGTCATATTTGTCATTAAATTTATTACATTCCAAAATGTCAAATTATGCATCACTAGTAGGTAAAGGGTTACTTCTACATAGAAAATGTTTATTATTATCTGAATCTAGGAGGTAAAGAGTTACTTCTACATAGATAATGGTTATTATTATCTGAATCTGGCAGGTGGAGGGTTACTTCTACATCAATAAACTGATAAATAATGATTAGCAGATCTAAATCTTTTTATACATACACAAAGATAAACAAAATGACTGACACACGTTTAACACTTTAAGCCCTCTCAAGATGCATTAAAGCATCATTTTACATCCCTGAAAACAGATTTCCTACAACCAAGGGTTTTAAAAAGAAAATTTTCAGGAAACTAGTTTACCAATACATGGCAATTTTCTTCAATTTCCCACCCACTTCAAATCATCTTCTTGCACTAACAGGCGAGAATTGCGACAGCAATTCGCGACTTGTAGTGGATGAAGATGACAAGATAAATTCAGGCATGAAAGGGTTAACATGGTTAACCAACTTTAACTACCAATTACAACTCTGATTATTTTTAACCCTTGCCCTGCTACATCCATATATATATATGCTTTCAAACATGTTTTAGATCAATAGGAATATCACTAATTTTAATAAAATAGTTTTTGTTAGATGCTCAATTAATCCAATAATTCTATATTGGAGATCTCTATTTTTCATAAATATAATTTTGTTTTGTCATTTGCAGCTGGAATTTTCGTTAGCAGTTCCAGCTTCAATATGAGACATACATAGATAGGAAGGGTATCCCGGCACTATAGATTCTGACGACTGAAGTTGATCCCCGCACTGTAGATTCTGACAACTAAAGTCGATCCCCGCACTGTAGATTCTGACGACTAAAGTTGATCCCCGCACTGTAGATTCTGATGACTAAAGTTGATCCCCACACTGTAGATTCTGACGACTAAAGTCGATCCCCACACTGTAGATTCTGACGACTAAAGTCGATCCCCGCACTGTACATTCTTACAACTAAAGTTGATCCCCACACTGTAGATTCTTACAACTAAAGTTGATCCCCGCACTGTAGATTCTGACGACTAAAGTCGAACCCCCGCACTGTAGATTCTGACGACTAAAGTCGCTCCCCGCACTGTAGATTCTGACGAATAAAGTTGATCACCACACTGTAGATTCTGACGACTAAAGTCGATCCCCACACTGTAGATTCTGACGACTAAAGTTGATCCCGGCACTGTAGATTCTGACGACTAAAGTTGATCCCCGCACTGTAGATTCTTACAACTAAAGTCGATCCCCACACGTAGATTCTGACGACTAAAGTCGATCCCCGCACTGTAGATTCTGACGACTAAAGTTGATCCCCGCACTGTAGATTCTTACAACTAAAGTTGATCCCCACACTGTAGATTCTGACGACTAAACTCGATCCCCACACTGTAGATTCTGACGACTAAAGCTGATCCCCGCTCTGTAGATTCTGACGACTGATGTCAATCCCCGCACTGTAGATTCTGACGACTAAAGTTGATCCCCACACTGTAGATTCTGACGAGTAAAGTCCATCCCCACACTGTAGATTCTTACGTCTAAACTCGATCCCGGCACTGTAGATTATGACGACTAAAGTTGATCCCCACACTGTAGATTCTGACGACTGAAGTTGATCCCCGCACTGTAGATTCTTACAACTAAAGTTGATCCCGGCACTGTAGATTCTGATAACTAAAGTCTATCCCGGCACTGTAGATTCTGATGACTAAAGTTGATCCCCACACTGTAGATTCTTACAACTAAAGTTGATCCAGGCACTGTAGATTCTGACGACTAAAGTTGATCCCCGCACTGTAGATTCTTACAACTAAAGTTGATCCCCGCACTGTAGATTCTTACAACTAAAGTCGATCCCCACACTGTAGATTCTGATGACTAAAGTTGATCCCCACACTGTAGATTCTGATGACTAAAGTTGATCTCCGCACTGTAGATTCTGACGACTAAAGTTGATCCCCGCACTGTAGATTCTGACGACTAAAGTTGATCCCCACACTGTAGATTCTGATGACTAAAGTCTATCCCGGCACTGTAGATTCTGACGACTAAAGTTGATCCCCGCACTGTAGATTCTGACGACTAAAGTTGATCCCCACACTGTAGATTCTGATGACTTAAAGTCTAGCCCGGCACTGTAGATTCTTACAACTAAAGTTGATCCCCGCACTGTAGATTCATACAACTAAAGTCGATCCCCACACTGTAGATTCTGATGACTAAAGTTGATCCCCGCACTGTAGATTCTTACAACTAAAGTTGATCCCCGCACTGTAGATTCTTACAACTAAAGTCGATCCCCACACTGTAGATTCTGATGACTAAAGTTGATCCCCACACTGTAGATTCTGATGACTAAAGTTGATCTCCGCACTGTAGATTCTGACGTCTAAAGTTGATCCCCGCACTGTAGATTCATACAACTAAAGTCGATCCCCACACTGTAGATTCTGATGACTAAAGTTGATCCCCGCACTGTAGATTCTTACAACTAAAGTTGATCCCCGCACTGTAGATTCTTACAACTAAAGTCGATCCCCACACTGTAGATTCTGATGACTAAAGTTGATCTCCGCACTGTAGATTCTGACGTCTAAAGTTGATCCCCGCACTGTAGATTCTGACGTCTAAAGTTGATCCCCGCACTGTAGATTCTGATGACTAAAGTTGATCCCCGCACTGTAGATTCTGACGACTAAAGTTGATCCCCACACTGTAGATTCTGACGACTAAAGTTGATCCCCACACTGTAGATTCTGACGACTAAAGTTGATCCCCACACTGTAGATTCTGATGACTAAAGTCTATCCCGGCACTGTAGATTCTGACGACTAAAGTTGATCCCCACACTGTAGATTCTGATGACTAAAGTCTATCCCGGCACTGTAGATTCTGATGACTAAAGTTGATCTCCGCACTGTAGATTCTGACGACTAAAGTTGATCCCCGCACTGTAGATTCTGACGACTAAAGTTGATCCCCGCACTGTAGATTCTGATGACTAAAGTCTATCCCGGCACTGTAGATTCTGACGACTAAAGTTGATCCCCACACTGTAGATTCTGATGACTAAAGTCTATCCCGGCACTGTAGATTCTGACGACTAAAGTTGATCCCCACACTGTAGATTCTGATGACTAAAGTCTATCCCGGCACTGTAGATTCTGATGACTAAAGTTGATCTCCGCACTGTAGATTCTGACGACTAAAGTTGATCCTCGCACTGTAGATTCTGACGACTAAAGTTGATCCCCGCACTGTAGATTCTAATGACTAAAGTCTATCCCGGCACTGTAGATTCTGACGACTAAAGTTGATCCCCACACTGTAGATTCTGATGACTAAAGTCTATCCCGGCACTGTAGATTCTGACGACTAAAGTTGATCCCCACACTGTAGATTCTGATGACTAAAGTCTATCCCGGCACTGTAGATTCTGATGACTAAAGTTGATCTCCGCACTGTAGATTCTGACGACTAAAGTTGATCCCCGCACTGTAGATTCTGACGACTAAAGTTGATCCCCGCACTGTAGATTCTGACAACTAAAGTTGATCCCGGCACTGTAGATTCTGATGACTAAAGTTGATCTCCGCACTGTAGATTCTGCGACTAAGGTCGATTCCGGCACTGTAGATTCTGATGACTAAAGTTGATCCCCGCACTGTTGATTCTGACAACTAAAGTCGATCCCCGCACTGTAGATTCTGACGACTAAAGTTGATCCCTGCACTGTAGATTCTGACAACTAAAGTCGATCCCCGCACTGTAGATTCTGATGACTAAAGTTGATCCCTGCACTGTAGATTCTTACAACTAAAGTCGATCCCGGCACTGTAGATTCTGACGACTAAAGTTGATCCCCGCACTGTAGATTCTGACAACTAAAGTTGATCCCGGCACTGTAGATTCTGATGACTAAAGTTGATCTCCGCACTGTAGATTCTGCGACTAAGGTCGATTCCGGCACTGTAGATTCTGATGACTAAAGTTGATCCCCGCACTGTAGATTCTGACAACTAAAGTCGATCCCCGCACTGTAGATTCTGACGACTAAAGTTGATCCCTGCACTGTAGATTCTGACAACTAAAGTCGATCCCCGCACTGTAGATTCTGATGACTAAAGTTGATCCCTGCACTGTAGATTCTTACAACTAAAGTCGATCCCGGCACTGTAGATTCTGACGACTAAAGTTGATCCCCGCACTGTAGATTCTGACAACTAAAGTTGATCCCGGCACTGTAGATTCTGATGACTAAAGTTGATCCCCGCACTGTAGATTCTGACAACTAAAGTTGATCCCTGCACTGTAATATTTGATGTCTAAAAATGATCCCCGCACTGTAGATTCTGATGACTAAAGTTGATCCCCGCACTCTAGATTATGACCACTAAAGTCAATCCCCGCACTGTAGATTATGACCACTAAAGTTGATCCCCGCACTCTAGATTATGACCACTAAAGTCAATCCCCGTACTGTAGATTATGACCACTAAAGTTGATCCTCGCACTGTAGATTCTGACAAGTAAAGTCTATCCCCGCACTGTAGATTCTGACGAGTAAAGTCTATCCCCGCACTGTAAGGGTTAATGCTGTGAATATGCCAGCAATTTTGAAACTTTTTTTTTTTTTGCAACCAATACTAAATTTTCAATTATTTTGACAGAGCTGAGACTATGTATGACCGGCCGCCAGCCATGTTCCATCAAACTACCCCAGAAAAACAACATGATCTATTCTTACGCCTTTCAACACAATACGCAGAACTAGGAGACAGGTAAAATGTGTATTATTTTTACTGGACCGGTATTCTTAAACTGTCTGACCTAGATCTTAGTTATGTGGTCACCTCAACCAATCGCATCACGAAGATCCAGGTCAATCACTTTGAGAATACAGGACATGAATGCTATCTTGTATTTTGAAAGGAGATTAAAAGTAGAGATTTTTTATAAAAATTGTACATTTTTATATAAAATTTCATATAAAATTTTATATAGAACATTTCAGTCAGCGTTTTTATAGTTTACATGTAATCTTTCAACAATATGTAAGGTCATTAAGAATTTTAATATTTGCTCAAAGAAATAATTAAATATTGCATATATGTAATTAAATTTATCTGTGTGAGCTGTGACCTGTTATTAGCAAGCACAATGCTTATCAGGGTAATATCTGCAGTCAGTAATTTTGAGAAAAATGTTCGTTTTCCCTTCAGTGAAACAAGAACGGCTTTTACAGAAGTCGGAGAAGATGGTAGCGCGAGCAGACGTGATGACCGACCTGTGTTCCTTGTTAGCAGTACCAGCTGGACAGGTCTGACTTACATCTCGTTTTACATGGAAAAATTTGTCATATCACTTTCACAGCTATTCACGACTTGTTTAATTAGCAGGCTGAGCTACAGTTATTGGTAATCAGGAAATGTGTAATTGAACATTAAGATATGCAAATGTTTGGTCTAAAATTAAACAAATATGAGTAGTTTTTACCAACTTGAAGTTGTGTGCCATGGTAGTGAGACACAATTGTTGAAAATTGAAATTATTAAACTTGGCAGGCAAAAGGTCAAGTAGCAAGTTTTTTACCTGTGTAACTTGTTGCTTTCTATATTTATTGGGAAGTTTCAATTATGATAAGTTAAATGTCGCGGTGACTGTAAAATGTAAAAAAAACATACAAAAATATGATATAATGTGTAGAAAAACAAGACCGGTAAATGATATGAATAATAATAAACCTTGAGGAGTGTAAGCTATAAAAAAGCGAAGATCGCCATATTGCTATAGATGCATTTAACTTTAATCATGTTAATGAAAAATGCAATAGTACAAAATTCCTGTGGATATGCCAGCAATTTTACCAAAACTGAGTGATTTTAATTAAAAATGAAGTGAGTATAGTTGATTCCATACAATAAACTACAACTGTTGATCTGGTAATATTCACGAGGTTTTAATATTCCAGAATTTCATAAAGAGGCAAAAATCTCGCGAAATTTTTAATATAATAGCGCTACCTATCATTGAAAAGTGAAAAGGTCCCTAAATCACAAATTTGCGAAAATCTAAACACCTGAAAATTACCAGACCTAAAGTATTATAACAAGGTTAGGGATATCGCAGTAAACGTATTAAAAAGTGGAAAGCGAGATTTTAAAACAGATATATAAGTGAGGAGATCATTTCTGGGTGACATGCAGTATTTTTAAACCTTACGATATCAAATATTGTGGCATAGATAAAATGTTGATGAATAATACTTATCTTGCTTTCTGTTCACAGATGATGAAGACTTCTCTCTATTATTGAATGCTTTACAAGGTGATTACCACTTTAATCCTTAGAGAACCTCATGTCGGCTATAGTGTTATTTGTGACATGCGACTGTGATTGGAAATGGTTATAGACGCGATAAGACTTAATTTTACAGCTATAACTAATTTTCAGTCACTTGAAGTTGTGTATCGTGGTAGCGAGACACAACTCCAAGTGACTGAAAATTGAAACTGAATACCTCAGCGTTTTAGGGGTTAACCCTTTCAGCACAGGGACCGTCTTTAGATGTCAGAATCTGATGTCATAGACGGCAGATTCTAACTTCTAAAGATATCCCTCCACTGAAAGAGTTAAAATATTTATAATGGTTGTAGACCCATAACATAGGAATTCAAGTGAAGCGGAAAGAGCTAACTAAGACATTTATGTTGATTTCAAGTTGAAAAAAACCCCTTTGGTTTCCATGGTTTATACACAAATATTTGAGCGTTGTAAGGGTTAACCCTTTAATCCCTAAAGAACCCGATATCAAATTTAGTGTTATTTATTAAAAAAGTTCCGTGAAAATTTCAGTTCTAACACCCAAGGTTTTAGGAAATTAAGTCATTCTTCAGAGATTCACACTTGTGTAATCAATTTCTTCATGTAGAAAATGTCTTACACATGTGATGCTGACACGATACGACTTAATATTACAACTATTGACTAATTTTCAGTCACTTGAAGTTGAATTTGACGTTTGAAGCTCATTGACTGGAAATTACATGGACACATTTATGCATATGAATAAAATTGGTTTATTAAAAAAATGGATGATCCATCTACATACTGATTACACTTACCGTAGTTATTTTGCAAATACATATATGAACATTTAATTTTCCGCTAATTGAGAATTGCTGTAGCCACTTAATGTGAGTAGACTGCCAGTAGATATAGCCATCAGGCTATAAACCTCAGGGTGAGTGAAAATGAGAAAAAATTAGAAGAAATATGCATAATCATGTCAATAATTTTTTTCTGCTGTAATCTATTTTCCCACTAAAATGGAGAGATATCAGTTATGAGAAACATACGACATTTGATTATACAGAAGTTATAAATCTCATGTAATATGATGTTTTCATACTAATTCATGACAAGCAAGTACATGTATAGTTGTTTTATAGTTTATAAACTAGCCAGTATTTTTTTATTGATACAGATTATGAGAAAGCAGTGAACAAGAAAGAGAATGCTAATTTACCAGACATGGTTTGTGTTATAACAGGTAAGTACACTGCAGGAATAAATGTGTCTGAATAAATAGTGATCAGCAGTAATTGAAGTAATTAGCAATTTATTGATATAGATCTCACTAGGAATTTAGTTTCAGTCTCATTTTATTTTGTTAAAAATTAACTTGAAACTGTATATACGGTCCATGCAGCACAAATGATTCATAAAAAACAAACATTTTTCTTTTAATTTATTTAGAATGACCACAATCCCTTAAAGAGTTAAATTATAATATTTAAATTTTGGGTCACGGTGGCGAGAGATAAGTTCTAGTGGATAAAAATTACTTATATTTGTATAGCATAAATCAAAACATATTCCAATCTAACAATTTTAGTGTTCATTCCTCTAAATTTTCTTGTTGGAAGGTTAAATTAAAAATATTTTTTCAGGTAAAGGCCCACTAAAACAGTATTATTGTGAGGAGATCGCGGCAAGGTCATGGTCACATGTCAAGGTGATCACACCATGGCTGGAGGCGGCAGACTACCCTACACTACTTGGTGAGTAAAACAAAAATATTTTGTGTAGTACACTTTAATTGCTAATTATATTGAAGAATAAAGAGGAGAATGAAAGCATTTCTTGATGATAAAAGATTTAGGTCAGCACATTTAAAGAAGAAAATTTGATCTTTGTTTATCTTTGTTTGCTATTGTGTTTTATACTTATTAGACTATTATATTCTACACTACTTTGTAAGTAAAGTAGCGGATGCAGAGGGAGGGGGGGGGGGGGGGGGGGGAGGATGTCTCTGACCCACCCTTTTGTGAAAGTAAATTTTACAAAAATCGCTCTAAAATCAAAATTTGACATCCTAAATTCTCACTTTTACCAGCTGAGAAGAGTTTTACACTGAAGTAAAAAAAATTGCACGAGGAAAACTAAATTTACAGCAGAACCACCTTTTTCGAAATCACCCGAAGTAAAACAAAACTGTAAAATGATGAATAAATATTTTGTGGAGTAAACTTTCATTGCTAATTATATATAAACAGTAGAATTTAGGCATCCATGAAACAGTTTTTGATGATAGAAGACTTTGATCAAAAAATATAAGACTACAGAAGACAATTTTATCTTTGTTTATATACTACATGTAATATGTTTTATACTTATTACACTATTATATTTTCAGAATTTATCTGCAATTATATATTTGATATTTTTATTGAACAGATTTTTGCACAGACATTTACCGTTATGATAAATTACATTTTTAGGCCGCCTTTTAATTTTTAATAAAAAAAGGTAGGGTATTGAAATTGAAGTTTGTCGTTGTCATTGCCCCGTCGATGGTAACATTTCCTTGTGGGCGTGATAACTTCAAAAGTTTGTCAGGTGTCCACTCAAATTTGTTCTGCATGTTCATAACCAGTTCTCGGACATGTTAAAAAATGGTTGAAAAAAAAATCAAAATGGCCGATTTATTGCACAAAATGGTTTACATTTAACGTCAATAATTTTACAAGTTCAATAATGGCGATGGCTTTTATTGAGTGTGCTCTTGTTTAGTCTACTTTTAATAAAATAATTGCAAAATTTACATAAATGATCAAGTTGTTAGTAATTTATGTCATGAAGTGGACCATCCCAGCAATAGCAATTTCCGCACATCTGTTTTTTTTCACCTTGAGATGTGAATTCACACCTCAAGGTGGAAGAAATTAGCCAATTATAATATCTCAAAACTAATCACTACTATGATGGATTATACAAATTTGTAGTATTAATTTATTCTTATTCAAAATGTAGAATTTCAGGAATAAATAATAATAGAGTTCAATACTATTATGAGATCAGCTATTTTCATCCAGATTCAGGTGGTAATCACCTGAATTTGGATGAAAATACATAAATAATATCTCAGAACATCACTATTGTGTGTGGTTATACAATTTTGTAGTCATTGAATTTTATTAAAAATGTGGCATTTGGGGAATAATTGCTAAGAGGGTTAAATACTATTATGAGGTCTTTATAAGATCAACCCTTGCTCTACCTAATGTTTGTTACTGTACACATTGGAAATAATAAAATTCCAAGACATTTCTGGGACAAATTCTGTAATTAAATTCCAGTAATAAAACAAATGTAAAGCTTCTGATTAAAGAGAATTTGATGACTTTTATTGAAAAAAATTAGGTCCTGCCAGACAACAGAGCAATCTCACTGTAAACCAATGTATTTTTTGCACTTGTATTGTTAGATAAAATAGTCACTAAAGTAGTATTTTGTAAGCAAACGTATCAATTGGTCTTGGCTTATCCCAAAAAATTATCAGCTTTAACTCATTCAAGCCTGAATTTTCATTGTAATCTTTATCCACTACAAGCCGCGAATTACTGTTTCAATTCTCGATTTCTAGTAGATAAATTGCCATGTGTTGTTAAAAAGTTTCATGAGAATTTTCATTCTAAAACCCTTAGTTGTAAGAAAATTAGATATGTTTTCAGGGATGTAATTGATGCTTTGATGCATTGTTAGGGTTTAAAGGGTTAAATAACGAAAAATAATTTATATAATATAGAAATCTTGCAGATTAACACTCCTCCTTCTGTGACCGTATGTACACGGGTTGAAGCTAGTTTCAAACCAAATAAAATGCCACAGAAATTCAGGAAATAGCTTGTGATAGATGTTCAGTTAATCAAGGAATTGCATTTGGGATATTTCTATTTTTCATATAAAGATATATTTTTCGTTAGTTAATCAAATAATTGAATTTAGGATATGTCTTATTTCCATATAAATATATATTTCTCGTCATTTGAAGCTGGAAATTTTTTTAGCAATTCTAGCTTCAAATGAATAAAAAAAATAGAAACAATTCTACATTAATGTTTACTCTCCCTGTGTTGTAGGCTGTGCTGACCTTGGTGTTTGTCTTCACTTGTCCTCTAGTGGCCTTGACCTACCTATGAAGGTCGTGGATATGTTTGGCTGTGGAGTCCCTGTGTGCGCTGTCAATTTTTCATGGTAGGTATTCTGATTTTACTGACGGTTATGACGAACAATCTGATGTGCAGCATTGTCAATGTGTTTAAAATGTATTAACCCTTATCCTGCTGATCACGACTATTGTCTTTTTAATCTTTTTTATTGTAAATGAAATATGTGTCTAGGCATCATGATTAGCAAATATTTGTGCTAAAATTAAACAAATACGACTAATTTGCATACACTTCAAGTTGTGGGTCGCGGTAGCGAGACACCACTTGAAGAGTGTGAAAATTTAAATAAGTTAACTTAGCAGGACAAGGGTTCATACTGTACCTCCTAAGTTCTCTTATTTAACCCTTGCACCGCTAGAACTGTATATTCAGTTTTCTATATGTTACAGTCCGAATGAAATGTCATTTAAATTCATGAAAAAGCTAGTACCGGTAGTAGACACTTAGTAAATTACATAAAGAAAAAGTCACTTCAAATCTGTCACTTTTGCGTTGCATGCTATTCGCTAATTGCTCACGTGATTTTCATCCGATTGTCATGAAATTTGACAAGCATTATTTTCTAGTCCTCATAAGGCAACTTCCCTGAAAATTTCAAGAAAAAAGATTATGTAGTTTAAAAGTAAGACCATTTGACATGTAGTAAATTTCGAATTATGACGCTCCTTTATAAGCCATTGATTTCATTCAGCTTTAATCTCGAAATCCTACTACATGTCAAATGGTGTAACTTTTGAAATACTCACTCAGGCGGTAAAATTTAATGAAAATTGATCGAGAATTGACTGAGAAATCAATGAAAAACACCCAACGTTGGTGGAAGTTGACTGCAAGTGTAACTCAATTTAGGAGCTAGATGTCTATTTCTCATTAATAAACATTTTTTTGTCATTTGAAGCTGGAAATTGCAGCAATTCAGCAGAACAAGGGGTACATTTTCACCCACTTGAAGTCGTGAAAATTATTCATATTTGTCTAATTTGAGACCAAAGATTTACAATTCCTACTGATTGAACATCATCTTTTCTAATTTGAGACCAAACATTTACAATGCCTACTGACTGAACATCAATTCACCAGAAAAGGTAATTGATCTGATAAAAAAAATACTGAAAACAATTGGAGTTATATTGATTGCTGATTCTCAACTTGTTATTTCTAAGCAAGTGATAGAATATTAACCCTACAAATACTAATGTATTGTTCACTGTATTTCCTTTCATAAAAAACTCTTAACTTCTTAAGTCGATCCCAGCAGAGTAAGAGTAAAAATATTTATAATGTCCGTAGACCCATAACATAGGTATTCAAATTAATCAGAGAGAGCTAACTAAGACATTCATGATGATTTTAAATTGAATAAAACCCTTTGGTCTCCATGGTTTATACAAAAATAATTCAGCGCTTTAAGGGTTGATGATGGAAGCTCCAGCTTTCAATGACAATAAACACAGTTTATTGTCAGTTCATTACTTACCATTACCTGATATTATGGAAAATGTCTTGATTTGACCAGGTGTTGATGTCAAATGGTCTAACTTTTAAAATAGTGCATATAAATTTACGAAATTTTCAGGGTTATTAGGATTCTATTAAAATATGATTTTTACAAAAAATTATGAAAATCAGTTGATAATTGGCAGAGAAATCAAGGAAAAACATGCGCTACTGGTTAGTTGTGGCCTAAGGTATAGTTGTTCTAAGTGCTTTAAAGGGTAATCTAACTCTATCTAATCTAATCACATTTAAACGCACCACACCGCATATTACGTATAAAGTTCATCACATAAAAAAGTAGTATAGATCTTCACAATGATGAGCTTTTTTATTTGAGATATGGTATAAATTTTGGAGTGATACATAAAAAATCTTTTACCAATAGCTCAAATGAGTTTGAAAATGGGCGAGCATCAATCGCGCTGACAAAAATGGCAGACTATCTGCAATTATTTTTTTATTATGCTTAATAAGTGGATGCTAGACCATTACCATAAAAAAAAATGTGCGATTTCACGGGGGGATATGCTCTGAAAAATTTCAAATCTATGAAATAAAAAATGATCATTATTCACTTTAACATGCATAATATCTGGAAAACCGTGCCAGATAGCTAGACCATTAGTATGAAACAAAATGTGAGACTTCATGGAAAGATTCAGCCTGACAAATTCCAACTTAATTAAATTAAAAATGGCTGACTTGCTGACATTATTGACTTTATTATGCGCAATATCTGGAAACACATGACTAATTTGAAATAAATGGTCATGAGATATAGTAGTCAAAATTTAAAAGCTATAGTCTATAAAGTTTAAAAAAAATTCAAATAATTTTCGCTTTTAAATGTTGATTAGCCCTTAAAGCGCTGAATTATTTTTTATAAACTATGGAGACCAAAGTGTTTTTTTTCAATTTGAAATCATCATAAATGTCTCACTTAGCTCTTTCTGCTTCATTTGAATACCTTTGTTGTGGGTCTACGGCCAGTAGAAATATTTTAATTCTTACAGTCTGTAGACATCAGAATCTTACATCTACAGACGAAAAATTCTGACGACTGAAGTCGATCCTCATGCTGTAAGAGTTAAACATGTTAAACGTTAAGATTTGCAAATCTTTGATCTCAAATTAATTCAACTTCAAGTGGGTGAGAATGTATAATTTTGCTGTAGTGGTTAAAGGGGATATTGTTATATTTTGTGACAGCCTGGATGAACTGGTTGAACATGAGAAAAATGGCTTGGTGTTTGACACACATCAACAGCTGTCCGCACAAATACAGGTAAAACCCGCATCAACAGCTGTCCGCACAAATACAGGTAAAACCCACATCAACAGCTGTCCGCACAAATACAGGTAAAACCCACATCAACAGCTGTCCGCACAAATACAGGTAAAACCCACATCAACAGCCGTCCGCACAAATACAGGTAAAACTCACATCAACAGCTGTCCGCATCAATACAGGTAAAACCCGCATCAACAGCTGTCCGCACAAATACAGGTAAAACCCACATCAACAGCTGTCCGCACAAATACAGGTAAAACCCACATCAATAGCCGTCCGCACCAATACAGGTTAAACCCACATCAACAGCTGTCCGCACAAATACAGGTAAAACCCACATCAACAGCCGTCCGCACAAATACAGGTAAAACTCACATCAACAGCTGTCCGCATCAATACAGGTAAAACTCACATCAACAGCTGTCCGCACAAATACAGGTAAAACTCACATCAACAGCTGTCCGCACAAATACAGGTAAAACTCACATCAACAGCTGTCCGCATCAATACAGGTAAAACTCACATCAACAGCTGTCCGCACAAATACAGGTAAAACTCACATCAACAGCTGTCCGCACAAATACAGGTAAAACTCACATCAACAGCTGTCCGCATCAATACAGGTAAAACCCACATCAACAGCTGTCCGCACAAATACAGGTAAAACCCACATCAACAGCTGTCCGCACAAATACAGGTAAAACCCACATCAACAGCTGTCCGCACCAATACAGGTAAAACCCACATCAACAGCTGTCCGCACCAATACAGGTAAAACCCACATCAACAGCTGTCCGCACCAATACAGGTAAAACCCACATCAACAGGTGTCCGCACAAACACAGGTAAAACCCACATCAACAGCTGTCCGCACCAATACAGGTAAAACCCACATCAACAGCTGTCCGCACAAATACAGGTAAAACCCACATCAACAGCTGTCTGCACCAATACAGGTAAAACCCACATCAACAGCTGTCCGCACAAATACAGGTAAAACCCACATCAACAGCTGTCTGCACCAATACAGGTAAAACCCACATCAACAGCTGTCCGCACAAATACAGGTAAAACCCACATCAACAGCTGTCCGCACAGCTACAGGTAAAACCCACATCAACAGCTGTCCGCGCAGCTACAGGTAAAACCCACATCAACAGGTGTCCGCACAAATACAGGTAAAACCCACATCAACAGCTGTCCGCACAGCTACAGGTAAAACCCACATCAACAGCTGTCCGCACAAATACAGGTAAAACCCACATCAACAGCTGTCCGCACAAATACAGGTAAAACCCACATCAACAGCTGTCCGCACAAATACAGGTAAAACCCACATCAACAGGTGTCCGCACAAATACAGGTAAAACCCACATCAACAGCTGTCCGCACAAATACAGGTAAAACCCACATCAACAGCTGTCCGCACAAATACAGGTAAAACCCACATCAACAGCTGTCCGCACAAATACAGGTAAAACCCACATCAACAGCTGTCCGCACAAATACAGGTAAAACCCACATCAACAGCTGTCCGCACAAATACAGGGAAAACCCACAAACATCAACTTAAGCATTTAAATGATATGATAAAGAGATTATTTTTCTCAAAATTTTATAACCTTTTTTATGTATGATTGAAAACCATTTTTATTGGTGATATGTCATTTATCTTGTTAATTTGATAATACACATTGTCTATTACACATTGATATTACACATTGTCTACTTATTCCACCCTTTGTTGATGCAGTAAAATCTGGACATTGCCCCAATGACCTACTAATGTTCGACCACCATCTGCAGCGCTGGTACAGCATTAGAACTATATTGTGTTTGCAGTATATATTACATGTACTGATAATTAATCCTCATACATGTTCACAACTGAAAACAACAATTCAAAATTTACATTTATGCCTTTAAACCTTATCCTGCTAAGTTACTTGAGGCTCCCCCTACCAGGGGGGTGCTTTTTGTTTTTGTACCGTTTCGTCAGCCGCTGCCTGGCAGCGCCGCCGAGCATGGACGCCGCCTCTCATCCATCCACTGTCACCCTGATATCTACAAAACCGCTTTTCAATTCATTTGGAGTATTAATTCCTAAGTTGCATTAATTTTTAAGAAAGTTCGAAAAAATATTCGGGTCATGGTGTCCATCTTTAGTCTTTTTTCGTCAAATTAGGACCTTGTCACCCTGATATCTACAAAACCGCTTTTTCGATTTATTTGATGTCCAACATACTGGATGCAAATATTTATTCCTAGGCAGCATCAATTTTTCATAAAGTTTGTGAAAATATTCGGGTCATGGTGGCCATCTTTAATCTTTTTTCGTCAAATTTGGAACTTGTCACCCTGATAACTTCAAAGCGGCTTATCCGATATACTCAATATTCAACATACTGCATAGTAGTATTAATTTATAGCTAGCATCAGAAAGTTCGGAAGAATATCTGGGTCATGGCGGCCATCTTAAACTTTTTTCATCAAATTAGGACCTTGTCACCCTGATGTCTACAAAAGCGCTTGCTCGATTCACTTTGTGTTCAACCTGCTGGATGCAAGTATTAATTCCTAGGCTGCATCAATTTTTCAGAAAGTTTGGGAAAATATTCGGGTCATGACGGCCATCTTTAATCTTTTTTCGTCAAATTATGACCTTGTCACCCTGATTTCTACAAAACCACTTTCTCGATTCACTTTGTGTTCAACATGCTGGATGCAAGTATTAATTCCTAGTCTGCATCAATTTTTAAGAAAGTTCGGGGGAATATTCGGGTCATGGCGGCCATCTTTAATCTTTTTTTGTCAAATTAGGACCTTGTCACCCTGATAAGTTCAAATCCACTTATCCAATACATGTATACTCAATATTCGAAATACTGCATAGTATTATTAATTGCCAGCCTGCATCAATTATTCAGAAAGTTCGGGAAAATAGTCGGGTCATGGCGGCCATCGTTAATCTTTTTTTCGTAAATTTAGGACCTTGTCACCCTGATTACTTTAGAGCCACTTATCAGATATACTCAATATTCAACATAATACATAGTAGTAGTATGTCTTAGATTGCAGCAATTTTCAGAAAGTTCGGGAAAATATCCTGGTCTTGGCGGCCATCTTTAATCTTTTTTTCGTCAAATTAGAAACTTCAAAGCTGCTTATTCGATACACTCAATATTCAATGTACTGCATGGCTGACGCTAATATTACTTCGTAGACTGCATCAATTTTTCAGAAAGTTCGAGAAAATATCCGGGTCATGGCGGCCATCTTTGATCTTTTTGGGTCAAAAAAGCACTTAAGTCAGCCTAAAGCTGCTAGCCTCTGCCTCATAACAGCATAATATTAATTGATAATTACATGTACAAATTGATTATCTGCTAAAATTATAAATAATGTATAACTCTTGTTTGAAAAGTGTGAGGGGGAGTCTTCTTGGGTGTTTACATGGTAAACACTTACATCTAGTTTTTTTAAATTTTCACCCACTTGAAGTTGTGGCTACCACGACCCACAACTTCAAGTGGGTGAGAATTACTCATATTTGTTTACTTGAAGACCTTTCCTTTGCAAATCCTGATGTTTAAACACACATTTTGTTCCCAATATCAGTGATTTAATCGACTAATAAAGCAGGTTAAAAACGACAATACTCGTGATCAGCAGGATAAGTGTTCATTTCATTTTTCGAAATTTTATCATACTCTGACACTTGATTAATCCCAAGTGTTTATTTTACAGGAACTTCTCCAGGGTTTTCCCGAGAAATGTCCCAAACTGGACAGATTCAGACAGAATCTCAAGCAGTTTCAGAATACTCGATGGGATGACAGCTGGAAGAGCACTGTGCTGCCTCTGCTGGAATAATACTCACCTAATTACCATATTGACACTGGTACTCCTAGTACCCGGTATATATAAATTTTATTTTCCAGCAAATTCCAATCAAGTAAAATGCAACTGATTCAATTTGGGAGGTCTCTTCCTCTAATTGCGGCAGCATTTTCTGGTTCAAATGACGCAAAACACTGACATTTTAGCAGATTATTGTTTAAACACTGTGCTTCCTCTGCTGGAATGATACTTGTATAATTGCTATATTTTTGGACCAAACGAATTCTTGTCATTCATTCCAGATAAAGTTGTATAAAGCAAAAAAGTCTCATTTGTTATATGTTTTTTTTAAACTTGACGTGCTCTTATCCAATACCTCAGTTTCTCCTAGGTATTTCTATGGTTAAGTCAATACATGAGTCAAAATGTGGATACAATTGTAAATTGAAGCTATATGTTCGCGTAAAATTATATTACATGTACCCCCGTTATATACTTTGTTGTAAATTAATTTTAGTTTATTTTAGGTATTTCTCCTAGGTATTTCTATGGTTAAGTCAATACATGAGTCAAAATGTGGATAAAATTGTAAATTGAAGCTATATGCTCGCGTAAAATGATATTACATGTACCCCCGTTATATACTTTGTTGTAAATTAATTTTAGTCATTTTATACAAAAAATTATTACCTGTAATTTATACAATATGAATAAAAAGGGTGGGTTAAACATCCTCCATATTCATTTCACATGTCACATTTAAAGATGGCGATATTTCTAGCTGACTGATTTGACTATGGGAAATTTAATTCGTTTAAAATTTTTTGGTGGATGATGGTGTTTTGGAGTATATATATATATATATATATAAAAAAATTGAAGTCAACAGTACAATCAATCATGATATTTAAAAAGTCAGCTAGACTATAGCAGATAAAACTAATTCGTGAAAGGAATGTATTCAAATTATTCTTCATTGTTGACTATTTTTTAGGTGTAAAACTTATTTAGTGCGCTCTTTCCCCTATGTTATGGGTCTACTTGTAAATATTTTACTGTTTCAGTTTGGGGATCAACTTTAGACCTCAGGATCTGATAAAGTCGATCTCCGCGCTGATAGGTTAACATTGAAACGTCACCGGGTAAACCTGTGGGTTTGCTGGGCTTCATAAAGGGGCCTCGGCAAACAATATTTATTTATTTCGTTGATATAACGTTGCCTATTTGTGAGAGGGTGTTGTGAACCCCTAAGAAACCTCCACTGGATGCAGTACTCCCTACATGCACAATACACCCCCCATACATAAATTATTGATCAAACAAAACCCGCCATTCTTACCAATACATTTTATTATGATATAACATGATAAAAAATCAGGTAAATTCCATATGACAGTCAGATATATATTACATAGATTACTTATAGCTAATGATTGAATCATAGTTTATATACAAACATCAGAAAATGATGTATGACATTTAGATATACATTACTTATCACTAAAGATTGGATCACGGTTTATATACAGACATCCTGTTATCACGTAAACACTTTGATTGGATTCTGACTTAGTAATTGTTCATAATACACAATACAATAAATATTTTTTGCATCTTTTCCAAGATTAATTGGTAAATTCAACATTATTGTCAACATTTTTCATTCATTAACAAACAAGTTTAACTGGTACTGGCATCATCAGCAGTTTCCCAAAAATAAGTTTTCAATAAAACTTTCAACTCCATGTCTTGGTTCTTAATTACTTAGATTGAATAAGTATTTATACTTATTATAGTAAATTAATGTATGACAAAATGTTTCGTCCAAACATTCAAAGTTATTTTATACATAATGTATACTAATCTTATTATATCTACCTTTCTCAGTCCATCTTGAATAATTACAAGCACACAATGTCTTCGATAATTGTGAAATAAAAAAAATATATGCTTATATGTGTAGGTCTATATCTAAAATGATCAACACACTCAGGATACTATTAATAAATATTTAAATATTATACTTAATCTTCAAATATCATAAATACATTTTTTTGTTTTGAGAGCAAAAAAAATAATCAAATATAATAAACATCAGCAATTTGTTGACTGTGATCAATGGGGTGTGAATGTAACAATAACGTAGACCCTCAACATATATTTTAAATATATTATAAATGAAGAAATCTGCGCACACCATATCAAACACATCCATCTTACCAATGTTTCCGGCCTAATATATACATTAGAGCGCCTTATGCTAATAGTTGAAAGTGTAAAGATGGTTTGACCTGAAAATTAAATGGATGTATCTTCAACTTAACAAAGTGGCATATATTTATTTATTCCACAGGGGGTGATGTTTAAAACTTCAAGCAATCACTCGACAATAAACAAGGTAATGTGCAACCACAACTGAATATTTTGAACTTAGAAACCTTTTTACTTTAATATAATATAGTATCATTCTTCTCATGTGTCCACCAAGCGACAAACAGTATAAACATTCAAAAATAGTTCTATATTTCTAGAGAATCTGCAGTATTCACCAGATTATATTTTATATTGGCCAGTAAAGTTATCCAAATCACTCTAATGGAAAATATATGTCATATGTTTTTTCCAAAAAAATGTCTGTAAACACTCCAATTTACAGAGACATAGGACATGTTCAGGAACCTGTCTTATGTTTATAACTATATAAGGTCATATATAAAGTGAAGTGCTTACACAAAATAAATTACTAAATTTCCGTCTTCTGTATTTTTCATGGGTTTCAAAGAAAAAATGAACATTTTTACTTGGATTAACAATGTTGAATCATACATTTTACTATTTTCATTTAATCATTCAAGTTTCTGTATTGAAACTGATTTTGCTAATTCAATTTTCAATACAAAGAAAATAATTACAATAAATAGAAACAAATTATTTCACTGTTGACAATGAACGACTATCTTGATATTTCATGCTGAAACGTCAACGTATCTTTTGATAAAAATACAATTCAAACATCTAAGGATAGAAGTTTATTCAGCTGGTAAAGAGAACTTATCCTCTGCGGGCAATTCATCAAGCGTGAGGCCAAAGGCAGTCTGCCAGACTGTGTGGCCAATGCCACTATTATATTGTGATGTTTAGCTTGGTCGTTTTTGCGTGACATGATTAACCCACTAATTATGTTATTTAAATTGAATTTGTGTCTCGCTACCGGGAACCACAACTTGAAGTGTGTGAAAATTACTATAATTTGAGACAAAAAATTTGCAAATTTAAAAGCTCATTTCAAACTAAATGCCGCCAGATCAAGTTTAAATTTTAAAAAATCTAATTTTTGAAATAGATCCAACCCCTTGCTAGTGCCGCTGAGGGGTTAGTTTTTTAAAAAAAATTGTTTGTTTTTTGACTCATTCAGTCACAGCCAAATAACTTTGGACTCCCTGTTTTGGTTTTCTTGCTAAGGTCCTGCTCATGCTGGCTAGGTAGTTCTGCCTCACACCTGATACATTGCCCGGTGAAGAGGGGGGGGGGGGAACTCTGTTATCTACTAATATACATATTAACATAATTTCACGACTGAGCCATCCGTTACTTTATCACAGGTCAAATGGGTGAAATACACACAAGAGTTAATCAAGCTCTGAATAACAACTAAATACAAAACAAAAAATCAAACCAACTCAATTCTCAAATGGGTTGAACCAATCAGATGCTGAAGAAGTAGGTCAAACAATTTGAAAAAATACTGATCACAATATATAATTAACAAACAACTGAGAAAAAACAATACCATCAACTTATATGCTAGTCAACTAGCTAAAGTAGTTATTCTGGACATGACTAATGTCCACCGTGTAATCACACAATATGTTTCCATTTCTAACCTCAAGTTATAACAATACATACGCCAATTTTATCAATCTGCAGCCATATTCTTGAAGAAATTAAATTCTTACTTTTAACCCGTAAATCGCTACATTAGAAAAAAAATTCACCTACTTGAAGATTCACCACAACTTCAAGTGGCTGAAAATTTCAGTTTAATTGGAGACCAAACACTTGCAAATCTTGATGTTTAAACACTCGTTCCCAACAACCGTTATTTAAACGGGTATAGTAAGACCCGAAGTTCGTTCAGAAATAGGACATAGGAGCCGTATTCTTGGCCGAAGTTAAGATCTCATTTTAACACCTCAAGCGCTAAGGCTTGGACTTTAAATCAGATTATCTGTTTCATTAGCACGTTAAATGATTCAGGTTAAATGGCTGCTATTGTGTTTAAAAATAAAGATTTGAAAATGTTATACAACTATCAGTAAGTTTCACCCACATGAAATTGTTGGTCACGGCAGCGAGACACAACTTCAAATGGTTGAACACAAGATAATGACCTTTAATTCTTTAAGAAAATTCAGAGATTTTTTGTAGATCTTCGTTAAAGCTGTGATAACGAAATAGGTGTCGTAAATATAAGAATAAATCGTAACTTTACACAAAAGTTAGGATCTTCAAGTCTTGTAATTTTCTTGTAAATTATTGTAAATTTGTAATCCAAGTCAAAATAATATATTGACGCAACATGCCATTTTTAGAGGAAGGACTGCTTCATGATGTCATTTGAAATGGAAGGGATGGTAGTCACTGATAATAGATCACCCAAACTATAACAATGAAAGTAACAATACAATTATGACATCACATGGTCGTGATGTTACAATAATTGTTATCATATGAAGCATGAATGAACGGTTATACAATATTCACACTGTCGTTGCAATTATGTTAGTGTGT
Organism: Flabesymbios commensalis; assembly: GCA_964017125.1. Lineage (NCBI taxonomy): Eukaryota > Metazoa > Annelida > Polychaeta > Terebellida > Flabelligeridae > Flabesymbios > Flabesymbios commensalis. The sequence goes on along the minus strand of OZ024904.1, from coordinate 404,169 downwards.
ATTTAAAACACTAATTTGAGAAAATGTCTAACCAAGTGTTGGTTTAATGTTGGGCCACCGTCTACGACGCTGGCCCAACATTAAACCAACACTTGGTCATCGTAGTGTTCCAGGAACTTCCCTCTTCTTCATCTCCAGATTTCTTCATATCTTGTTTCCATTAGAAAAGTTAGGATAATTCCTAATTTTTCGAATGGAAATGAGAGAAAGTCAGGATGATGAGTACAAGGATGAGTCCAAGGGGTCCCACAAACAGTCATAAGATCGATCTTATTTTAGATCTCTCTTAAGACCGGTCTTAGGGGGTCTCTCTTAAAACCGGTCTAATCTTTTCTAATGTGTATGAGCAATAAATAAAAAATATTATAATCATAAATCGTTTATACAAACTGACAACATTTCAAAATCATCAGAATTGAAATATTAATTGCATCTTCAAATCAAAGAAAAAAATTCGGCACTTTAAATGTTATGGTTCTCTCGTCAAAATAGTTGAAGTAAACAGGTCGTTGCAAGATCTCAAGCGTTTTAACAAAACAAAAACTGACTACTTCAGTAGTTACTATATACGAATGCATAGGCACACCTAACAGAGACGTCGCAATGGCAGACTAAATACATGCGCAATAGCAACGACTTGTCTACTTTAACATGAAAATAATAATTACTAGCTGTCTACATATCAGTTAAAGCATGTATTTTATCACCAGTATAACATAATTGTTTGATAAGCACCAGAATTGATTGACTTTTACTTCTCACTGTACATATATGATATTATCATTATATATATATAAATATATATATAGGGCACTGACATTGCATATTCACATACAGGCAGGGCGTACATGTATACGGTAGACATTTAGGCCCTGCTATTCTAATCTATACTGCCCCCCCCCCCCACTCCCTGTAGTCTATACATATGATAAATGTCAGGGTTTAAAAAGTTAGATTGTAATAGTAATAGCATGAGTTAGCAGGGCTATGGGTTCATCTTGAAGGCCTTCTTTGAGGCCTACCAGGATGATTTGATCCCGAGGCCAAATTTACCAAGGTGGACGTTCAAGCGAACTCAGCCCTCCCCCCCCAAAAAAAAAATTAAAAAACCACGCTATTATTAATAAAGTGTCAAATAACGTATGAGGGCGTAGCCTCAGCAAAATACAATCTTTATATATAATATGAAAGATAGTGACTCTAGGTATAATAAATAAGCGTTTGTGCACACTGCTTGGTGACTATGTAGTTGCCATGGTGACTGCATATGTGCAGTAGCCATGGTGTAAACTGATAGTAGATCTAACATACTCATCAGAACAATGCGTTATGTACGGAGAAGATATCACGAAGATAATGTTTCGTTGTAATATGTCTGGTGAAAATACCAATCTTCATGATTTGTCACAAATACACAGTTTGATTGAAGGTGTGATATAAAGAAAGTATCAGTTTATGGTCGTTTCCAAACATGAATACCACACATGTTAAATCCCTAATGCTTCATTTTCCATGCATGGACCACGTGACACGTCTTGTGAATATTAAATGGGATAATATCCATAACAATAGGGATGTGTTGCGCATTCAAAATGCAAAGAAACACCAGCAGTGTTAATTGGAGAAAATTTAGGCCTTCTCGGTTTTGATTTTTATCATTGACGCTATTCTTGGAAGTCTTCGATATATGGAAGCATTTAAAACACTCGTTGACACACATAAGTAACTCTACTAATATTAGAGTTTGAAGTATTATTCCTGAAAGGACTAAACTTTTAACTTGAAGTTGTGTTTCGCTCCTACGACCAACAACTTCAAGTGGGTAAAATTACCTACACATGTATCATTTTAACCGGAAGTCCAACCTATGTGGAAATTTGGTGAAATAGGCGGTTTTCAATGCAGCTTTGGGCTGTTTTGTCACAATCGCCCAAGGAACAGCACCGTTCTTTACTGCCAAATTATTGATAGACATATTTGAGGTCCAGATTATACACCACTTATATATTATCCTTCACGACGTCATTTTAGCCACCTTTCTACTCTGGAATCACAAGGATTTACTGAAATGCCTGTGATCCACAAACTCAAGCACCAACCGTATCCATCTGTATAAATATTGACAACAGTTCACCATGACATCATCGTCATCGATCAAGGTCATCGATCAAGGTCACGGATAATTCTCTGGTGTTGACTCAACAGCCTGGCAATGTCGGCAGCCTGAAAAAAATATGTCAACTGATTATATATTGTAGTAATAAAAATGTACTGAGAAAACATCTCGTCAACTAAGTACGAGTATATTATCAGCTCGAGCAATTAAAGCATCCTTATAATTTAAAGGGACTGGCCCAGGCTAAAATCATAAAAAAATCGGTGATTTTATTTCGGGTTCTTCATATATGACCATATGATGTAAACATGTACATAGACTAGAACTGCAAATTTATTTAATTTTTTGTGCCACGCATTCACCAGTTTGGCTAGATATAGAGACAAAATTCCTGATTTCTAATTATTGACAACCATGTCAAAAATAGGAAATGCGGGAATTTCGTCTCTTTATCTAGCCTAACTGGTGAATGCGCAGCACAAAAATTATAAAAAATTGCAGTTCTAGTCTATGTACATGTTTACATCATATGGTCATATTAAGAGCCCGAAAAAAAATCATTTTAATTTTAATGATTTTTAATGATTTTAGCCTGGGCCAGTCCCTTTAATATACGTCAAAAGTCGACCCCCACGCTGGAAAAATAAAAATAATGGCCGTAGACCCATAAGAGAGGTATTTAAATGAAGCAGAAAGAGCTTACTAAGACATTGATGATGATTTCAAATTTAAAAATTAAATTTTAATGATATTTTCTTTTCTTTGAAACATACCAGGAACTGTATGCCTATATATACGTTTCTGGCAGCACAACCGTGTTAATAAATATATATGTGATTTTCCAAACTGACTAATAAGAGGTGGTGGTGCGTCTTTTATAATAACGATGCTGTATCAAGGGCAGATTTGCTTATATCTGTCAAAGTTATGGAAATTATTATAATAATCACCTGTTCAGTGAAGATCCGTAACGTTCTCTGATGCATCAAGTCACCAATTTTAAGGTCCAGCTGGAGTTGTCCCTCTCTGTTCTTTGATGAACGACAACTGATAACTTCTTTCAGAGGCACAAACAGTAATGTGGTCTGTGAAAAACAGTAGAATACATAAAAAAGTTTAAACAATAAGTACAAAAATATAAACAATAGCGTGGTCTCTATAAAACAAACATAATGCGGAGGATGTTTTCAGATATAATTCTGAAAAGGTACTAAGTGCAACGAAAAAAAATCCTGAAATGAATTGTTTGTTTAATTTTCTTTTGCGCGCTCATCAAAAACAGATACAAAATACAGTGGCTTTAATAGTTTTCAAATAAATTCAAGAAACCTTATAATCCCAGCAGATACGCCGTTGAACCAATGTTGCCTTAACGTTGGGCCAGCATCGTAGAGGATGGGTCAACATCAAGGCAACGTTAGGGATTATAAAATATTAAACACACAATGCAAACACAAAATCTAATGTTGAGCCAGCGTTGTTGACGGTGGAGCAACATTTACTAAACATTTGGTCCTGCGTTTGCTTGCTGGTTTGGTAAATCCTGAATACATTCGTTTATTTACACAAAAAGAATACATACATGAGTTTTGCTGTTCAGACAGTGTAGACCTTGTACATTAATGCCCAGAATACATTCTCCCTGAACCTTCACGTCCTCAACTTTCTGGGAAAAACAGAACAGAATATCACAATATAAATTGTCCTAGTATTATTCAAGGACATCACAAATTCGCCAAAGCCGTGCTATTTTACAATTTGGATACAGTTTTCTGGCCACACAACCAGTAGAGCAAAGTTTAAAAATCATCTTGAAATTATGAGCTATTGAATATCTACTGAACTTCAGAAATTTTCTTTTTTGTTGAATTAATTAATGACTCCACTTACTTTAACGTTGAAGAATGTTGATCCAAATAGAGGCCACCTGGACACGGTTTCTGTAAACATAGATGAGAATGATACCTAGTAAATACAGAGCGCATTTTGAACTCATTGAAGAGTGATAGTCTAAGTAATGTCACATAAGTACATAGGAAGCGTATTTTTCACTCTATTAAAGAGTGATAGTCTAAGTAATGTCACATAATCACCTAGGAAAAGTGTATTTTTCACTCTATTTAAGGGGCTTTGTCTAGTTAAAAAAAATCCGAGAAAAACTCGGATTAGTCAGAACCCGCACACCCACCCCATTATCCAATTTTTTATTTTTTTTTGAAACATTTTGAAACATGTAAACAAAACAAAAAAAGACAAAATTTCCAACAAAAAAAAATCCGAGTTGGGGCTTGACCCACCCATCCACTTCCGAGTTTTTCTCGGATTTTTGTAATTATTTTAGCTTGATAAAACCCCTAAGAGCGATAGTCTAATAATGTCACATAATTACCCAGGGAAGCGTATTTTGCACTCTATTGAAGAGTGATAGTATAAGTAAGACCCATAAGAACCATAGCTGAATACTCCTCACCAGTCTGGTCTCCTTTTTATAAGTCTCATATTGAATTAGTTGAGCGCATACAGAGAAATTTTACACGATACGCCATGCATTATCCTCCACTAAACAATAAAGATCGCTGTGTAAATATGAATATTTTGCCACTTTCATATCAAAGAGAAATGGCAGACATTTAATTATTTTTTAAATCCATGTATACGACCAATTTTTCTAATAATATTTCTGAGCTTGTTAAAACTTATATACCAAATTCAAGACTTCGCTCTCACCAAAAAAGTCTCCTTTTGTAATTTAAACTCGTAAGAACAGAGGCATATAAGGGGTATTATTCTAATAGAATTGTTACTCTATCGAACAAGTTACCACCAGAACTCTTGATATTTTCGTTGGAGAGTTAGACGATTTCTATTGTAACAAGTTCAAAGACACATTTACCAGTAATGATATATGTTCGTGGACAAGTACTTGTCGATGTCAGGCGTGTGCGTGTTTTTAATGCATAGTTATGATTTCAACCTTATTTCTTACCTACATACGTTCACTTAACACATTTCCTATTTTATGTAGCTTTATGCTTTTAAATTATACTATAGCATACTTTATACTTTTTTACAACGTACTTTTATATAATTTGTATATATATTTATATATAATTTTTATATTATAATGGATGTCAAACCGATTGGGTGCTGGTCACCTGTAGTGACATCCTTGGCATGCTTTTTTATTGTACATTTATGTTATATATTGTATTATTATAATTATCATATTGTATTATATTGTACACTTTGATTGTATGCATCAAGCTCAATAGATAAATAAATAAAAAGTAATGTCACATAATCACCTAGGAAAAGTGTATTTTTCACTCTATTTAAGAGCGATAGTCTTAAGTAATGTCACATAATAACCCAGGAAAAAGTGTATTTTTCAATCTATTGAAGAGTGATAGTCTAAGTAATGTCACATAATCACCTAGGAAGCGTTGTGTGCACTCTATTTAAAAGTTATAATCTACATTATGTAACATAATTACCTAGGAAGCGTATTTTGCACTCTATTGGAGAGTGATATTCCACTTTTTTCATGCTATCCTTCACTATGTTGGTCCACTGTTGTAGCTCCATATCCGCCAAGGAATGTGCCGTGCGAGGCACAACCTGCTCAACATCCTTCCTGCAAACATTATCCTTAAAATTAAACCTTAAAGCGCAAAACAGTTCAGAATACGCTCGCGAAAATGATCATTTTCAAAATCAAAACACACCAGTGCGAAGATGATGAACACAAAGGGAAATGAAATAAGCTGTTACATTTTGACGGTTTTAGCGTGGGATATCCAAGTAAAAGAAGTCACCACAATCTGACCTTGGAACAGAAAAAAACCTCTCACATTTCGCATCGGTTTTTGCGTTGGTTTGTCGACAGTCAGGCGAATTTCGCGTCTCTCCTCGCCTCCCTCATCCCGTTGGTGTGTTTGGACTTTGAGCTTACTCATCGCATTAATACACCCATGGCATATTTTTACTAAAAAAGAATTTATTAACCCTTTCGGTGCAGGGACCGATTTTAGACGTCAGAATCTGACGTCTGAAGTCGATCCTGTACTGAAAGAGTACTTTATAAATAATAACACAGATATTCACATGAAGCAGAAAGAGCTATGATTCATCGCTAGAAGCGTTAATACTGGTATCATAATGCTGGGCATATCGCTTAACCCTTTAAGCCCTCACGATTCATTAAAGCATCTGATTACTTCCCCAAAAACAGACTTAATTTTCCTATAAACTAAGGCTTTAAGAATGAAAATTTCCATGGAACTGGCGTACCAATACATTGCAATTTTCTTTAATTTTTCAACCACATTAAATCATCTTCATCCACTACAAGTCGAGAATTTCGACAGCAATTGGCCTCTTGTAGTGGATGAAGACAATGATAAATTCAGACTTGAAAGGGCTAAATCAGGGAATTTGTATATGAGAGTAATATAATCCCAAGGGATAATTCTTGTGACGTTAGATACAATGTGACTTACTGTTGTGGGATTCCTGTCTTCTCGTTGGCACGGAGCTGAAGAGCCGCCAGAAACGCCACATCCTCCTGTGTAACATAACAAAAAAGTTTACCATGAAGGTTTTTAAAAATGAAATGAAAATGGTGTTTTGAGGCCGCCTTTGTACACATATAGGCTAAACCGAGCCAGGAGAACCTCCTGAGCACGCTACGTCTCTGTCACCGAGGCTCACCACAATATTGAATCTTTACGAGTGAGCAGGGAAGAAAGATTTTGTTTCTTTGAAACTTAAAGGCCAGAGCGGGGTTCGAACCCGCGATCTCCGACTTTGCAAGCAGGCAGCTTTAACCACTGCACCAGGGCCCCCACCCTAATAAAGTTTTTAAAGACTTTTGAACTTTTACATGACACATATTGATCATTAATATATATATTTTATATGCCGCGTTAACATGATTAATCAATTATTTTTTGGTGATTTCATTATAATCCCTTGTATATGAACAGTTAGGATCACTGAATGTATCCAAGTAAGATGATTCGACGCAGCGTGATTCGAACCAGTGACCTCCTGGCTCATAGTCACCCACGCCACCAATGAGATATTTCATCAGCAGAAGACGTTAACCTGATTTAATTTTTAGTTTAATGTTGAGCAAGCTGGCCCAACATTAACCCCAAAATTGTGTTAGCGTCTTATGCTAGCAGGAATCCTGGTGACACATACCTAAATCTATCTATAAGTTTATAAAACGTGAACTCAAAGCAATGTTGATGATTAAAATTTGAATTTCATGTATGTAGTTGGGAATGTAGTGTTTACGTCTAGGCCATACCTTGATGGGTCCTGGTAGCGTGTTGTTAGGCATGGCGATCAGGTAGCCATCCAGGTAATCAGGTAAACACTGTCAACACAAAATACAGCATGAGTAGAAGCAAATTAATATCATCTTAGACGTTATCATAGAAGGTGGGCTCGTCATAAATGTACTAGTTGCAACCCGTGCTTATGCACAGTATAAACCTAGACTCCGAATGTTGATTCGATAATAAATGTAACATACTTCAAGCAAGGAGAATCATTTGAATTGGGGGACCCTGTCTATTTCGACGGCCACCTATGTGATATTATATGATCAGTGTACTACACACTCTGTACACAATGTAAAGCGTGCACAATGTAAAGTATACACGCTGTATGACTGTATGAACCTTTGCTCTACACATGCGCACATAGAAGTTAATTTGCTAAACACATGCTGTGATGAACCCTGGATAAAACAAAATTACAACACAAAACACATCTCGCAGAAACTTGTAATATTCCAGATTTTATATTACTGATGTGTGGGAGGTATTATTATACCGCATACCAGGAAAAAAGTTTACCGTTCAATTACAAAATGTTAGAATAGATACCCTTATAGACCTCACCCAGATGAATGTCCAGAAAAATACAGACGTTTTCCCCGTGCTGGTTCACTATTTGCGACGTTGGTTCAACATCTATCTGATTGAAAAGCTATTGTGACAGTATGTGACATTATGTGACATTAGGTGACTCACCGTATGATATGTGATATCCACATACAACTCGCTGCCCTGTAGGTTCAGTGGCATCACCCAACTCGTTCTCTGTAGCAGTAAGAAGTATTCCTTCTTGTGATTTATCAGCTCCGTCGTGATGTCGAAAATGTACTCATCTTTGTTAATGCTGCAGTATTTGCCCTCTGAAAATAACATAAACTCAATAATCCTACTAGCATCCTTCTGTATTTCTTCCATGAATAAATTTTATTTTCTTTGAAGCGCGAAATATGATTGCGGATTTAGCTTCAGAAAAACGAAAAACTAAAATTCACCGTTTTGAGGCTTTATTATAAATTAATATGCCTCACACCAACCGGTAACTATTCTACTTATATATATATAAGCCTTACAGCATTGACTATAATTACTATTCTTGTGCCTTTAACGACAAATTTTGACAGTCATGTAGTAGACTTATTAGTGTAGATAAAATAACTAACTATTTTTTGGAGGACAACTTCACATTCATCCTCGAAAACCTCTGCACTGGTTAATTCAACAATTTCAGATGATATAAAAATACACTATCCCCGTATAAATGTCCCGCATTTTTTCTAAACATGAAAACACTACTCCTGGAGATACCATGGAGATAATCATGAGAATTAGTGTATAGCTTAAAGTCTGACCTTTTTCAATGACGTAGAACAATGAGTATTCCTGTTTCTCTAGTGGTTTGGTGATCTCCAGAGCTTTACAAAGCTGATCTATCGCCTCCTCTCCAACCTGGGAATGAAAATAAATAATCGTCATAAGAAAAATGGTAATCAAAGTGTTGAAAAATAACTTAACTGGGTGACATGTACAAATTTGAACAGACATATTATATCACAGATCATGTTTATTGTGCTCTTAACCATGTTAACCAACTAAAAGTATCCTGGTTTCTATGGTAACATAATCCTAAATTGGAGGGCAGCATTTTGAGAGCAACAAAATACACACTGTTGCACCAAAAAAATATCCATTACCATGTCAAGGGGCGGATCCAGGATTTGAAAAAGGAGGGGCACAGAGGGTCGGGGGCTCGCCTACACAAGCTTTTTTGACAATTCTAGGCCAATTTAGGGGACTTTTTAAAGAATTTGGCACAAAAAGGGGTGGGCGTGCGCTGCCCTCTGAATCCGCGCCTGATGTCTACTATTCTTAGATATGATTAAAGTTTTAATAGAAAACAAATTCAAAACGAAGGTTCATAATAGTCGTTTCTACTTGACATTATTTTTGTTATATCCATTATGCAATTACAGTGTTGTTTAAATGCATCCACATATGCTGCTATACGGAACATATTATATTATATCACTAATGGACAGATTGAGCACCAGTCATGTGCCGCTCAGTATAGACCATATGTACTGTATGCTGTATACCACATATGGAATATAACATATATGATATATGATATATACTATGTATGGTACCCCGGTATATATCGTATATGTTGTATACCATATATGGTGTATACTATATATGGTGTATACCATATATGGTGTACACCATATATGGTGGGGTACTGGGATGATTGCTAGTAGTAGTACCTTTGCCCCGATCTGGAGAGGTCATTAGGGATCTGTTCCATCAGTTGCATGCTGTGTGTCATGTTACAGAAGCACTAGTCTACAGCAATCATCTGGCCATAATTTTTGGGCGGATTTCCAGTGGCGTACCCTGGTTCCTCCGCTCAACTGCAGTGCTAGTGCAGCTCTCGCACCAGTGCTACCACTGGTGTAGGCTGTGGTAGCCTTAAATAACCGGCAATAGCGTGTTTGACATTAGGTCTCTCACGTGGAATGAATGGAGTTCCCCAGAGGGAGTTATCCTTCCTATTGTTACTCTGGGGACTATCCGACCCGAGGATAGCGGAGCTGCACGAAGTGCCATGGAGTTTCAGCATTAAATTGCACAGCGAAACCCAAGTCTCCGGCCGTCTGGGCATGTCTGGGGGTAGCTCCCTTAGACATGCTCAGAACCCCTTATCGGTGGCGAGCGAAGGGAAACGCTCTCAATAACCCACCATGCCCTATCACCCCCACCCTCACATCATCATCTGTACATCATTTCATCTCATCAATTGACTACAACGTTTTTATAGTATTGCAATGTCACTTAAAAGACCGTTTGTGCCGAAAAGCAATGATTTACTACTACCACCATATATCGTATACCATACAATATATGGTATATACCTTATATGGTATACACCATGTACGGTATATACCAATATATCATATGTGGTGTATACCATAAAGCTATTTTACCATACATAGTATGTATCCACTCACCGTACTACTGGATATATTGAGCACCAGTCGTGTGCCGCTCGGCATCAAACATAAATCACGCTTCACGTGACGGTTTTTCTACAACAGAAATTTATTTTTGTAATGGATGAAAAACACAAATAATTTTAGCTAACTGTAGGCCTATTTCATATTAGGAGTTAAGAGAGGTATTAATTAACTCAGAACATTAAAATGTTTAGAAACGTTATTTCAAAAAATTGTTTTTATAAACCAGTGTAATATGGTACTCACAATTAGGGAGCCTAACTCCACATTGCTGGGTACATTTTTACGGCCTCCATATCGCAGGGTTACTTTGAAGTTTTGTAAACAACTGGTCGCCATGGCTACAAACATATTGATATGTGTCGAATTTTATAATTTCAGATTCACTGCTTCATCACAAACGAACATTAAATATGGTAGATAGACCTAGTTTTCAATAAAGTCGATAATATGTGGATGTGTGTAGACCGTAATAATAATCATGCTTTTTATAACTTTCAACAATTTTTATCAAAATATTTCATATTGATAATAAGGCTTTTTATAATTATGATTCAAACGATTTTATAAATTATGATTCAAACGATTATATAATAATTATACAGAATGAATGTGGCTCATTTTCCAAATGCTTATTTTTGCATACGGGCTATTTTTAAATTCTTAAGATCCTGATTGATTTGTATGTGCAGTTCATTTTCTATATATCACACCCTGGCACACAAAGTGTCATATATGCCACTCAAGTGAGTGACACACATGACACTCTGGTTGCCAGAGATCGATATAATACATAAAATAAAATGTAAAACAAGGTCGCATGTATAAAAGTTGATACGTTATTTTCTCTGCCCTCACCTGCGTGTGTTTGTTTGGGATTGCTGGCGTTCTGTTGCAGGTATTTAATCAGATAAGGCTCTAACGTGCTGCTGCAGTCATGGTAACAGGTGATCAGGAATAGGAACTGCCAACCGCGGAGATTACTCAGCCTGAAAACAGATATAACGTCAAAGGTAAAAACAGAGGGGAGCTGCCAGCCACGCAGGTTACTCAGCCTGAAAACAGAAAAATTGTCAGGTGAAAATACCGAGGAACTGCCAGCCGCGCAGGTTACTGAGACTGAAAACAGAAAAATAGTCTGTTGAAAATACAGAGGAGCTGCCAGCCGTGCAGGTTACTGAGGCTGAAAACAGAAAATAAAGTCAGGTGAAAAGAGACAGGAACTGCCAGCCGCGGAGGTTACTCAGCCTGAAAACAAAAAATAATCAGGTGAAAATACAGAGGAGCTGCCAGGCACGCAGGTTACTGAGGCTGAAAACTGAAAATAAAGTAAATATGATGAATAATAACAGAAAATTATGAAAACAAAATGAATATAACATTCTATAATAAATATATATAGATTGATGACAAACTTTAGTCGAATTCTGGTTCAAAATTATATGTGAATTTATATTTGACCACACAGAGTAGATCATTATACTACGATTTGGTTGTCGCTGGTTGTTTGTTATATACTCACGATTTGGTGCTGTTGTTGCTGGTGGTTTGCTTGGCTAGCTGACAGTAAACCTCGTCTTTCAGCTCCTGTCCATGATGGTGACATTTCATCAACACCTCCTTCATAATGTCGGTGTTCTTCTGGCTGCCATTTAGAGGGTAGTCTCCCATAAACTGCATTATACCTGAAAATGTTACATACCATTATTTTTTCTGTTTGCCAATAAATTGTGAATTTCAGATTCAACCTAACCCTTATCCTAGTATGTTAATTTATTTGAATTTTCAACTACTTGAGATTGTGTCTCGCTACCGCGATCCACAACCTCAAGTGGTTGAAACTTACTCATATTTGTTTAATTTCAGCACAAATATTTGAAACCAATAACGGCGATTTTGTCAACTAATAAAAAAGATTAAAAACAACAATAGTCGTGATCAACAGGATAAGGGACTCAAAGTGATTAAGTTCTATGGAGACGCTGTATGTCCTGTACGGTATCCGGCGTTGTCACATGAAGTATTCATTTATCTATATATTATAAGGACTGTGTAACCTATATCCTGTTTTTATGCTATGCAGTCCACATAGTATTATAGAGAGACTGTATTATATGCATACGGCATCTCTTGGAAGGCGACATGGACTCATCTCATCACAAGTCACCACATGAAGCCCGAGCCTTTAGGCGAAGGCTTGATGTGGTGACGAGTGCTGAGATCAGCCCATTTCGCCGTACACAACGATGCATTATGTATTTTCTCCTACGAATTTCCATGTAAAAAGGCAAAATCAAGTGAAATAAGAGATGGGCAAACAGCATGAGTCCAAGAAATTGTAAGATTCGAGACTAACTTGAAAAGTTTTTTAATTGTTTTTTTTTCAGAATGCGGGTTCTAGTTCCATAGAGTTGCAGGGATATAATTAGGACAGTTATACCTAACCTTTAAAGATATGAAATATTTTTGTATAAAACATGGAGACTAAAGGTTTTTTTCAATTTGAAATCATTATAAAATAATGTCTTAGTTAGTTCTTTCTGGTTCATTTCTATAACTATGTTATGGGTCTACGACCATAAATAGTGCTGGGACCATCAGATTCTGACCATCTTTATACGTATAAAGATGGTCAGACATCAGATTCTGACCATCTTTATACGTATAAAGATGGTCAGACATCAGATTCTGACGCATAAAGACGGCACCACACTGAAATAATCACAATATTTATAATAGCTGTGGACCCAGAACATAGGCTAGGTACCGAGTATTCAAATGATATCTACCTACAGTGGATTGACATCTAATGACAACATTCAGATAATGGCTTACCTATGAAACACTCTAAAGCTGCCTTGTTCATTTTTGACGTGTTCAATCTTAATAGAGATGCCTGGATTGGTGACTAAAAGAAAAGTGGAAGACCAATTACACAATGAATGTACGTATGGCACTCTGGGTGGAGCTCGATGACCAGAAAACAGGAGGCTCTATAATCGTGTTGGGCTAATGTTGATCAATGTCGTAGATGATGGCCAACACTAAGCCAACATTAGTTCAATGCATCATGTTTGGTCCATTCACAAACCACAGCTTTATTTGCAGCCAGTTGCCTACCTTTTTAGATTGCCTAGATTTTGATAATTTGTCTTGTGATGTCAATATAATGTGAATAAACATAATAGCCCACTACAAAAAAATCTTGTTTATTTTTAAATGTAACGTAATTATTCGGTACCCTTTGAGCCAAAGTTTAAACATGAAAACCTTAAAAATATAAAAATTCAAAACCAATTTCCTTGAAAATAAAGGATTTTGTTAAGGAAATGTAGTTGCGAGCTGCCATTATACCTGGCCAGTTGGTGTATTTATAAAAATCCAGTTATTTTGTTGTGGGCTCACCTCTGACCATTTGATCATATCTACGTGTTCTTTCCACGTCCAATCCATGCCACCTGAAATATAGGGAAATAACTGAACTTCTATCATGTTCATAGCGATAGATACAACTATCTGAAATATCCCAAATATATTAGGAGTTAGAAGACATAAAAATACAGCCTTTTAAATGCTTACTTTTATATATTGATTAGCGTGTAATGATATTGTTTTCAATTATTTAATTTGATTTGGAACATATTGACGATGTTGCTGATTTTTTTCTCGTTTAAAAGTGTTTTGAAATGAATTAATATTGCAATGAGTTACAGTGTTAAATAATATAAAAATTATATGTTATGCAGACAAGATAAAAAATAAAATTATTACTTTGGTAATCTTAAGGATATAGATATTAAATAATACAATTCTGTAATCTTAGGGATATAGATTTTTTTCAATGATATCATTCTTAATGACTATTCATCTGTAAATTCACTTATTGAATACGTTGCTTAACTCAGACAAACAACAACAATAACACCAATGTTATACAGTCATCATGCTGGGTGATTCTGGTGAAGTGACATGCACAGAATCAGTAGCAGGTTATCCACCAAATTAAGGAGAGTTAGTAATCAAGGCAGTATTAACGGTGGGTTTATTCATCAAATATTGTCAGATGATGCAGCGAAAGAGGTTGTTGTCATTCAAGAAATTTAAGCATTAAGGTAATTATATCAGGTAGGATATTTTGTGTATCCAAAAGAAGACAATTACTCCATTTTTATTGATCTGATCAGCTGAAATGTTTTGCGATGTGTATTAAAAGCCACGATTTAAGCTTAAATCTGTGCAAAACTAATTGGACAAAGGAGACTTTGCATAACTTCAGGTTATTTATTTGCCATGATATTTTCTATCAATTCGTATAATAATAATAAACATGTTTTGTATAGAAAATAGCTACTGTAATTTTCTATGGGGAATTTAATTCAATTTAAACGAAATTTAAAAAATAAACTTAAATAATCAATCAACCAGGCATAACTATCATAGCTTGAATTATTTTTTTATTGAGGAGATTTCCGATGTTTAAACAGGGAATAGACGGGAATACAACACTGGCCATTTTGTATGTGTTACCATTAGTTTTCCGCTTGCCCTTGTTGCTTTGTGACATGCGCAGACTGCTGATCATCCTGAGGGTTCCCTGGATCGAACCCGTGGCCGACCTCTTCATCTTGTACCTGAAGGTCAAACGGGGTACAGCGGGTGTGCAAGCAAGGTTAGAATAAGGTCATGTTAGGTCAGGTTATATAAGTCACACAGAAGGAAACCGCCAACACCAGACCCCCCCCCCCCCCCCAAGCCCGGAATTATACTAGCACACAATACTCCAACTCATAACCCTTATCCTGCTAAGTAAATTTACTTAAATTTCAAGCACTTGAGGTTGTGTCTCGCTACCGCGATCCACAACCTCAAGTGCTTGAAAATTACACATATTTGTTAAATTTGAAAACAAAAATTAAAATCTTGCTGTTTAAACGCTAATTTTATTCCCAATATCAGTGATTTGATCGACAATTTTCAAAACAGGTTAAAAACGACACTAGTCGTGATCAGCAGGATAAGGGTTAACGTAGTGATCACGTCTGTAGCGATTTCAAGATTTTTATTTGGTCCGCAAACAAAAAAATAAAGGAGAAACGTGCTTTGAATTTACCAGATAGTCATAATTTTTTATTCAAATTGTACAAATGTCAGTAATTTTTGACTTGGGTCACGGTAGCAAGACACAACTTCAAGTGGGTAAAACTGTACATATGCGAATTTGACATATGCAAGTCATTTTTTTCACACCGGAAATTTGTAGCAGAACGCCTTGGTAGCAGAACTTCAAAAACCCAAAGTTAGCCACTTGTAGTTTCGGATCGCGGTAGCGAAACACAACTTCAGGTGGGTAAAATCTTCAATGTTCTTCTAATGTTGGACCAGCGTCGGGTACGGTGGACCAACAATTTAAAAACATTGTTCTCATATCACGTGTTTGCTGGGATATCAAGTAGTTGAGCTTGATGCTAGGCTTGTGATTGGTCAACATGCCTGATATCTATGCCACGTCTTTAGCTTGATGCTAGGCTTGTGATTGGTCAACATGCCTGATATCTATGCCAGGTATTTAGCTTGATGCTGATATCTATGTCACCGCTTGCAGAGATGTTTTCACAGATCCACTTAGTAACAATGAGAACCATTTTATACACCTCAGGCAATGTTAGCAATTTAGAAAGCAGTATTTTAAAACCGTTGATATATCAGGCATACTTCTGGAATGATGAGTTTCAATATATCTCTATGACTATAGCCAGTTGTCATAGGCAACACCTGCCGTGTGGCTTGCAGTGCGGGCCACGGCAGTCGGCCTTCTTTGTATCAGGCGGTGGGAACGTCCTACATGTAAGCCTAGTCAAAAGTGTGTTATTTTGTGTTTCTTAAGCTCAACTTTTAAAAAATAGTGTTGTTTTCAAAAAAACTTTAGTAACAAACCAGCAGAACAAACAGCCCCTTTATTAAAAGGTTAGTTTTCTTTTTAGTACATACATGACTATATCTCAGTGCCAGAAGCTCACATATTTGGAAAGCTAAAACGACTTTTCTGATCTGAACTGTTCCGAGCGAAATAGAAGCAAACTGTTAAATGGGATATTATGTAGCAAATAGGGGATTTTAATATCACTGTCACTGACGCATGCACATTGTGTATCTTTGTGAGATGCTGTGCTCGAGAGTGAACCCAGTAAACACAAGATATTGATCCAATGTTGGGTTAAAGTTGGGTCCTCATTGAAGCAGTTGAAACAACAGTAAATCGCCATTGGGCGGATATCTGGGTGTGTAGTACAACATATTTATGTGTTAGTGTTTATTGATTGCTATTACTGTGGTGAACATGAACAATCAACATGCAGCATGTCTGTGGAAAACGACTTTATTATGATATTTTACACAAAGTGACCTCAGTAATTTATTGCCGGTCTAATTTAAACAAATGTACTCCAGTTTAGTCCACACAACGATACATGAAGAATAAGTTAATTTAACTAAATTTCAGATCTTACTCGCTTCTAATATAGCACAAGTTTGTAATTCTATTGAAAAAACAGTAAACTGTTCAGGAAACACAAGTTGTCCCTGATTGTGTTTCTTCTCTAACACTAAGTTACCACCCTTTGAGACAAACATCAAGTCCTGTGACTGTGACAATTTGTTGATTTGTCGAGTGGATTGTATAGCTGGAGTATCCTGGAGGGAACAGTGTCACATCTGCCGATATGACAAATACAGTCTAAATCTCCCGAAATAAAAACGTTCTATTTTTAAACCAAAAGAAAACCTTCCAATGTTATCACCTCACATTAGAGAGATATAGGTGACTATAGGTGCCCGGAGTCAAAGGTTAAGATGCAGGTGAGGAGAACACGTGACTGACAGTGAGCGCCACCTAGTGAATGAAATCTACCTTGATCACGTGGTTGTCTCATCACATGAACAGTCACCTGACCCCTCCTGTATAAAAAGCACAACTAACCCATGGAGAACTGAGCTATTACATTTAAATTTTCAGTCACTTGAAGTTGGGGATCGCTCCCGCGATTCACAGCTTTATGTGACTGCAAAGAGGTTGGAATCGTAAAATCGGATCAAAACGGTTCTCAATGTGGGATTTAACCTTTTCACCACTAATCACGACTATAATCGTTTTAATCTGTTTAATTAGCTGATTAAATCCATGTTACGGGGAATAAATTAGCATGTGTTTGATCTCAAATTAAACAAATATGAGTAGTTGTCACCCATTTTAAGCCGTGGGCCCAACACAATATATTAGCTTTACATTAAGCCAACGCTGAGCTAATGTCTAGTGTACTCAATATTATGAAACTATCATCCAGCTATCGAATAAAGTCAGAGTTGACATTACTTTAACTTAGACATTGTTAGCAAAATCTGAAGGGTGGTAAATTTCTAAATAATTATGTTACCATTGCCATATTGTAGGCTACATATTATTATCACTGATATTAAATCTACAACGTAAACTGTTTGCACCATGACCAATGAAGACTTTATATTAACATATTAAAATTACATTGAATTAACATTTCACAATTATAGTTGTTTTAACATCAGTTCTGCTCTAGCTATGTTACACTGCCAGAACTGAGCGGATGTCAAAACAACATTTGTACTACATATACCGTTTTATGATGGCTTCGAAATTCGAACCCAGTAAAATTTCGAAGTACAATTTAATCTGATACAATTTCCAGCTTTAATGTCGAAACATATTACTATTTATAAAAAAACATTTATGGGAAGAAATCAGTGTCGAAACATCAAGATTTGCAAAAGTGTGGTTTCAAATTAAACAAATATGAGTAATTTTTACCCACTTGGAAGTTGTGGGTCGCAGTAGCGAGACACAACTGCAAGTGGGTGGGAATTCTAATAAGATACTTTGGTACGTTAAGGGTCAAGTAATAGAACAAGTAATACAAGTAGTAAGGTAACCACTGGGCCTACACATTACCATAATTTGGCCTAGGGATACATACTTGCTGATGGATTCTCTGAAGTGTAGCATGGCGAACTCCAGCATGGTGTACTTAAGCTGATCAGTAGTCATACTCCTGACTGAGCTAGGTTCACTGGCGGGGTCCTGCTCAACAAAACCATTTCATTACAGGTCAGTAGAGGTCAGTCAATTCATTTGAAATATTATGTGAAACATAATTAGTAAGTGAAGGGAGCGTAGGTCAAATAGCAAAGGTGAAGCAATACAGATCACAGGGAAAGGTGTACATTTAAATCAGTCATAATAATAATCATATAAAAAGATAAGTTATTGAAATAGATCACATTCTATTAATTTGATAAGTAGGTTATAAGAGCTAAATAAAAGGCAAAGAATGAGGGTGATGATATTGAAAGTGTTATCTGTAAGAATAAAAATCGTTTATATAATAGGTCACAACAATCTAACAATGAAGTCACATTATGAAGATGTGTGATTAGACGAGGACTTTACAGGTGAAATAACGACCGATCTGGGGGTCATGGAGGAGAAAAATGTGTTTTACGAAAATGTAAAGAATCAATAGAATGCAGACAAAGCTGTAGAATGGGCAATCCTGCGTTACAGGCAGTGGTCCAACAATAAAACGACATCGGGTCAGTGTATTACGCTGACTGGATGGCATCATTTAGGAATTAGTCTATGAACATATATATATTATTTAATAATAATACACTCACAAGAGTTTTATAATTGATATTTTCAATTATAAATATAATTAAGAGCGATAATAAAAGCACATACACATGCACATGCAGACACAGCGACATAAAATGTACAATCTGCGGTGACTTACTGATTTCGGTGACCCTGGTGAAGCTGATGGTGAAGGATTGGGTGGAGGAGACTGGAGAAAAAAGAAACCATAACCAGGGGATAAAAATAAATCATTCCTCAAATCACCATGTTTAATATACGAAGCCCAAGAAAGGACATTCAGAATTTGAAAATATTTTTTTTAATCAATATATTGAGTTGACAACTGATATATCCGGTTGACAACTGGACATAAGTTGGAAACACGATCTATTGAGTTTTAAAATACGTCAATATATAGAGTTGTGCACTCAATATATTGAGTTGTGATTTAAATGTGAACTGAGTTGTTACTCAATATAGCGTAACTCAATATATCAAGTTGTCAACTCAATATATTGAGTTATTTAAACAAAATTAAATGTCGCTTTTGGGCTTCATAATAATACGTGTTCTCAATATGTGCATAACACTAATATACGCACTGAGATTAATTTACACGGAGATCATAATTATTGTAGACAATATGTTATTCAATGATTCATATAGAAATTGGTTAAATTTGATTCACTTAGGAACTTTGAGTGACATAATTGGGATGTTTCGAGATGCTTTCAGCCTTCAAATTAAACCACTGTCTATCATAATTATTGTTTACACTGTTTGTTAAAGTAGAAGGGTAGATCTAAGAAATTGATGACGAATTTCCACATTCCAAAAGATTCAAAAGTGGTGACATTTCATGATTTTGCTTCATTGCTCTTATTCATGGTAGACTGACTTGTTGAACAGTGTTTAAATCCCAGTGGGCGGTATGATTTTTTAATAATCAGGATGAATCGATAATTTAATTAGCAACAAACAAGGCTCACCTATGGATAAATAATTGACAATGCATAATATAGAGCACATGGATATGTATAAAATATATACAAGTAATTGTAAAATGTGCATACTATGTTGAACACAACATTTTGAAAGATTGTGATCATGCAGTTTGCATTATGTGACTAAAATAAACATAACTGCTATTTTAACAGATTTTAATGCAAATATATTACTGGCAGATCATATTATCATAAGTATATCCCTTTTATCATGCCATTCCATGCTAAATAACACCTCCCATAGCAATTGCATGCTACCTTTTTAGTCTTCTTCTTTAACTGTAAATACCAAATTAGTTTGGCCCAATTAATAATAGAACCGTAACAATTGGTTACAATTTGACCTTCTGATTGAAGTTTGCAATGAATTTGTTCTCATACTTATTGTCACGATGTTCATCAGAATTATTATAGATATATTCTCTATATCTATGATAATTATACTATTAACATCGTGTTGTATTAGTTATATGCAAAATTGAAATCAGTCTCAGTAGTTGATTTTGTTTCATACTAACAATAGCCAATTATGGTAACAAAGAATACAAATAATAATAAAAAATAAATTTCTAGAATTATTTGAATGACAAATCTGACGGATTTGGAGGAGTTGAAAAAACTTTTTTTATGCTGATATTGTGCATATAAAAATATATGTGCACCTACACGTCCAGCAGGATAAGTAAATAAATCAGCATATATTTTTCTATTAGCATGTGTGATAAAGTACATAAGCTAAGATACAGCTCGGCTCTGCTATGAGTGTATTAAGACGCCATTTTCACATTTTTATCATTTGATGTTATATATATATGTGTGCCATCATCTATTTTAACGTACCAATGGTAGCTGCTTGGTTTCGGCCACCTGGTGTAGAGGTAGTGGTTCCACGTTAGCCGAGGGGAAGTAACCACATTGCCCATGTAAGGACCCGTAATACCAACCTGGAAAAAAGAAAAATACACATAAAAAAAGTGATAGAAAACTACAACACGTACATGATTAATAAACAAGGGTATATTCAAGGGATGTGGTGGGGAATCCTAAGGTGATTACGATTCCCCATTAGTGGCAATCTGAATGACCCCCCCCCCTCCCATAGAGTGGTGGGGAAGCCTAAGGTGATTACGATCCCCCATTAGTGGCAATCTGAATGACCCCCCCCCCCTCCCATAGAGTGGTGGGGAATCCTAAGGTGATTACGATTCCCCATTAGTGGCAATCTGAATGACCCCCCCCTCCCATAGAGTGGTGGGGAAGCCTAAGGTGATTACGATCCCCCATTAGTGGCAATCTGAATGACCCCCCCCCCCTCCCATAGAGTGGTGGGGAATCCTAAGGTGATTACGATTCCCCATTAGTGGCAATCTGAATGACCCCCCCCCCCTCCCATAGAGTGGTGGGGAAGCCTAAGGTGATTACGATCCCCCATTAGTGGCAATCTGAATGACCCCCCCCCCTCCCATAGAGTGGTGGGGAATCCTAAGGTGATTACGATCCCCCATTAGTGGCAATCTGAATGACCCCCCCCCCTCCCATAGAGTGGTGGGGAATCCTAAGGTGATTACGATTCCCCATTAGTGGCAATCTGAATGACCCCCCCCCTCCCATAGAGTGGTGGGGAAGCCTAAGGTGATTACGATCCCCCATTAGTGGCAATCTGAATGACCCCCCCCCCTCCCATAGAGTGGTGGGGAATCCTAAGGTGATTACGATCCCCCATTAGTGGCAATCTGAATGACCCCCCCCCCCCTCCCATAGAGTGGTGGGGAAGCCTAAGGTGATTACGATCCCCCATTAGTGGCAATCTGAATGACCCCTCCCCCCCTCCCATAGAGTGGTGGGGAATCCTAAGGTGATTACGATTCCCCATTAGTGGCAATCTGAATGACCCCCCCCCCCCTCCCATAGAGTGGTGGGGAATCCTAAGGTGATTACGATCCCCCATTAGTGGCAATCTGAATGACCCCCCCCCCTCCCATAGAGTGGTGGGGAATCCTAAGGTGATTACGATCCCCCATTAGTGGCAATCTGAATGACCCCCCCCCCTCCCATAGAGTGGTGGGGAATCCTAAGGTGATTACGATCCCCCATTAGTGGCAATCTGAATGACCCCCCCCCCCCTCCCATGGAGTGGTGGGGAAGCCTAAGGTGATTACGATTCCCCATTAGTGGCAATCTGAATGACCCCCCCCCTCCCATAGAGTGGTGGGGAATCCTAAGGTGATTACGATCCCCCATTAGTGGCAATCTGAATGACCCCCCCCCCCCTCCCATAGAGTGGTGGGGAATCCTAAGGTGATTACGATCCCCCATTAGTGGCAATCTGAATGACCCCCCCCCCCCCTCCCATAGAGTGGTGGGGAATCCTAAGGTGATTACGATCCCCCATTAGTGGCAATCTGAATGACCCCCCCCCCTCCCATAGAGTGGTGGGGAATCCTAAGGTGATTACGATCCCCCATTAGTGGCAATCTGAATGACCCCCCCCCCCCTCCCATAGAGTGGTGGGGAAGCCTAAGGTGATTACGATTCCCCATTAGTGGCAATCTGAATGACCCCCCCCCCCTCCCATAGAGTGGTGGGGAATCCTAAGGTGATTACGATCCCCCATTAGTGGCAATCTGAATGACCCCCCCCCCTCCCATAGAGTGGTGGGGAATCCTAAGGTGATTACGATCCCCATTAGTGGCAATCTGAATGACCCCCCCCCCCCATAGAGTGGTGGGGAATCCTAAGGTGATTACGATCCCCCATTAGTGGCAATCTGAATGACCCCCCCCCCCCTCCCATAGAGTGGTGGGGAATCCTAAGGTGATTACGATCCCCATTAGTGGCAATCTGAATGACCCCCCCCCCCCCCATAGAGTGTTCTACATCAGATAAAACAGATGGGCAGGCAGCCAGACAAGTGTATCCTGGCCATGCAACATGAAGTAGTAGGGACTCCACCAGTAGGACATCGAGTCCTATCACTGGAGTCTTTACTACTATCTGGTGTTTGTCACGTGTTACTTTCATTATCGCTACCATACCAATATTCATTCTCTCTGTCTGTCATTTGTCAAATAATGAACACTCCTTACTACTATCTGATGTGTGTTACTGCGACATTGTAATGTTAGGCAGACGAGATGGGCTGATCTTATCCCAATTCACCACATCAAGTCCGATTTTTTAGGCGAGGGCTTGATGTGGTGACGAGTGTTGAGATCAGCTCCTCTTACCTCACCCAATGATACAGTATGCATTTTCTCCGATGGACGTATATATGAAATGGCAAAATCAAGATCCGCGAGTGCAAGATCCTCTGATCTCAACATATGACTCATAGTGAAGGCATCATCTCGTTATCGCTGCCACACCATTATCCATACTCATGCCTCTCTCCTGTTCGCTTAAAGGCTCACAATTTATTGTCCTACTATTACTACTGTCTGGTGTTTGTTAGTGAGGTTATTGTTGCCTCACCGTTATCCATCCTCATGCCTCTCTCTGTCAGCTTCACCACCTCTCCCTTCTGGAAGCTGAGAAGTGTAGACTCACGAGTCATATAGTTCCTGACGGCCTTCACGTAACGTACAGTCTGTAAAACAACACCAGCGTCAGTCTAATGGATAATGACAGTTCTCTTAGTGTTAGCCTATCAATTGTCTCATGCGAGAACATATTTAAAAATGCTCATTTGTCCTGTGGCATGGAAGATACAACACATGTTGAGAAAGAACATAAACGAGAACATTGAACATGGAAGATACAGCACATGTCCACTGAACATTGAAGACATGGTACATGACCAGTGAACATTCAACATGGAAGATACAGCACATGTTCAGTGAACATTTAACATGGAGGATACAGCACATGTCCAGTAAACATTCAACATGGAAGATACAACACATGTCCAGTGGACATTGAACAATTGCTGTATTTTCTCATAACACACACATAACTGCAAAACAAACACTACAGTCAGTATCAAATTCGACCGAAAAAGTAATGCTACACGAAAACAGCAACTCACCAGTTCACTCTCTATGCAGTAAGCTTCTACTAATGTCTTTATCTGGTTGGCCTGGAACAAAATAAAAACAATCAACCTACTTCATTGTTATTTTGTCAGAAAGTGCTTCCCATACATGGTTGAGATAGAGAAATACATGGATTATCAGTTTTTTCATTTCTGTAAGCGGCAGGCAAAGGTCACTGGATTACCTTGTACCTACCCTTGTTGTACATAGGATCATATAGCTCATGATGGTGTCACTCACCCGTGTTGTATATAGGATCATATAGCTCATGATGGTGTCACTTACCCGTGTTGTATATAGGATCATATAGCTCATGATGGTGTCACTTACCCGTGTTGTATATAGGATCATATAGCTCATGATGGTGTCACTTACCCGTGTTGTATATAGGATCATATAGCTCATGATGGTGTCACTTACCCGTGTTGTATATAGGATCATATAGCTCATGATGGTGTCACTTACCCGTGTTGTATATAGAATCACGTAGCCCTTTGTTGTGTGAAGCTGTAACGTGCTCTGTCGAGGAACACTCACATCTATAATATTCTCATATCTGCAACAAACAACATGGCAACGGACGTGAAAGTAAACATAGAACAGAGTGGCAAAAAACTGAATAATACTATAAAACTATACGGCACACATGTAATTCTATGATAATACCAATATAAAGACGATCGCTATGTATAGCATAGAAGCAATTTGACAATGTATTTTATTATTTACCAGTGACATGTCGGAATCGTATTTGAGAAAGACCAGGGCACGTATTCTCGTACAAGTTACAATATATCGTAGGATTCGGCCATCTCGATCAATCCGAAGCCTATGATATATTCTAGCTTGTAAGAGAATATGGGACCAGTTCTCTGTCATTACCTCTTTGCATTTCTGCTCCATATGTAATAAATTTGATGCAATAATAAGTGCACTTGGAATTTTACTAATTTCAAGGTATATGTATCAGTGAGGACATCCTCATATTGCGTCAATTTGTCACTTCATAGTCGTACGTCTTTACACATACCTGTAATGGTTGTCTCCCATCACCCTGATGACGTCATCATAGTCCCCTCTGTGTCTCTGTAGCAACCGTAACCCAGAGTGACTGACACCCAGGATCTGGACCCCGGGGTGTCTCCGACCACCCTGTGTGACAAAATATACACCATCAAAATCAAATGGTAGTTCATTTTTCAAGAATGGTCAAATATTTTACTGTAAATTAAACATTCTTCATGCATACGATCCATTACCCCTACAATGTAACAAAACAAAAATATTATTAGAAATGTAAAAATCCAGCAATTTCTTTCTCTTTCTTTCTCATTTACTTTGAGCTGTGAATTGACCTTTAACCCTTACAATGCTGAAATATTTTTATACAAACCATAGATACCGAAGGGTTTTTTTCTATTTGAATACCTCTGTTATGTGTCTATTGTCATTATAAATATTTTACTTTTTTAGTGTGGGGACCGTCTTTATTCTGACCTCAGAGATTCCCCAGTCGATTTTGCCGTAAGTACGCATGGCGATTAACCTGATGTATCAGTCATTACCACGTGAGATTCAGGTTTTGAATAACCATCACTATAACCACGGAACTACTTAGATGTTCACCTGGACTGATTATTGATAATTTTTTCACTATTTCGTCTAATCTAATAGTTTGCTGCAGGTAATATATATTTACTCTGTTCATTTATGGATAAATTGAGCCATCATAATTCGCATGTCATTCAGTAATTTTTATTATGGAATTCGATTGAAAATTATGTCAGAAAACAATAACATAAACCTTCTCACAGCTTCGCGTAGGTGGAGAAAGTATTCCCTTGATGTTTTTCTATTTCTCTGTGAATAGAAAACATATACGCGGCGGAGGAGTGGTCTTTTATATTTGCCATAGATATGTAGGACACACAAGCGTGTTTATAAGCTTACAGTTGGTATAACAACAAAACTGCTCGAAATGGGCAGTTTCTGTTAAAACATGGCGCCTGCTTACAGGGATGCAGCGGGGGTTTACCAGAGCGACATCTATGTGTGGAGAATGGACCGTCTTTAGGCGTCAGAATCTGACTATTTTTAGACGTCAGATTCTGATGTCTAAAATCGATCCCCGCACTGAAAGGGTTTATAAATATACCAAAGTGCAATGTATATTATTATAGGTGTGGTGGAAGGGCACAAACTCGGTTTTCACAATTATGATAATTACTAATTTTACCAACTTTATAACACAATCAAGGGTTTATTTTTTTATTTGGCCTAATTTTTTTACTGAATACGAAATGGAAATTGGGGGATACATCAGTAAAAAAAACTTGAGCCTAAAATCTACAGAAAATGGCATCCTAGAGGACTTCTTTATTACTTCTACAGCTGCTGTCGCCACTGCTCCCGCTACTACCTCTACTACTCATACCACTACTATTCATACTAGTACACATAGTACTACTACTACCACTACTACTAATACTACTATGATGATAGTACTGGCAATTTCTCTTTTTCGTACTACTCACATTGACTGGGAAGAGTCTGCTGAAGTAATAAGGCCAATCCTTGGCTTCTTCTATCATGGCTTTCTTCGTCTGTATTTTGTGTTTTGTGTCCAGCATGGTTCTCGGGTTCACACCGTATCCATCTGTGAAACAGGTAATAAATGAAAAGTACCTTATTGCAGCAATTTACATTAAGTATGTATTAATCGGGTGACTTTATCTAGAGACATAATTCCTAATTTCTAATCTTTGACGACCATGTCAAAAAAAGGAAATACAGGAATTTTGTCTCTATATCTAGCGTAACTGATCAATGCGCAGCTCAAAAATTTAAAAAAATTGCAGCTCTATGGACATGTTTGCATCATATGGTCAAATTGAGAAGCCAAAATAAAATAACCGACTTTTTGATGATTTTAGCGTGGGCATGTCCCTTTAAGGGGCATTTGAAATACCCCTCAAAATACGTAGTTGCTGCAGTAATTTAGATTTCAAAGTGCATGGAATGATAAGAAACACATCAGGGAGTTGAAATTTCACTAATACAAAATGTAATATATTATACAACTAGATGCAATGTTTTGAGCTTCCACGTGCCCATCCAGATGCAGTGGACTGTTTGTGGTATGTATTCTCGGATGAAGATGAAAAAAGGTCTTTAGATTTGCGAGAATTGCCGACGATTTAATGAGTGGGTCAGTGTGCTCCTATCCTCCCTATACACGTCAAATTATTTGGGGTTGCCTGGCTGATCTATGGTCAGCAGTAGTGGGGCCCGACTACTCGAACATACTTGAATGATGGCTTGGCTGATATGATTAATCGATAAAGAGTAGGGGAATTCCAGCTCGATGTTCTTCTGTCATATCAGGACAAATCATTCAATCCAATCAGGTTGTAATGTTCAATTCACACTTTTTCTCATTATCACTTGTCTAATGTGACGTCAACTCCAAACTGCATGTGTTAAACAACATCGCCAACGATCCCGAACGCTAAGTTAAACAACTGTATCATATTTGCGCTTGCACCATCACTATTTATGTTTGACTCACCCATTTTAGACCTCATCCGTGAGCGCTGATCCCCAGCTATCCTCAGACAGACATGAGCAAAGACATCCTGCACCAGCTGGTAGAAGATGAGGTTGATCACCAGAGGATTCTCCAGCTTCTCAGTGGGCGTGAACATCTGAAACATTGGATACGTGTGATTTACTTCGCAATAATTACCGGACAACAGAAAATGCTCTTTAAAATCAATGAACATTGGATATGTGTCATTTACTTCGCAATAATTACTGGACAACAAAAAATGCACTTTGAATACAATGAGAGTGTACTAAATCTATTCACAGTTTTTTTAAGTCATATTAGTGCGCTCAGTATGAAATCAATCAAACACATTTTTCAAAGGGGGCTTTCTTTATTCAATAAATTATTGAACTTCCACCAAATTTCAAACAAATTCCACACAGAACCATTGCTTGTACTTTAACCTAATTGATCAAATTTTGATCTATGTTTATCAAAGTATGTTTATCAAAGTATTTTTAAATATCACATAAAGCTACTATTTGTCTTTAAATAACGGAATTCTAGTATTTATTCACAATAGGTGTCAGTTAGAGCTATGTGGCTATGACTGACCTCCTTTCTGATGTGTAGTTTCCATGGTATCAGTGTATACATGTAGAACGGACCTGTACCCTGAGCGTATAGTGAAGTCTTCATGTTCTCTAAGGCTCTCAGGTCAACGTGGTCCAGAACGTCATCTTCCTCTGCTGAATAAGCATATATACAGATTAGAAATAAAATAACCCAACAAAATCCTCTTATCTCTCTCTGATGTCACAGTATATAAGTGTCTTATGCATGAGCATGATGAGGAGCTCCCCGTCCCTCATTCCACTTCCTCAATTTATCACTCATCCATTTATTGAAATATATATTATGTCTAAATTAATCCTCATCCTGCTGATCAAGACTATTGTCATTTTTAACCTGTTTTACTTGTCGACCAAATCACTGTTATTGGGAATGAAATGTGTGTCTGAACATTAGGATTTAATATTTGTGCTCAAATTGAACAATTTTGAGTAATTTTCAGCCACTTGAAGTTGTGAATCGCGGTAGCGAGACACAACTTCAAGTGGCTGAAAATTTAAATAAATTAGCAGGATAGGGGTTAAGGTATCCATCCCAGTTGGAATTGTTAGACCTGCTACAGCTCTTGTGTCGGTCCTTTCATTGCACTTCCATTTCGACCCGTACCACCCACTACAACTCAAATGTTGTATCACACCCCTGTGGATTCGCCACTGACTTCGACCCACACCTTCTGTCTACCACTTACTTTCCTCATCCTCCACAGTGGGGGATCGTCTTTGTTATCTGGGTGAGGGAGAAATTATCATATGTCAATATCCCTAGTGTGAGCTTTATCAATTCCTGCATCTCCCATTTCATCCATCCTTCAACATGTACTCCCTTTTACTACCACTTACCTTCCTTATCCTCCACAGTGTGGGATCGTCTTTGCTGTTCAAGAGGTGGGGGAGCTACTACCACTTACCTTCCTTATCCTCCACAGTGGGGGGTCGTCTTTGCTGTTCAAGAGGTGGGGGAGCTACTACCACTTACCTTCCTTATCCTCCACAGTCGGTGACCGTCTTTGTTGTCCAGGTGGTGGGGGAGCTACTACCACTTACCTTCCTTATCCTCCACAGTCGGTGACCGTCTTTGTTGTCCAGGTGGTGGGGGAGCTACTACCACTTACCTTCCTTAACCTCCACAATCGGTGACCGTCTTTGTTGTCCAGGAGTTAGGGGAGCTACTACCACTTACCTTCCTTATCCTCCACAGTCGGTGACCGTCTTTGTTGTCCATGTGGTCGGGGAGCTACTACCACTTACCTTCCTTATCCTCCACAGTGGGTTAACGGTTTCTGTTGTCCAGGAGGTTGGGGAGCTACTACCACTTACCTTACTTGTCTTCCACAGTCGGTGACTGTCTTTGTTGTCCAGGTGGTGGGGGAGCTACTACCACTTACCTTCCTTATCCTCCACAGTCGGTGACCGTGTTTGTTGTCCAGGTGGTGGGGGAGCTGGAGGAATCTGCCCAAGTGGGAACTGCCCTTCTCTACCATCCTGCTTGTTCTTGGTGATAATGTTGCTGAGCTTGTTCTGAAGCTCTTTGGATTTGCTGCTGATATTCACAGGGACATAGTCGTCTGGTAGTGCCTGGGGTAGAGGTTCAGGCTGAAACAAAAGACGTAACACACACAAGTCAGGGATGAAGAGAACGTGATGAGCAATTGATGTTTACAGCAACAAAATTAACTGCTTTGTTACCACCTTTCGTCATGTATAAGATCCCATAAATAAATGTCAAATGTTAACTGTGAAATTGCCTCCATCTTCAAATTAATTGTCTTCTGATGAGAGCCCGCTTTTTTCCCTTATATGCATGACTCAATTGGAAAATAAAAATTTGCAGATTCTGTCAATGAAATCAATGCTGCTGATTAATTCTATAATGTAATTTTTGTTTATTTATAGGACTAAGTATTTGGCTATTTCTTCTCATTTTTACTCAAATTGCGAACTAAATTGATGAACGAAATGATTGACTTTATTACCTCCCAAAGTGCTGAGAAAACTTATATAATCGTTTTTATTCTGTTTTATTGTCGGATGAAATCACTGTTATTGGGAAAGAAATCAATGTTTAGAAATCAATCTTTGCAAATGCTTGGTCCCAAATTAAACAAGTATGAGTAATTTTTGCCCACTTGAAGTTGTGGATCGCGGTAGCGAGACAACTTCCAGTGGGAGAAAATATACATTTTTAATGTAGCACCTTAAAGGCTAAATTATTATATGGTATGACATTTCGGAACGTCGTTATTTTTATTGATGGCTCTACTTTCTTTCAAATTATATCTTTCATAATATTCCATGTGTCACTTATATGCACGTATTTTACACAGGTTCTTAACCCTGAAATATGTTTTCATAAACCATTGAGACCAAACGTTTGTTTCAAGTTTTTTAAATCACATCATAAATGTTCGAGCTAGCTCTTTCTGCTTCATTTGAAAACATATGTTATGGGTCTACGACCATTATAATTATTTTAATCCTTACCGTGCGGGGATCAACTTTAGACATCAGGATCTGACATCCAAGTTGGTCCCCGCACTGTTCAAGGTTCAACACGGAGTTGTCTGTTATCACTCACCTTATCTGCTTTTTCCCCTTTCTGAGCCTTGAGAAAGTCTTCCACCTTGGCTCTCGCCTCCCGGGTCGTTTTAATCCGCTGAGCACTTTGGAACTGGTCCTGTTCTTCTCGGATCATCAGTTTGCCGGGTTCATGCTTCCCCTTATCCTTATCATCCTTGGCATCAGACGGCTGGGCTGGAGGCCACTTGATACCTCGAACCCGCATCCTTGGTTCACCTTCAGGCTGAGGCTCAGGGTCACGTAAGGGGTCACGCTGTTCTGGCTCTGTCTTGGGAGCTGGTTGCCGAGTACTGGGCCC
Source organism: Flabesymbios commensalis (assembly GCA_964017125.1). Taxonomy (NCBI): domain Eukaryota; kingdom Metazoa; phylum Annelida; class Polychaeta; order Terebellida; family Flabelligeridae; genus Flabesymbios; species Flabesymbios commensalis. Next base: position 372,943 of record OZ024904.1, on the reverse strand, counting down.
TGGTTTCTGGGCCCCGTTGACTGGAGGAGGTGGAGGAGGAGGAGGTACTGGTGGTGTGGATGGCTGCCCTGCCTGTGTGGGGATTGTCTGTACATCGGGAGCAAAGCTAACTTTACCAGTGCCCCTAGCTACCGGCTGAGGTGATGGGGGATGGTAGTGGGAAGGGGTGATTGGGGACTTCTTGCTTCCGGCCGTCGCCTCATATGATCGCGTCAGAGTCTTAACACCCCCTGGGTGAGTCTCGTCAACCTCTGCCGGAGGTTCCGGGGTATGTGGCTGGGCAGGGTATACTCCATCTACAGGTGCACTAGGGGTTGTGTATATAAGGGGTGGAGGAACTGGTGCACGGCGACCCGTTGGCGCCGGACCAGCAGCATGGCCTGGTACACCCGGCTGACCAGTAGCTGCCGGTACTCTAGCTCCAGCCTCTCCAGCATCCTGTATGTGCTTCAGCTCCTGCTCAAGCTTCTCCGTCACCAACTTATGCTCCACGATCTCTTGCTGCATGCGCGACTTCTGTAACTCACTTTGTAGATTCATCTAAAACAACACAAGACGCTTAAAACTAAATACGTTTGGTACCATTAGGTTTTTCACAAATTGTGCAAAAATGTTGTTCATGAGGATTGAGGTAGACGTCACTGCCTTACTATTACTTTACGTAGCATTCATAACATGCTAAATCAAGTTTACAGCGGTACTTGTGTGCTATAGCGTACCCCTACATTAAGCATAGGCTGTGACACCCAGCAAACACGACACACTGCTTGTTCAATGTTGAATCACTGTTAACTAAATATTAAAACATTAAAACAACATTATAGTCCATGTATACGATGCCTGTATTTAGGTACATCTAAAACCTGGGCCCTTGTGAATTTACTTGAAAAAACACATTGGATGCAATGGGTTTAGATAATAAAGACTGAATATTGACAAATGGAAATACATGTTTGCCTATTATTTCAATATGACCACTGATGCTGTAGGCCTACTAAAAGGAAAAACGCTTTCAACTGACAAAGCTACTGCTAATAAATATATAGATATTCCACTCACCATGTCTGCAACAGTGGGAGGTTGTTGATAAGTCATCATTGGTTGTGGCATAATTTGCTGTTGTGGTATCATTTGCTGTGGCATCATTTGCTGCTGTGGCATCATTTGTTGTTGAGGTACCATCTGTTGTTGCACTGCAAATAGTCAGAATAAAATAAATGATATGCAACATGGAATAAAAGCTGGGGCAGATCCAGGATTTGACAAAGGAGGGGGCGTATTTTTTTGGTATGTTTAGGTCAATGCTTCATGCACTCAAAATTGTATCAACCCTACAATATAGTCTTAAATTTAAAACCACCTTACCTTGTGTCTCGCTAACGCTGCGCGCAACCCACAGCCTTAAGTGGGTAAAATTAATGATCTATGCATAATTTAATCAAAATACATGTCATTTTTAAAAATGCAACGCTCATTTCTTTTACAATTTTGTTGGTTTTGTGTAGCTCCACTGTCTGTGACGTTTGCCTAACATTAAACCAATGAGGGAGGAAGATGTCATGCCTCATACATGTAATGTCGCCATTATCTACAAGAAATGGAACTGTAGATTCTTAATCCGAATCCACTGTTTAAACACTAGGCTGATGGCACAGTTTTTTATCAGTCAAGGAGAATGAACAACATTTGATAATTAGATCTACGAATCTATGTAGGCCTAGTTGAGTTTTTCTTGAAATAACTATATCAGACACGCGACGTTGACCAATGCTAGTTTATAGTTGGACCACCGTCTGTGACTCTGGTGAGATTTTTTGTTGGGATGGTCTCTGGTTAAGTTTTTTGTTCATGTTGTTGGCATGGTCTCAATAGACAACACTTATTCCATGGTCATCAATAGCTAGAAAAAGTGTAGATTCTACTGTTTTAACAATGGACTGACATCACAGGTGCATTTTAAATAATTGTACTTACTCATTGGGTTGCCAAACGCTGCTGGTGGAGTGAGAACAGACTGTGCGGGGTACATGGTACTGGTACCAGCCCCCATCATGCCTGGTGTCTGGTATGCCGGTACCATACTAGGGTACATCTGGATTAAAAAAAAATCATTATGTATTGATATCCAACATTAATTATAAGGGTCGGGAAACTAGTAAATGTATCTGATTATGTAGCGATGTCCAACATCCCTTAAAGGAGACTCGCCAAGAATAGCTCTCTACAACCTGACCAATATTGGTTGGCATATTCTACCAAGTGACGGAATTGGTCAATCCCCACGGTCACTCATAGTTATTCAAATGATAAAAAGTGTCATACTTGGATGATGGCTGAGAAAGCAAAGAAATATTGGTAAGATATCACGTTTTCGTTTCAATTTAAATACACTTGTTGACTACAGTTACTTTAAAATTTTCAATGCCTTAGAATTATGTAACAGAAATGAAACCGATGAAGAAGCGTTAGTTATTTATATCCCGTAGAAGTCAGTAGGTATAATAGGAAACACATATGTAGAAAAATGACGAAAAACGTTAGTGATGCGAGTACGAGATATATTTGTAATACATTTAGAAATGCTAAAGGAGAATCAAGAATATATATTTTTAAATCTGTAATTGTTATATTTTAAAATGTGTACAACTTATTTGAAGTGACAAAAATATATAAGAGATGAAGATATATAAATTTAATTATTGAAAAAAAAGTATTTTAAAAAAGCAAAGTAGATCCCAGAAAAATAAAATTGTCTTAATAAATTAATAAATTAAACGACTTTATCAGAGTCGCCCATCTGTATTTAGGTTTTACTAGTTTGTGTGTTGGATCATCTGTCACAGTAGTTATATATTTGTGTTCACCTTCCTGTTAAAAATTGCTTTCTGTATCACATTTTTGTTCAATATTGCATCACAACTGAGTAAAAATGTAATTATTGTATCATTACTTGAAGCCTTAAGTAATCCAAACAGTGAAGAGAGGTCGAAATATGGCTTCAAATCTTTAGGTACAAAATGTTCACTTTCTCTTAAAAAACTCTCTTATAAAACCAGTCATTGCTCACACTACATATAAAACTAGCCATCAATTGATGGCAGGACCACTCAGCCATTGGCTCTGTCCATCAACATCAAGAAATATAAATTTATGCAAATGTGGCCCTCAGGTAAAAAAATTAAGTTATCCCACATACAAGCCATTTTGGTTCCCGTGACCTTGAAATTACGTCAAGGTCACTGAATGTCAAACTTGACCTTCAGATTAGGGTTATCCATATGAGGCATAAAAAAAGGCCCCAAATCTAGGCCAAGCTATCGCGTTTACAAGCCACTTTGGTGACATGGTGGTGAATGTCAAACTTGACCTTCAGATTGGTGTCATACGCATGAGGTAAAAAAATGAAGGCCCTAAGTGAAGGCGTTATAAAGTTATCACGCTTACAAGCCATTTTGGTTTTAGTGACCTGGTGACCTTGAAATTAGGTCAAGGTCACTGAATGTCAAACGTGACCTTCAGATTAGTGTCATACACATGAGGTAAAAAATGAAGGTCCTAAGTCAAGTCATTATGAAGTTATCACGCTTACAAGCATCTGCACCGCCCGCCCGCCCGCCCGACCACCCGCTAGACCGGCCGCCCGCCCGCTTCTGGTGATCACTATACGCCACAACCTTCATGGCTGAGGGGTAAAAATGAACTTTTTCACATGGGTACATAACTAACGTTTTTTAGAGGTCAACATTTGTAACATATTTCAAATTTGTTTAATTTTACAAACAAACATACTTAGTAAGAATAATTCTTTCGATTTATTAATCAGTTAAAAGAGTACTGCCCCTTTGATGTAATTTTGTGATCAGGAACATAATTATCTCTTCCATTTTGTTCCACTTCTGAAGGGGATCATTGTCTTTATCACATGATTTCATAGTGATGCTGTTAATCGAGTGGTAGATGTCTATGCATGGGCGAGCATATTATGCAGACTAAATGTTCACACAATCAAGTTTAACTAACCAAACCAAATCTTACAAAATAATGTTTCTCATTTATTTCAGTCTGTTGATTGCCTTAGCAATTAATAGAATAAAATTAATGAAAATATAACACAGACTATCTAATCTACATTTGAAATACATTAATAAACCGAAACTTAAGTATGTGCGATAAAACATTCAGTGAGTGCATGTGTACTTTGGGGGGAAAAAAATAGTGCAGATAAAATAAAAAATAGTCTTGAATAAACTCCATGCATCGCCTATACATGCCCGTAGTCGGCATGAGGCAGTTTCCCTTTTTTCTCAACTTTTTAATCGGTCTGGCCTCGGTTTGTTTTCTCACACTGACTACGGCGCTTGGAATTTGACCCCTCTTAAACAGGTTAATCGTTTGACTATTGTCGTTTTTAACCTGTTTTATTAGCCAATTAAATCAGTGTTATGACGGGATGAAATGGGTGTTTAAACATCAGGATTTACAGAACATTTATGAGTAATTTTCAACCACTTCATGTTGAGGATCGCATTAGCGATACACAATCCCAAGTGGTTATTTTTCACGTAACACTAATTTTACATTCCAAATATATTCCTCGCTCAATCACTGTTAGTATGCATTGTCTATACAGCTAATAAGGTACAATGTCATTTTTGATCGAAGAAACATTCGAAAAGAAATTGCTTTTGCATATTGCAATCGCTTTTGCATATGTGTGCACAATAGATGTTAGAGAAACATGTCATTATTAATCTGCCATACTAATGAATCATGCAAATCATCTTGCTAATATTGAACAAACAGCTGTTGAGGTGTTAGCAGGTCATACAACATTGTTAATAACTTAGAAATCAGTGTTAGATGGAACTAGACCAGGACCTACCTCTGAATCAGATTTCTGTCAAACACAACACAATCAGTAGATAATTTAAAAATAGATAATACTAGGACATTTTTATGAAGCATAGCACATGCTAGACAAATAGTAATATTTGCCTGAAGTATATTTAAGGTTATTTTACAGGCATAGTATTGCATTTCAAGGACAAATTTGCAGTGAAATAAGTCAGCAAGAACCTAGTTTTTCAACAGTTAAAGAAAAGTTTTGTGTGTTCCAATAGAACTTGACAAAGTGTCTAAGAGGAATAAGGCAAAAAAGTTAGCACATCATTGTCCCCACATTTGTTCAATGTCTGTATATATCAGAATGAGTCAGACAAGACGCTAACCCTGTGTTTATCTAACGTTTTCAAGTCTGAATTTACGATTGAAATCTTAATCTACTAGAGGTCACGGATTGCCATTGCAATTCTCGGCTTGTAGTGGATGAAGATGAAATTAGATGATATGAGCAATGTATCCATCTCACCTGTGGTTGTGATGCTCCGCCATATTGCTGCCCTCCTCCTTTAATCCTCGACGACAGCGCTCGAGGGTTGTCATGTCCGTCACTAAAAACTGGATCAAACACTCCCGCCACCCAGTTGTCCATATCCTTGGCATCATAGACAGAGGCTGAGCTTTCTGAGTACATAGACTGCTGGTGAGGCGGCACCTTACTGTACAGGCCCTCCTCGGAGTAGCCGTTGGTCTTACGGCGGTCCACCTCATCCACTCCATTACTCATCCCGTTAGGCAACCGGTTATCCTTGTAACGGTCATTTAAATTAGAATCACTGGATAAACCTGGGTCCATTCCACCTGATCCCTTACCGTGATAACGCTTGTTCATTTGGCTGGATCCGGAGAGGGGCAGATCGTCTGACTCCCTGATGGGTAGGAAGGGTCCGTGTCCGTTGGGTAGAGGGGAGGAGGGTCGCGGGGATCCGGAGGGGGAAGCGGATCCCGGAGGTTTAGACCTCTGTACGTATCTCATGTTGAGAGCGCTGGATGCGGATAGACCTGGCGGCTGGGACCTCTGATTCAGGACACTGGTACTGGACAGTACTTCATCCCTCCCCGCATAGTCACTGGTACTGCTACTCTTGTACGTGAAGAAGTTCTCTGGAGGCAGTGCGGTCCTAGGTGGTACCGGGATGGGATCCTTTAACTCCTCTACCTCTAGATCCATCACTCGTGGACTGGTGGCGTTATGTGGCCTGAAAGCAACGAAATACATACACTTTATTTTTCTTAAATGCCAGGGTAATTTCATTATATTTTCTCAGTCTTTAAATAGAATGGAATCACACTATCCTGTGTGCTGTGAATCATCAGGCTTGTGATTCTGAAGTTAAATTCACTAAAATATAGACAATAAATATTTCTAATATATATTTAATTTATTTGATTTCATTTGTATGCAATACACGTAAATTGTTCAATAGGAAATACCCTGTAACACGATACGTTGAACCAATGTTCGTTTAATATTGGCCTATTGTCTGCAACGCTGGTATCTCTGGTATCGTCATATGTATCGTGTTACTGCGTATCTTGTTTCCAGACTAATCTACTTGAGGGTCAGAGAAACAATATTCACTAACGTGTTGTCAGAATCGACCCTCCTGGGTGAGCTGGCCCTGACAGCATCTGTAGACACCAAGAAGTAGGATTTACAGAAAGGGAAGAACGGTGGCACCTCGATCTCGCTGATCAGGTCGAGGACATAGTCATGGCCAGCACACTCGTAGAAATCTCTGCCGTCTTCCAACATCACGGTCCACCCCCGGTTACCATCCTGTAAATCTCTACAACAAAAACACTGGTCAGTGAATTTTTCATCTTTACCCCAATCACTTGAGGTTGATTGAAGTGATTGAAAACTACTCATATTTGTTTAATTGGAGATCAAACATTTACAAATATTTATGTTCATTTATGTCATTTCATTCTCAATAACAGTTGTTTAAATCGGAAAATTTAATAACAAAAGTAACAAAGTAGATGCTGAGATGCTGGTCTAACAAAAAGCTGGATTGGATGAACGTTTCTTGTTTACTTGGATATTACTAGGAAATAAGTAATACGAATTGATTCGTTTGTACTTCGTATACTAATTTATACTTTAAGCAATCTGACAAACCTATGGTGGATAATACGAGTAGACTAAAAACGCATTTCGATATATTGAGAAAATTTATTGGTGCTCCGTATGTGACACTGGCCCAACAATAAATCAATATCTGGTGTTTACTGTGAAATTATACTCTGTATACTGACTTGCATTTGAGTAGATGAGCTGCATACTGCTCGGCAGTGGTCCATGATTCCACGTGTGATAGCACCTCCTCCCCGGTGGGTAAGGTGGCCTCCAGTGCCATGTACGCCTTCTGTCTGGCCGCCTTCCATTCCAGGGCACACGGGGGGTATGTACGGTGGAGATGAGGTTCTATGTCCAGACTCTGTAGCAGCTTATGTTGACAATACACCTTGTAGAAGGTGCTGCACGCGTGGTCTGATACATACCTACAATAAACATCAACATTAACCCTTGAGCAATTGTATGATTCACTAAGGTACGTTGTAATTATTTATACATGCGGTAGCAGCAAGGTAAAAAACAAGGATTCTAATTAGACCTTAACCCTTGAAGCAATGAAATTCTCTTTTCAATTTGAAATTATCACAACTGTCTTAGTTAGCTCTTTTAGCTTCATCTGAATACCCATGTTACGGGTCTATGGCCATTATAAATATTTTAATCCTTTCAGTGCGAGACCGACTTGACGTCAGATTCTGACGTCTAAAGTCGATCCCCGGACTGTAAGGGTTGACATGTAATGTATCCTATAATAGGTTAACCCGTACAGAGCTGAAACATTTTTGCGTAATCCATGGACACCGAAGGGTTTCTTCAACTTGAAATTATCATAAATGTCTTAGTTAGCTCTTTCCGCTTCATTTGAATACCTATGTATATGGACGTAAATATACGTCAGATCCTGATGTCTAACGTCGACCCCCACGCTGCAAGGGTTAAGTTTTATTGACATTTTTTAAGCCCTGTCAAAGCCTCAAATATGTTTTTGTAGAATTAAAGCACTTCAAGGTTTTTCAAACCCTGTCATTATCTATATCTTACTTGAGCAGGAAAGTAGACAGTGTAGGGTTGGGTTGGAAGCAGCTCAGACAGTTTGTCATCAACATCCATCCCTGCTCCCGGCTCCGTGGATCCTGATTCTGCCAGGTCTGGTTACACAGCTGACAGTAGATTTCATCCCGGATGGCCTCATTCTGTAATGCCATCTGGACTATATAGTCACCTAACACCTGCTCCTGCTTAGGGTCCAGCGTAGAGTCACTCATAAACCGCAAAATCTGAAGCAAATATAAAGTTAACAAAGTATGTGATTCCTAGCGGAATCGACATATATTTTTATAAAGGTTAGCACACTTCTTTTCCTGCTCCAGATGTAGTTTTACTAAATATGCTAAAAGTAGCGTTTGACCAATACCTTGAAGACATCCATAAGATCTAAGCCAATCTACATAAAAATGTTCATTTTAATGATGCATATGGCAACATAGACTTCCTGTCGTCAATAAATATTCATCAATCTCTCATAATATGATGGTAATATGACATGATATTATAGTTAGGGAATAACTACCCTATTAAGCACTGCTACTTATGTCAGCCAGAGCAAATTCATTGCACATATTATATTAAATAACGTGAGCAATTTAAACTTGAGCAATTTTGAATGAAAAATACTTCGAATTCATAAAAAAACACAAACTTCTTGTATGCCCCAACTAATCTTGATCATGAAGCATAAAGTGTTCATAAACAGTTTTTACAGTAATGTAAGAATTTAGTGATATCCCTCATTATCTAATATGTTCATCTCATGCATTAATCCAAAAATAAAATGCTCCCCCTTACCAGTTTGAACACAGCCAGGGATTCCTTCACGTCAAAATCAGTCTGTTTGGCCAGGAATGGTGATTTGATTGGCCGTTTCCGGGATATCCATGGCTGCTCCTGTGAAGCAATACGATGGAAAATATACCATACAAAGCTAGATAACCATCAGTAACTAGTTTTTACAATATTATGTAATAATCATGTTTTCAAATAAAGTGGTGATATATATTTTATATAAATTTTATATTTTATATTTTTAGTATTTTTCAGCATTTGCAACTTAAATTGTAACATTTGTATCTACTAACTATATCAGAAATAACATGGTTTGTTGATTTAAAATGATGGCTATAACAATTCCTTGTCTTGATTTATGGAAATAAATTCACTTTAATTTACAAATCTGATGGATTCCGATCAGATCCAATCAGAAAAAAAAACATTGTAGACTCAGGGGCGGATCCAGAATTTAAAAAATGGAGTCTGATTTAAGTTTGTTCGGCCAATGGACAAAATAAAAAATTAGATGTGGGGGCTTGACATTCTACATTTACTAGGGCAATGCCTCAAGTTAAGGTAAATTTCACTAGTAAATTTTGAATGTCAAGTGCCGATATTTTGGCAATTTTGATTGATGAGTAGGCAATTTAGTTTTAGAAAGAGGAGGGGGTTCTAGGCCGACTTGACCCAGCAGAGAAGTGTAGTTTATTTTTATTAAATGTTTTATAAGCAAACTGTTGTCATTTCCACCTGAAAATATGTGTGATATGCAGATTAACAGAGTGAGGCAGTGAGAATGTTGGTATGTGTGTGTCATGTTGTGTGATATGCAGATTAACAGAGTGAGGCAGTGAGAATGTTGGTATGTGTGTGTCATGTTGTGTGATATGCAGATTAACAGAGTGAGGCAGTGAGAATGTTGGTATGTGTGTGTCATGTTGTGTGATATGCAGATTAACAGAGTGAGGCAGTGAGAATGTTGGTATGTGTGTGTCATGTTGTGTGATATGCAGATTACCAGAGTGAGGCAGTGAGAATGTTGGTATGTGTGTGTCATGTTGTGTGATATGCAGATTAACAGAGTGAGGCAGTGAGAATGTTGGTATGTGTGTGTCATGTTACAAAGGTGATACATCCTGGTAATATGTGTGATTTATTTAAACTTGAGAATGCTTCATGCTCTCAAATGGTACCAACACTCACAGAGCTACATTATAGAATTTAAATGTCTACCCACTTAAAGCTATACTTTCACGTAAAATGTTTGGATTCAATATTACATCTGAAGCTATGATGTCATCATGTTGGGAGCTAGATAAAAACACTTTCATCACCTGTACTTTATACGATATGAATAAAAAAGGTGTATTAAACATCTTCCATATTAAAAGGACGTTTCCCATCTTAAGATGGCAATATTTCAAGCTGACCGATTTTTTGTTGGTTGCCATTTATTCACCTATTATTGTCCACCAAGCGAGTGATTTTTTTAATGGATTTACAGCCCTATGCACAGGACAGATTTGCTTATTGTAAATGGTGCTGATCTAGAATATACTCAATAAAAGACATGTAAAATTTCATGGTGAATGATGTTGTATTGGAGTAGATATATTAAAAAGAACCGAAATTAAAGTCAGGATAAATAAATCATCATGGACTATCAGACACTAATTCGTGAAAATAATGCCTTCGAATTATTATTTATGTTTATCTGTTTTTTGGGTGTATAACTTTGTAAATTTAATGTTCTTCACAACCCATCTAGCTCCCGACATAATTAATTATCTATTCACTATTTGAATCAGCATTTAACACTCTTTTTTATTAAAAATTTCCTAACACAATTGCTAAAACAGCTATAGACACGATTAGCACTGCAATATGTTATGTTAATATGCTATGTTCTGCTTACCTTGAAGTAGACGCTGACATATTTAGAGAATGGATAGGACTCTATCTCTCTGGGAAGCTCGAAACAAAAACTGATAGGTGGAACTGTTCCCACAGTCCTGGTAAGGTGGCGCTCACTGTGCGGCGGTTGCCAAGCTGTAAACACATATAAAATAATATCAATCACAGCACCAGACGTTGCACATTTTAAAAATGCTATTGGAGCAGGGAAAATATAATTTTATTTGAAAATATACTGCTGGAAGTTCTGCTTTTTTATGTTTAAAAAGCTCAACAACTACAATTCCATCAATGCCCACCATGACTTCTCATAAAGGCGATAACACTAATAAATGAAAGAATACACAGAAGCCACAGTTGACTTGGTGCCGAGTGTTACAATGCATAGAAACGACACAAACAACAATCTTCAAAAACAGGTTGAACATACTCTCAACGACTATATTGCTCATATTTGCTTGATTTGAGACCAACTATTTGCAAATCTTAATGTTTCCAATAACTGTGCTTTAACTTGCTGATAAAACAGATTAAAACGACTATAGTCGTTTTTTTGTGATGCTGACCGTTAAGATGGCTGAAGATGTATCCGAGCTGAGACGGGATCTCCAGCTGACTGACGTTAGCCATGGCGGACAGCTTCTCCTCCTTCTGCAACACACAATATAACATAGTGTAACGTCACAGATACAATAAATATAATCTAGTCGCATGTTATAGAATCATTAGATATAACATAGTGTTATAGTTGGAATAAAAATAATGTATATGGTTAAGTTAACGTCACAAAAAAAACATAGCGTAGTGTGACATCATAAAAACAATACATACGGCCTACTGTAGGAGCAACCAGTATATAAAAATATTAAATACAACTTAGCAGGCATATTACGTAATAGGATAGAAACGCTAAATATGACCTACTGTTATGCATCCTAGTAGGCTATATATCTAATAATGTATCATATGTATGTACGTCATTGTAATAACATTATGCATAATGCCAAGTCATTGCATCTAGCAAATATGCATGATATGCCTGCGGATCCGTCATGTAGTTTCAAGTCACTGTGGCAATTAATATAATATTAATGAATATAATATTGGCACGGCATTGAAAGAGTACAACTAACCTCAATTTAACGGGTTTTTTAAAAAAAAGATACCTGTCTAAGGATGCTTCTATTTTGGTATACATATCAACTTATCGAAACAGTCTGTTCTTCAGAAAGACACAGAGATAATAATAGAGACAAGTTGACCACCTAAAGTATAAACTTTATATGTGAATCAACATTGAGTAAATTTACCTTTCTTCATCAAAACACTAAATGCGATATTAATATACCAATAAAACGAAACACTATTCAACTGTTATTCGTTGTGACAGTGTAAGGAAGGAAGAAGGAAGAATCGCTATCACATGAATGATGTTGTATTTCTTCGTCTATACAATAATAATGAATGCTAGACTGATCTAATAGAAAGAAATACAGTGTCTCGAAAATATAGTTAAATGTTAAAGCGACAATTTCTGCTAGAACTACATATTTAAAGGGACAAGTTAACCTCCTAGATACAGTTACACTGTCACAACGAATAACAGTTGAATAGTGTTTCGTTTTATTGGTATATTAATATCGCATTTAGTGTTTTGATAAAGAAAGGTAAATTTACTCAATGTTGATTCACATGTAAAGTTTATATTTCAGGTGGTCAGCTTGTCTCTATTATTATCCCAGTGTCTTTCTGAAGAACAGACTGTTTCGATAAGTTGATAAGTCATAAAACATGTAGAAGAGCTACAGCCACAGATAACCACACACATAATGCATTAGGGGTCACCATTCAATCTCAGGGTGGGGGAGGGGGGTTGGAGAATTTTTGAAATAACTTATTTTAAGACCGAATTCTCGTCAAATGAATAATTATGTGAAGGACATGTTGTGAATAAATATTTAATGCCTCTTAAAAAATAGTAACTCGCTTGGCTCGGCATCACTAAATAACGCTTCAATGTGTGAGGCCTCGCCTCGCTCGTCTCCTTAAACCCCACATCAACAGTTACAAAAATAAAGTATTGCATACTGGAAGTAAAATGACTAGTTTGTCCAGTTAGAAAACGCCAGCCCCCCCCCCCCCCCCCACCTAGTCATTGAATGGTTGTCCCCTTATTGATCAATTTACCTTCAGTTGACTATAACGCAATAAAAATAGTGGTCGTGCACGCTATAGTTGTCCATAAAGGTAGAAGATACAATCCAATGCCATATCTGAATGAAGCTAATTGCATTGTTTCTCAAATAAACCGTAGTCTACCTTTTGTATTCCTCATCCTTTGTCATTATTATGTTGGAACAGATAGATTTAGCCTATCATACCGATTTTACGACTATCATTGAGCGTAAACGGCTGTTAATCTGGCAGCTAAGAACAGTGACATCGACACGTGCTACTAAACGACGAGAACAAAGACTGCAACGTTAGCAATATGTGACATATATATCTGTATTCAATTTCATAGACAGGCATAACCCAATAAACACAAAACATTTGCATAACATTCCTACAACGTCGGCCCAACGCCTTCGACGTTGGACCAACATTGTATAAATGTTATACAACTGTTGTGTGTTTACCAGTTAACTGGGAAGCATGATGGTTCGGGAGGATTAATTTTACATTCATTCTACAACAAAGAACGTTACGTCGAAGCACAATAATCACATAATCACAGCTATTTTCAGAATATGAAAAAAAAACTAGGATTATACAATACACATAGTAGACTGCGTGGCGCCGTGAATATAGCATTAACCCTTTCTCTGCTAAGGGCGACCAGTAGACTGTGTGGCGCCGTGAATATAGCATTAACCCTTTCTCTGCTAAGGGCGACCAGTAGACTGCGTGGCGCCGTGAATATAGCATTAACCCTTTCTCTGCTAAGGACGACTAGTAGACTGTGTGGCGCATTAACCCTTTCTCTGCTAAGGACGACTAGTAGACTGTGTGGCGCAGTGAATATAGCATTAACCCTTTCTCTGCTAAGGGCGACTAGTAGACTGAGTGGCGCCGTGAATATAGCATTAACCCTTTCTCTGCTAAAGGCGACCAGTAGACTGCGTGGCGCCGTGAATATAGCATTAACCCTTTCTCTGCTAAGGGCGACCAGTAGACTGTCTTGCGCCGTGAATATAGCATTAACCCTTTCTCTGCTAAGGGCGACCAGTAGACTGTCTTGCGCCATGAATATAACATTAACCCTTTCTCTGCTAAGGGCGACCAGTAGACTGTCTTGCGCCATGAATATAGCATTAACCCTTTGTCTGCTAAGGGCGACTAGTAGACTGCGTGGCGCCGTGAATATAGCATTAACCCTTTCTCTGCTAAGGGCGACCAGTAGACTGTGTGGCGCAGTGAATATAGCATTAACTCTTTCTCTGCTAAGGACGCCCAGTAGACTGTGTGGCACCGTGAATATAGCATTAACCCTTTCTCTGCTAAGGGCGACCAGTAGACTGTCTTGCGCCATGAATATAGCATTAACCCTTTCTCTGCTAAGGGCGACTAGTAGACTGCGTGGCGCCGTGAATATAGCATTAACCCTTTCTCTGCTAAGGACGACCAGTAGACTGTGTGGCGCAGTGAATATAGCATTAACCCTTTCTCTGCTAAGGACGACCAGTAGACTGTGTGGCACCGTGAATATAGCATTAACCCTTTCTCTGCTAAGGGCGACCAGTAGACTGTGTGGCACCGTGAATATAGCATTAACCCTTTCTCTGCTAAGGGCGACCAGTAGACTGTGTGGCGCCGTGAATATAGCATTAACCCTTTCTCTGCTAAGGGCGACCAGTAGACTGTGTGGCGCAGTGAATATAGCATTAACTCTTTCTCTGCTGAGGACGCCCAGTAGACTGTGTTGCACCGTGAATATAGCATTAACCCTTTCTCTGCTAAGGGCGACCAGTAGACTGTCTTGCGCCATGAATATAGCATTAACCCTTTCTCTGCTAAGGGCGACTAGTAGACTGCGTGGCGCCGTGAATATAGCATTAACCCTTTCTCTGCTAAGGACGACCAGTAGACTGTGTGGCGCAGTGAATATAGCATTAACCCTTTCTCTGCTAAGGACGACCAGTAGACTGTGTGGCACCGTGAATATAGCATTAACCCTTTCTCTGCTAAGGACGACCAGTAGACTGTGTGGCACCGTGAATATAGCATTAACCCTTTCTCTGCTAAGGGCGACCAGTAGACTGTGTGGCGCCGTGAATATAGCATTAACCCTTTCTCTGCTAAGGGCGACCAGTAGACTGTCTTGCGCCATGAATATAGCATTAACCCTTTCTCTGCTAAGGGCGACCAGTAGACTGTCTTGCGCCATGAATATAGCATTAACCCTTTCTCTGTTAAGAGCGACTAGTAGACTGCGTGGCGCCGTGAATATAGCATTAACCCTTTCTCTGCTAAGGACGACCAGTAGACTGTGTGGCACCGTGAATATAGCATTAACCCTTTATCTGCTAAGGGCGACCAGTAGACTGTGTGGCGCCGTGAATATAGCATTAACCCTTTCTCTGCTAAGGGCGACCAGTAGACTGTCTTGCGCCATGAATATAGCATTAACCCTTTCTCTGCTAAGGGCGACTAGTAGACTGCGTGGCGCCGTGAATATAGCATTAACCCTTTCTCTGCTAAGGACGACCAGTAGACTGCGTGGCGCCGTGAATATAGCATTAACCCTTTCTTTGCTAAGGACGACCAGTAGACTGTGTGGCGCAGTGAATATAGCATTAACCCTTTCTCTGCTAAGGACGACCAGTAGACTGTGTGGCACCGTGAATATAGCATTAACCCTTTCTCTGCTAAGGGCGACCAGTAGACTGTGTGGCGCCGTGAATATAGCATTAACCCTTTCTCTGCTAAGGGCGACCAGTAGACTGTCTTGCGCCATGAATATAGCATTAACCCTTTCTCTGCTAAGGGCGACCAGTAGACTGTCTTGCGCCATGAATATAGCATTAACCCTTTCTCTGTTAAGAGCGACTAGTAGACTGCGTGGCGCCGTGAATATAGCATTAACCCTTTCTCTGCTAAGGACGACCAGTAGACTGTGTGGCACCGTGAATATAGCATTAACCCTTTCTCTGCTAAGGGCGACCAGTAGACTGTGTGGCGCCGTGAATATAGCATTAACCCTTTCTCTGCTAATGGCGACCAGTAGACTGTCTTGCGCCATGAATATAGCATTAACCCTTTCTCTGCTAAGGGCGACTAGTAGACTGCGTGGCGCCGTGAATATAGCATTAACCCTTTCTCTGCTAAGGACGACTAGTAGACTGTGTGGCGCCGTGAATATAGCATTAACCCTTTCTCTGCTAAGGGCGACCAGTAGACTGTGTGGCGCAGTGAATATAGCATTAACCCTTTCTCTACTAAGGGCGACTAGTAGACTGTATGGCGCATTAACCCTTTCTCTGTTAAGGGCGACTAATAGACTGTGTGGCGTTGTGAATATAGCATTAACCCTTTCTCTGCTAAGGACGACTAGTAGACTGTGTGGCGCCATGAATATAGCATTAACCCTTTGTCTGCTAAGGACGACCAGTAGACTGTGTGGCGATTGTGAATATAGCATTAACCCTTTCTCTGCTAAGGACGACTAGTAGACTGTGTGGCGCCATGAATATAGCATTGACCCTTTCTCTGCTAAGGACGACTAGTATACTGTGTTGCGTAGTTAATATAGCATTAACCCTTTCTCTGCTAAGGACGACTAGTAGACTGTGTGGCGCCGTGAATATAGCATTAACCCTTTCTCTGCTAAGGACGACTAGTAGACTGTGTGGCGCAGTGAATATAGCATTAACCCTTTCTCTACTAAGGACACTTAGTAGACTGTGTGGCGTTGTGAATATAGCATTAACCCTTTCTCTGCTAAGGACACTTAGTAGACTGTGTGGCGCCGTGAATATAGCATTAACCCTTTCTCTGCTAAGGACGACCATAATCGTTTTCAATATGTTTTATTATTGGGAATGAAACGAGTGTTTAAAGGGTGTTTAAATATCATGATTTGCAAATGTTTGTTCTCAAGTGAAACAAATATCAGTAGTTTTCACCAACTTGAAGTTGTGGGTCGCTGTAGCGAGACACACCTTCAGTGAGTCGACATTTAAATAAGCTAATCCATTCGGTGCGGGCGACGCGCACCAGTAAAAATATTGAATGAAACTGAATATGCAGGCTCAAATATGTAATAACGCAAAATAAAAACTATCTATATACGCACAAGAAATCTATTCTTTAACGTAGATATTTTTCGCTCGTCTGAACGTCAAATCCAATACGAGCTTTGTAATTTTGAAACATTGCGAGATTTAGCGACGACCCCTTAAGTAAATGAAGTGTTTGTTACGGGTAGGCCTGAGTGGCTAATCCAGTCGAGTACAGTAATCACGGAGTTATCGACATTGTTAATTCAACAACTTTCTATTATAATAATAAAGTTCACAATTTTTTTTCAACTCTTTTTTCATCCTAACTCAATGCCTAAAATATGAAATCTGTATGTGTTGTAGGTTACAATAAACGAACGAAATAAAGATATAATATAAAGCGGGAACCCATGCAAAGAGAGTCCACTACTGCTCTATGGGGCTTGAATGAATGAATGAATGAATGAATGAATGAATGCATGAATGAATGAATGAATGAATGAATGAATGAATGAAATAATGGAGCTCTAGGCTAGACTGGACAGGAGGCTCGAAATTATCTGAGGCCGAGCTCCCCACAATACTGAATGTTTACGAGTGAGCGGGGAAGAAACATTTGCTAAATTGAAACCTGAATGTCAGAGCAAACCTATCAGCATCTATGGCTTTTATAGGCTTTTTTATCAAGTGACTGATGAGGTATCGAAGGTAAACATTTGTGAATCCGTATGCCTACTCGTTTTCATAATATTATAATTGTGCATATTTAGTCGAACGTTCCCATAATCCAAATATGGATGGCTAACAGTATATAATTTTACCATTGAATGCAGAGTAAATTTATAATATTTTATATCAGTATTATATGTATGTTGGGAGAGATGAAAATAAACACATTTTAAGCTAAACCTTCAAGTCCTCAACACGAATAAAGGACCTGATTTTAGAAAATACCCATTAAAACAAATGCAAGACACGAAAGATCTTAATCATGTTAATATTGTAGTAAATTATATCATTAGGGATGGATGTGGCGCTGAAAGGGTTATTTCCGTACTGAGAAGGAATACTATAAAGAGGCTAACTACTCGTGTCGCGATAAACACATCTGCTATGGACGGTCCCAGGGTTGCCTTGTGTAATTTTGTGGGCGTCTTGTCAACAAGGTTATTTTTATTGCTGTTCGAACCAAATTTTCGGTGCAATTACACCTAAATTTCGCCGTCATCAGCCATGGTGCTCCTACTGCGAGGGGGTTTCCGTACAATAGCAACGCTGTCGTGCTAGGCCAAAAAGCAGTAACTGCTTACTTGTTCAGTCAGCAGTTACATCCTTTAGACTTTTCAGAGAAAAAGTAATTTTTACCCTCTTTAAGTTGTGGGTCGCGGTAGTGAGACACAACTTAAAGTGGGTGAAAATGATACATTCTTTCTGTTTTTGATAAAGTAGAGCATTTCGATCGCCTGACGACTTAACCTCTTCACTACCAAACATGACGGAAATTTTCGTCAAACTTACTATATTTACACCAGTATCCCTGGATCCTGGCATGCACTTCGGCCTTGAAGTCAAAGGGTTTTAAATGCCTCAGTGTCACTTTGGCTCATATTTTGTATTGAGAGCAGCCTTCACTTATCCGCAGAAATCAACACGAATTTAAAGGAACCCCTTGGGATGAGACATTTTCAATGTTGTCAATTTTGAAAATTTAATTTATATGAAGCAGTATAGCCTACTGATCTTAACTGAAAATACGAAAAAGTCAAAAAAACAATTTTAAATGACCGAGAAAGAGTGAAATAGTTGTATTTCCAGGTCGTATATTGCCATGTAAACAAAAAAGTCAGCAATATTCAGCACTTCACATCACATATTCCCACGTATCAGACGGTAAGATCAGAGCAGTCGCCGCTAATTGGTGTCTTATAGTCAGGACACGGGAGGACACACCTGCAGCACTGATTGTCTACCCAACGCTGGGCCGATGCCATCAGCATGTGGCCCAATGCTGTGAAAACATTCAATCGTCCTTCAGGTATACAAATAGTTTGTTTGGGTTACTTCTGGTTTCATAGAAATGTTGATTAAAAATATTTGTAAAAATATGAAAATTCTGAAAAAAATAAAAACATGATTTGTGGGATACACTACTTCAGTACGGGATTAAAAACAAAAATTGATGTCATCCCAAGGGACTGCTTTAATTTTATAACAACGAAACGACGACGAGGAAAATATGACCCCAAATCCTATATTCCTTCCACCTGGAATCCATGCCAAATTCAACCCTCGGTACCGCAATGGTTACTGCATCTCATGCCAAGCCCATGCCAAATTCAAACCTTCAGGCGTAACATCCGGGCTTCCTTCTCCTGGCTGGCGGCCATATTGTCAGCCTGTGACCTCTGTGACCTCAGCAGGTCACCATAATGCTCATAGAAATCCAGACGCCTTTTCTCCAGAGCCTCTGGCTTAATAACACAACATCAACGACGTAAAAGGTACCCACTAGACACGAAATATGTATCTAATGCTGGTTTAATGTTGTGCCAGCATCGCAGACGGTGGCACAACATTGAACCAATATTTATCATGCTTGCAGGGAGACACCCAGTAAGCACGTATTTTTTATAAATCCAATGCTGGTTCAATGTTGGGCCAGCGTCGCAGACGGTGGCGCAAAATTGAGTCAGCATTGTTGCAAAGTCTCATGTTTGCCGAAACAGGAAATGTTTATTTAATGCTGGTTTGATGTTGGGTCAGCGTCGCAGACGGTGGCCCAACATTGAACCAACATTGGGTTGTTATTCCGAGTTTGCTGTGTGAAAACTAAGAAATGTTTTGTACAGAATTCGGTCATAACCAAATTGGACGCTAATTCAAAATTTTAAATTTACTTAGATATAAACTTTTTTTTTACCGCATAGATAAATAGGTTTCAGGTTGTTAAGAACCCAGTAACCTTTGTAATCACATGAAATAAAGTTCGATTGATACATTTAATTCCGAGAATTTGAATCCTTTAGTATTTTTCATTTCCTATAAACATGATAAACGTGACATTGCTGAGTCTATCTTCGAGCCTCTACTTTATGAAAATTGTTCCCTCGAGTGCGCTTATGAGCGTTTTTATTATGTATGACTCTATTTAGAAACTAAACATGTGGCGGTGCCAGCAGAGCGTGCGGAATACAGTAAGCAAACCAACAAATGCGAAGTTATTAAATGAATGAAAGAATGAATGAATGAATGAATGAATGAATGAATGAATGAATTAATTAATTAATGAATGAATGAATTAATTAATTAATGAATGAATGAATTAATCAATGAATGAGTGAATGGATGAATAAATGGATGGATGGATGGATGGATGGATAATGAATGAATGAATGAATGAATGAATGAATGAATGAATGAATGAATGAATGAATGAATGAATGAATGAGTGAATGAATGAATGAATGAATGAATGAATGAATGAATGAATGAATGAATGAATGAATGAATGAATGAATGAATGAACTTGATGTAGCAGCGACAATTCAAACATCATGATAAATGAAAATGAATGAAATGACTGGGAATCAATAAACAGGAAAATTTCATCATAAATCTCAACTTCAAATGAATAAAAATAACACAGGAAGTGATCGGGTTCACCTTTGACAAATTTAAAATTTTAACTAATAGTTCACAAAATTTAAACTGAAATGAGTCGTTAAAATTCGTGAATCATCGCTGAAAATATATATGGTGGAGTGTATGAGATCATAATGACCACTGATAGAGCGACATAGATGTGTTTGTTATACATCGATCTCTCCATCAATCAAATCATATACATGTATGTCGATGGATCAATGTGTAGGTCGATAAATCAATAGACCGAGCTTGATTCATTAATACATTGAGCTCGTTTCGATCACCCGTCGATATCAGGATATTGTCTTTAGAATGGTCTATGCCCTGAGCCACCCACTTTTTGGGTGATTTGTTATATCGTACGCCAGCATCCAAAGTGTATTATGTGTCTATAATATATGTGGCATAAACACTAACTTCAGTGAGGGGATCGACTTTGGACGTCAGAATCTGACGTCTATAGAGTCAGATTCTGACGTCTAAAGTCGATGGCTGGACTGAAATATTAAAATATTTATAAAAAAAAAAAAAATCGAGTGGGATCTTGACCCACCGACCCACTTCCGAGTTTTTCTCGGATTTTTGGATGTTTTTTAACTTGACAAAACCCCTTAACCTGTTACCAGGTTAACCACTGGAAACCACGCCTGTTCAAGGTGGGATGCACATCAGTGATATTTGTCTTAAAATCAAACGCATTTAAGTGCGACGCATTTAAGTGCATTCATACTGTTTTTCCACAACTAAAATTTGACAGAAACTGAACAAATATGCATGTATAAATCTTGAGTAAAGCCCCCATTGTGAAATTTAGCAGGTTTAATTTTTAAGTGAGGAGGTATTTTCCTTTCATTTGAAGTTGGCAATTGCGTGAGCAATGCCAACTTCAAATGAAAGGAAAATGTTAAGTAGTAATGAAGCACTTAAAGAGTTATGCGATATACACCTTCCTCTTAGATATGAAAAGGTGTATCTGACATTTCTCAAACTGGCAGATACACCCTTGTATATCCAAGGGGACGACATGTTGATGTAACATACACGGTACGGACGGCTATACACGAAATGTTGCTTCTTTGTAGAATTACTGTTGAACCAACATCGATGCCGGAGGTTCAATGATAAACACAGGCTCGTCGAGTCTTATTTGTGTAAAACACGGAGACCTGCTGATCTTCGTTATAAATGGTGACTCATACTTCATAAAAAATGACGTTTATGAAACACATCGATTTTCCTATCAATCAAATCATAGCCATAGATCAATAGATCGATATATAGGACCATAAATCAGTGATTGAGCTGGATTCACTAGTTGTTCAACATTAACTGATAAGCTGCATAGGCCACGTATCTATCACAGTGACGAAGACGCTTTCAAACATTTGTGTGATCAATCATATATCACTGCTATAGTATATCTCATAAATCATAAAAAAATAATAATTTATTGTGACTTTCACTTCTTGGGACTTCACTGAGCTTAGATTTAAATTCCATTGTAATCACACCAGCATTGAGGGTAAACACTAAACTAGAGTATGTGGTAGTTGAGATACGTTAAAATTGGAGTGTCGTTGATGATAACACATGTCAACTCTAGGTGCGTCTCACCCTAATCTACTTCACCTACATTATAAGTGGCTGTGTGCTGCCAGAAACACGAGGCAGAAAAGCGAGCGAGTAGATAAGGCCACTGTGTTTTATTTCTCTGTTTTAGATCAAAAAAAAATCAAAATCTAATAAGGGAGGGCAGTAAAAAAAACATTTAAGAAAAAAAACATTGAACCTATTTTTGGAAAAGGTAATGAGGGCGCCTAAATAAAAAAAAAACATTTGACAAATTTCTAGAAAAGTTCTTGAGGGCGACGAAATAAAAAACTTTTAACCTATTTAAAAATAAGGTAATGAGGGCAACGAAAAAAACAAGCGAAATAAAAACATAGCTGGGAAAATGTTTTTTTATCTCCCAAAATAAACTTTTTTTCGAAATGTTTTTTTATCTCCCGAAATTAACTGTGTTTTTTTCGGAAATCGGCAACAATCTAATGCGCGCGCTCGGCAGATAAAAAATTTGTAATGCGCGGTCTAAATCTAATGCGTGCGCTCATCTAAAACAGAGAATAAAAACATAGTGGCCTAAGCGCCAGGTTTCCCTTCCTGATCGTAGGTTGAAAAAAAAATTTTTTCCTTCACGACTTCAATTGGCTGAAAATTACTCATAATTTGTTTAAATTGAGACCAAGCATTTGCAAATCTTGATGTTTAACATGTTTAATCACTCATTTCCTTTCCAATAACTGTGATACAGTCGGCAAATAAACACTGATCCTGATAAAACGGATTAAAAACAACTGTAGTCGCGCTTAGCGCTTTAACCCTTTCAGTGCAGGGAAGACGTCAGATTATGACGTCTAAAATCGATCCCCGCACTGAAAGATGACGATTTCAAATTGAAAAGAAAATTGTTTTATATAAGAAGAGCACACTCGACAATAGCCCGCCGCCATTATTGAACTTGAAGTCATTATTGCGGCCACAAGGTCAAATTATTGACGAAAATGCGAAAAATGACAATAAATCGGCCATTTTTATTTTTTTTCGGGCATTTTTGAACTTTCCGAGAACTGGTTATTATTAACATGCATAACAAATTTGAAGATGATACATGAAAAACTTTTCAAGTTATCGCCCCAACAAAGTCGAGTTATGGACGTGAAATGCGAAAAATCGCAATAAATCGGCTATTTTGAATTTTTTTCAGCTTTTATTGAACTTGTCCAAGAATTGCTTATTAGTAACATGCATAACAAATTTTAAGAGGATACGTGAAAAACTTTTCCAGCTATCGCGCCCACAAAGTCAAATTATTGACGTAAAAGGCAAAAAATCGCAATAAGTCGGCCATTTTGATTTTTTTTAGGCCATTATGAAGCTTGTCCGAGAACTGGTCATTAGTAACATGCATAACAAATTTGGGATGGATAAATAAAACACTTTTCAAGTTATCGCGCACACAAGTAAATGTTAACGCCGATGCCGACGTCGCCGAACTTCAATTGCAATAGCCCACTTTTTTAATTAAAATTAAAAGGCGGGCTAAAGATTGAAAAAAACGCTTGGTTTATATACACATATTTCAGCGCCCTTATTCGTTCATATGATTCTGCTCACGCCACTGTATCTACACCATGTACACGTGGTATATAAGAGGTAAACCACAGGAATCTAGAGATGGCTGTCACTTAAAGTGAGGTGTGCCAGTGTTGACACAATCATCCATCAACTTAAAGTGAACCAGGATTTGTAATACGAATATCTTTGATAACACTTTTGTAATACATAATAACAGAAAGGCATATTATGCATTTTTTATAAATCTCCGCTGTGCGATCAGGATCGTAATCCGTATCCCGGATCATCCCCAAAATCCGGTCATTGTTGTGTAAGTAATCACGCAGACGGACAAACAGACAGACAAACATATAAACAGACCAAAACAAAACCTCCTTTGGCGGAGGTCACATATCCTATTTTAATTAGTATTAATAGCCAAATGGCGTGCTTAAATTAACATGGTGATGGTTCTGCCACACCCCGTGAACAGCAATGTGCTGATTGTATACATGTATATTATCTCAAAAGAGATATCAAACCTGATAATGTCCGTATTCTGATGGATTATAGGCTTAGTCATTGTGCCTGCAGATCATGTGTTTCCGGAAAATGCCTTTTAACTTACTTAACGTATCTAACTTATTTAACTTGTGTAACTTATTTAATTTTAATATCGATTTAATATCATGTATATATTGTATTTATTTTTTATGTAAAATGAAAATTCTTCACCCTTTTGGCTGCCATGATTTTTTAGTTGAATAACACCAATTATTATCAATTCTTATTATCAGTATTACCATTTATATCGATGCATACATATTTTCGAAATACCCGGGGTTTTATTATGGCAATGCCATTTAACACGATTTTAATTATGTAGGTGATATCATGTTTATTGCCATGTGGTTTGTAGGCTTATATAATACCCCAAAAGAAACCTGAAATTGACCGCATTCTGATGGGTTATAGGCCTACCAGTTATACCTATACAATGTGAAGTTAAATAAAGAAAAGCTTAACGCTTAAAGCGTTGAAACATTTTAATGTACACCAAGAGACCAAAGGGTTTTTTCAATTCGAAATATCATAAATGTCTTAGTTACCTCTCTCTGCTTCATTTGAATATCTATGTTACATGTGTTGTGGGTCTACGACGATTAGAAATATTTTACTCTTTCATTGCGGGGATAGAGTTCAGACGTCAGAATCTGAAATAGACGTCAGATTATGACGTCTAAAGTCGATCCCCGCACTGAGAGGGTTAAATGAAGAAAAACTTAACTACAGCCCAACAAACACGATATATCAAACCAATGTTGGATTGATATGGGGCCAGCGTCGCAGACGGACTGAGACGATGGTCCAGCATTAGAACATTAACCCTTTAACCGCCAGTGCCGCATATATTCGGGTTTTCATTTTTTATTAGCACATTAAGTACCACATTTTAAATATGTTAAAGATAAAATGTGACATCAACCAACGAGATTTGAAAAGAGTTGATCTCCATTTTGTCAAATCTGAATAATTTTCACTCACTTGACGCGATCCACAACTTCACGTGGGTGAAAATTCAAATTGAATAATTTGGTGGTTAAAGGGTTAATGGTTCAATACCTCGTGTTAGCTGGGGATACTTGGTATTTACTCGCACAATCACCCCCTAATTCTGACTTACCTCAGGCTTATCTCAGTTACAATCCACACATTCTTCAACGTTAAGAATTTGAAGCGCGCTGAGAAGTGTCCAGTACTTACAGATAAAGTATGGGTTCCGCTGGTAGTACTGGCCTGTATACTCATGATACTTACTTACATACTCGTTTACTGGTCTACACTTGTTAATAATTCACCACATCACTCTGTCTTGGCAGCGAGTGAGGAATGGCTATATTTCGCAGAGACATCAACCCCTTAAACTGCTAAATTGAAGCTGTGTCTCGCTACCGCGACCCACAACTTCAAGTGGATGCAAATTACTCATATTTGGCTTGTATAATTACTTACATACTCATTTACTGGTCTACACTTGTTAATAATTCACAACCTCACTCTGTCTTGGTAGTGAGGTCGCTACCTCACTCTGCCTTGGCAGTGAGTGAAGTATGGCTATATTTAGCCTAGGCATTATAACCAATGTGACTCGATTATATTTTTCATAATGTTAGCATTTTTCTATTATCTGACTGACATTCATGTTTATCAATGTTTATTGTGATACAATAATAGAAAGTCAATATTGTCAATAATTCACTACATCGCCCTTTCTTGGCAGTGACAAATGACTATACTTGGCAAAAGCTCCAGCTCACTAACAATGAGCTGAATATGTTGCTGAAATAAGTTTATATAAACCAAAGAGACCAAAGGGTTTTTTTCAAATTGAAATCCTCATAAATGTCTTAGTTAGCTTTTTCCGCTTCATGTAAATACCAATGTTATGGGTCTACGTCCATTAGAAATATATTTACCCTTTCAGCGCGAGAATCGACTTTAGACGTCAGAATCTGACGTCGATAGGCGTCAGATTCTGACGTCTAAAGTCGGTTCCGGCGCGGAAAGGGTTAATAACACGATATTTGCAATTTACCTTTTTGCATATTTGGCAGTGAATAAAAGATACATTCTGGTTCTAGATTTGAGGTTAGCGGGCTAATGAATGAGTGCATACGGATTGACGGCGCTCAATCCACTTAGTTGCTATATCGTGACAGGATGAAGCCGGAAGTCGGGAATATACCCTACTTGTATCTAATTCCTCATTTAACAGTGGTTAACGACACCTAGTAATTAAAGGCAGCATGGAATATGTTAATGTAGCATGAAAATGAAAGGTCAGTGTGTCTGCTACAACCTGATCAACTTATACCGATCACCAGATGTATGACTATTTGGCAAAATAATTTTAAAGTATGATGGGGTATGCTGAGGAGGAATAAACATTTTTTTCACCTTTTCGGGTACATTATAATATTGTTTTTCATCCAATGTCATATTAAAAAGCAAATTAAAGTAGATCAAACCAATTTCATAATTACTAACGCGCTTATTGATTTAAAAATGAGGTTTTATGATCTCAAATTGTGCAATATATTTTAAATCAATTTCCGGGGGCACAAATGGAAGAGCCTACACACCAGCGACCACGTGGAGCTGAACTACTGTTTTGTTTTGCTGTTGGGCCACTGCCTACGACGCTGGCCCAACATGAAACCAACAGTGGATCAACTTCTTGTTTTTACTGGGCAGCGAATACCAATCGGCACCAGACCTGGAACCAGGGGTAAGTCCGCAGCGGCAGTTGCAACGTCACCTGACAAAAACCAGATATATTCCAGCGAAGCTCAAACAATGTTTTTCATCATCATCGTCATCGTCATCGTCATCGTCATCGTCATCATCATCATCATCATCATCATCATCATCATCATCATCATCATCATCATCATCATCATCATCGTCGTCGTCGTCGTCATCGTTGTCGTCGTCGTCATCGTTGTCGTCGTCATCGTCAGCATAATCATCATCATCATCATCATCATGTATATCGATCATAAAAAAAGTCAAATTGAGATTTTGTAAATTAACGTGCTTTTAAAAAATGTTTTTTTTTATATTTATGATATAGCTGTAGGTAATTGTATTGGATAATAATTTACCTAATGTTAAATGTATGTGTGCAAGAAATGTATGGTCATTATTTTTATATAATTTACATACACTTTTGTACAAACAGATGTCATTATATGTCAATATTTTTGCTTACTTGTATTAATACGTTTTAAAAATGTCAGCACTGTATGAGTACATCAATGTATTATATATAATAATGTACTACCAATAATGGATATACCCTGAATCCTGTACAGATATAATATGGTAATACATTAGATTTATTGATTGATTGTATTTTTTCCGAATAAACTTGTCACTGTCTCTGGAACTTCATCTATGTGTACCATGAACTTAGATTGCTATTGGTCCGTGATGTATGTATACTGGGCCTTGCAGTCTACCATATACATGATATAGTCTGCTTCATCATCAGACTGGGCGGACGTATACCTGATATATGATATAGTGCAGAGGGCATTCTGATAGCGAGGATAATCAATAAAATCAATGCCTTATCGATACATACTACATTCCATGCAGCGTTTACTTGGACCCAGCAAGAGATAGACATTGAAACAATGTCGCTGACGTCGGGCCAACATCAAAACATCACCGTTTTAACGTGTCGTGATTGCAGGGTATCTTATAAGTTATCTTCATGTTGCCGTATTATAGGAAGTATTAAAGAAGTACATGTTACAATACACAACACATTTTATCCTGGATGTCAAACTTAGTTAGGGTGCTGGTCACCTGTATTCGACATCCTGATGTACACAATTTTATTTACAATCGCATATTTGTACGATTATTGTATATATTTGTGTATATGAAGCCTAATAAATAAATGCATACCCGTACCATTAAACAATTTGGAGCGCAGTAATTATTGCCGTACGCAGCGCAATACACCCAATGCCTTGACTTAAATACACAAATCTTCGGAAAATGAGATAATCACATAAATCGTTGCATCCGTAGATAACAATCTATTTGCTTTGATATAAATAAAGTATATTTCATTGGCGAACTGCTTTGGTTTTAAAAGATTTCTAAACAAACTAAAAGGGTACGTTGCGTTAAAATGTACTCTCTTAAACTCGAGCATGTCTTATGTTGTTATGTTATAGCATATGTAACATGTTTAATAAATGTACATCTCGCTCACGCCGAAACACCAATCCGCATTGACAGTATATTGCGCCGGTATGTTGCGTTGACAATATGTTTTTATACTATGTCTTATCGACACAATTCGTATGGGATGTATATACTGTCGACATATCCCTTACGGGATGTATATAATGTTTGAAAATAATACAATAGACCACGTATAGTCACAGTAGCCGCCAAATTATCATATTTATATTTTCATCCACTTGAAGTTGTAACTTGCTACCGCGACCCACAACTTCAAGTGGATGAAAATTACTAATATTTTCTTAACTTGAGACCAAACATTTGCAAATCCTGTGTTTAAAAGGATTTAAAAAGGACTGTTTGATTCTAGATAATAGTGATTTAAACCTGATAATCAAACAGTTCAAAGCGACTATTCTGTGAAACGCAGTGACGTCACTCGGTGAAAACAAGGGTATACAAGACCCCTCCCCCATACTTCATTCTGTGACGTCACTCGGTGAAAACAAGGGTATATAAGACCCCTCCCCCATACTTCATTGTATTAGCCAACTCGGTGAAAACAAAGGAGGTCAAGATCACTGAGTTTCACAGAATAGCCGTTTAAGTCTTGCTACCGTCATCCACAACTCAAAATGACTACATAATTATTATGACAATGCTTAGCTTGGTTTTTAGTGACTTAATTCGTCAACAGTCATTAATCAGATAAAAATACATATCACACTTTTATTTAACAAGTGTCAACATCTTAAGAGATTGAGTGATCAGCCTGCTGGTTTATACAGGTGACAATACGGCTACCTGAAACACTCAGAAAAACACTGTCCTCAGGGGGCGAAGTTCAAGAGGTCCGACTGAGTCAGGCCGATAACGTGCTAGACCGAACCACGCCCGTCAGTATAAGGTATCCCAGTTAAGAACTCGATCCAATGTTGGTTAAATGTTGGGCCAGCGTCGTAGACGATGGCCCAACATTTAACCAACATCGGGTCAACTCCTGATTTCTCATTAGTCCCTTGTTCTTGTTGTTAAACATTAACAATATGGCATTCACAGAGACAGTATTTATACTATGAGGGACAATTCGAAATTAGTCATATTGAAAAAAAACATGATTTTAATCTTCATATTCATACAACAAGTCACTCTATTTTTTATGTTAAGATGTTGATTACGTTCAAAGACCAGATGACTGATAGAAACAAAACAACAGCGTTGAAAACGTATATTTTTACGCAAATATTTTACTCTCTCACTGCGGGGATCAACTTTAAACGTCAGAGTCAGTCAGATTCTGACGTCTAAAGTCGATCCCCGCGCTGAAAGGGTTAATTGAAAATTGAATTAAAAATCAGATAATCCGAGATATTGTAAGTTCAATGTCAACAACTCTGGCCCAACATTGGACATACTTGCAGGGTTATGTTTGCATATTTAAAAAATGCGTAATTTTCATTCATTATAAGGTAAGAATCGCGGACGCAATTCACATCTGACAAAAATTCCACGACATCCCCGTGTGAGTGGGTTAAATGTCAGTTAGATACATTGCAGGTTAAAATAAAACCTGAGCTTCTAAATTAAAATTTCAAATCACTTGAAGTTGTTTATCGCTCCATCGACACACACCTTCAAGTGACTGAAAATGAATGTGATCTGTGCAATTAAATCCCAACATATATCATTCTCGTACTCATGCTGTTGGCTTTCACTACGAGACGTATGGTGAGATCAGCCCATCTCACACTCTCTCCTATAAGCTTCATTGCACAGTTTGATTTTGCCTTTTCAGATAAATATTCGTACGAGAAAATGCTCGGGCTTGATGTGGTGACTTGTGCTTATATTGTTTCGAGATTCAAGGGATATTTTACTTTTAACAGCTGGTTATAAACGGCTGATAACAAAAACACAGAATGTCTACTGTAGTCGACATCAGTGCTCTAGGAGATAAAGGTTTAGGGCAATAGAAGTTTGATATATATAATTACATTATCATCCTATTATATTGTTGTGATGACCTCAAACCCACATATCCTAGTGGTATGTATATCACCCTATCTGGGTCATGGCTGTCATCATTATTATATAGTCATGCTAATTAGGTCTGAAATATATACGGGAAATGTATAGTCAACCTCATCAAAATGGTGAAGACTTGTTTTCTATGTTACATACATAATATATAACATCCACAAATAGGGCCTACACAAGATAAAGATAACTGCGATGATATATTGCGTAAGTGTAAAATTTAACCTTTTAGGGTCGGTCTCTCGAATTTTTCTTCAATATTCGAAACTAGATAATTTTAAAAATGTAACAAAATCTATTGCATGTCCTTATTGTAATTGGTATTGCCACTTATGGCATCATCTCTTGGACGTGCTTATTGTAATGGATAGTGTCATTATCTATTGAATTATTATCTATTCCAGTATATATACGTCATTAGTGGCATTATCTTTTGAATTCATATTTAGTGCGTCACTAGTAGGTAAAATGTTAACCCGTTCACCGCGAAGGACCACTTTTATTGATTATCATTTTAATCTTTTTTATTAGCCGAATAAATCACTATTATTGGGAATGAAATGAGTGTTTAAAAATGCTATTTTCCATTAGAATGGGGACATGTGAATCTATATATTTTAATACGGGTATGTCCTCAAATTGAGTAATTTTCATTCACTGTGAAGTGGATATTATAGTGGCAATTCTTACCTCACAGTGAATGGAAATTATTACGAATACATATATTGATAATGAAATGTGGTAACGGGCTGGAACGCTCATTTACAAAACCGAGCTTAAACGTGAACAAAACAATAAGGTTTACAAGACGAAAAACAGTCTTCACTTTGCAGCTTTGTACATATTAGTCCATGGGCCACATAGGACACAATATTTTTAAAAGTGGATTCACTCGATTCTTTGACCCTGAAAATATAGGTGTGTAGACATCAGAATTATGATTCTATGTCCATTAGAACTGGAGATATTATCCAAATTAGATTTTCATGGCAGTCATTTTAAAAAATGGCCGAAACTCATATTTCGTCCCAACTTTTTTTCTGGTAACATCGCTAATAGCATTCCCAGAAGTCCCCTGAACAAATTGGAAGCACTCTTGGAGAGTAGTGGGGGGGGGGGGGCACGGTGACCCCTTTCGGCCCATGGACTATATTGTATAGCTGAATTAATAGCACAATGCATTTCAATGATGTCAGGAAGTATGATTCATTATAGTGGGGAGCCTCCAGACCGAGAGGTAGCGTACTCGACCTCAGGCCGCCAGGGATAGAATTTCGATTCCTGTGTCTGGAGAGTAATGTTATCTCATTCACCTCACCTTTCCCAGAAGGTTATCCTGGTCCAGTTTAGCCTACATGTGCACAGAGTGGCCTAAAACCCCACACATTTAATTTTGTCAGAACTGTATTACTGAAGTAAGTGGCAACTTACAATGAATAAAAACTACTCCTAATTTAAATCTGTAAACCTTAAGCAATAATTATTTTGTTGGTACTTACTACATCGGGCAAACGAGGTTATGTTTTTGATCGTGTTGGTTTGTTTGTCTGACTGTCAGCGCAGGATACTTAAAAGGTAATAAAAATAGCCATCAATTGATGGCAGAATCCCTCAGCCGTGGGCTTTGTCTACCAATATCAAGAAATAATGAGAAAAAATGACCCCCACTACCACCATGTCAATTTTTTTGTAATGGTTGTGGCAGCCATTTTGTTTTTAATGGATTCATCCCAAAAGGTAATCAGATCATCAGAGATACCTAGGGAACAACCATACCAAATTTGAATGCAATCCAACCAACGGTTCATAAATTATCGTGCCCACAAGCTTTTTAGGCGGCCATCTTGGAAAATGACCGCTTACGGCTTGGTGGCAAAAAATATATGGGATGAACTGCCCAGGCACATAGGTCATGTCTGTAAAAAATTAATTAGTTAACTTTTTAGTAAGAGCTGAATTTCTGACCGCCCGCCCGACCGCCAGACCCGACCGCCAGACCCGACCGCCAGACCGCCCGCCTCTGGTGATCACTATACCCCACAGCCTTAATGGCTGAGGGGTAAAAAGGATTTGCATGAAACTTTTCCCAGAGGTGTGTCTTGGGTCAGACAATATTATAATAAATTTTGAGAATTACCCGGAGCGCAATCTAGGATCCGGTTTTCCAGCTCCAGAATCCGGATTACGAGGCAGAATTATTTTAAAAGATTTGCGTATTGGGCCAAAGAAAAAATCATGAAATGTAGGGAATGATCCGGATTACAATCCACAGCGACCCGGATCCACATCACACTTCGTCCCCTTGGATATGAAAGGGTGTATACACCCTTTCATATCCAAGGGGACGACATACTCCCTCATAGGACGCCCTGTGCGCTCCTTCAAAATGCAAAACTTTCATTTTCAACCGCAACAATCCAGAAATCGCTATGGCGGTTGCGGATTACAATATCGGGTGTGTTATTCTTATATAGTGAAACTATGTGTGCTGTGGTGGAGAAAAATAGACAAAAATAATTATTGCAAACATTCCCAAATGTATTATTCCATTTCGTCGTCTATTTTTAAACCACAAAAATTGCGTTGCTTCGTGACGTCTCGTTTCTCCCGATTTCCATGAATCAGAATGTGAGTCAGACACGCGATGCCCAACGTGGCCAGAGCACATGTTACAGTCATGGTCTCGACAATACAAAAAGGACAGAACATGTTTTCCGCTTGACTCAAGAATGCGTAATTAATAGGAAATTGGGAGATACGTGATTTGGTTATCAGGTTATTGGGTTTGAATAGCAGTATATCTTAATCTGCCGCATCACTAGGCACTGTAGTTTTTTTAATGACATTTCAAGTGGTCAATAATCGTGTTAATTCAAATAATTCACAACATTTTAAGACATAGCGTTAATCAAGGCTGAAATAAATAACCCCACTTACATCTGGCATAATAATTAAAGATTTTCCTCAAAATATATTGCAGATATAATCAGGGTTGAAATAAATGACCCCATGCACGTTGACTGAGTAATATGAATGTGTCCAGTGGCGGATCCGGAGGATTCTAGAGGATATTTTGCCCAAGTTCTACCCCTTGATTTAAATAACAGCTGAATGACGGAGGTCCGATATTATTTGGGGGGGGGGGGGTGGATCCGCCACTGGTGTATACGTTAGTGTGTCAAGCACACTCAGCACATAACAACAACTAATTAAGTTACCTGAGAATTAAAGTATTGCATCTTGTATTGTATTCTCAGGTTTCATAAAATTAAAACGTATATATTAAAGAAAAGAAGGGTTAGAAATATTCAACTTAACCATGTTAACATAGCTGAATATTGCTGAACGAAAGGTTGCCTTAAATCTCACTGAGCGTCTTGGACCAAGACGAAAATCTCACATAAACCTATAACAGAGACCACAGCTGAGTGAGATGCTCACAGCTACACACAGCAAAGCTGATCAGGGCAGTAAAAGCTTTACCTTGTTCTCCGTGTTCTCAGCCCACACGCTGTAAACTGATTGATATGGTCAGACTATACGCTCATTATTCAATACGAGGGCCCTTACAGCACTGATATCGACTACAGTAAATATTCTGTGTTTTAATAGCCCCTGTATAACCCCTAATAACGAGCTGTTCAAATTAAAATATGCCTTCAATCTTGAAACAACAAGACTACATAAGTCCAGGAGCTCCCGCGACGAATTAGAATTTGATTTAAGCAATTTTGTATAGGGTTATTAATGTAGTCCTAGTCTAGGTCAAAAATCAAGACGCAAGACAACTAGGTCTAAGTAGCCCAGTCTAAGAGTAAGATAAGAACTAGACAGTCTGTCAGAGATTGCAAACCTCAATTGAAATGAATGATCCTAATCAGTATCCCAGTAATGGTCTACCTATCTGGCATGGTTTACCCGATATCAGGCCAATCGAGTTAACTAATAGCTGATATACGGTCATTTTGAATTCGATATAAATTAGTTAAAAACTCGGGGTGCATTCTCCCCCGAAACCTCAAATTTTGTTTTATAGTAATGGACTAACATCTAACACAGTTTGCAAAATATTGGGCATGTGAAAGTAAATAATGGCCGATAGGGGGCCATTTTGAATTTGATCGAGTCAGAATTTTTCAAGATGCATCCTCAGCTGAAATCTCACATTTCATTCTATAGTAATCATCTAGCTATCTAGCACAGTTTACCAAATATCGGCCATGTGAAAGTGAATAATGGCCTAAAGGCGGCCATTTTGAATTTGATCAAGTCAAAATTTTCCAAGATGCATCCTCAGCTGAAATCTCACATTTCATTCTATAGTAATGGTCTAGCCATCTAGCACGGTTTACCAAATATCGCCCATGTGAAAGTGAATAATGGCCGATAGGAGGCCATTTTGAATTTGATCAAGTCAAAATTTGTCAAGATGCATCCTCTCCTGAAATCTCACATTTTGTTTTATAGTAATGGTCTAGCCATCTAACACGGTTTACCAAATATCAGCAATGTGAAAGTAAATAGTGGCCGATAGGCGGCCATTTTGAATTCGATTGAGTCGAAAGTTTTTAAAAGGCATCCTCTCTCGAAACGTCACATTTTGTTTTATAGTAATGGTCTAGCTATCTAGCACGGTTTACCTGATATCAGGCCTATCGAGGTAAATAATGCTGATTGTCGGCCATTTTGAATTCGTAAGTTAAAAATTTTCAGGGTGCATCCTCCCCCGAAAACTCACACTTTGTTTTATAGTAATCAGGTAATGGTCTAGCCATCTAGCACGGTTTACCAAATATCAGCCATGTGAAAATGAATAATGGCCGAAAAGGCGGCCATTTTAAATTTGATCAAGTCAAATTTTTTCAAGATACATCCTCATCTGAAATCTCACATTTTGTTTTACAGTAATGGTCTAGCCATCTAGCACGGTTGACCAAATAACGGCCATGTGAAAGTGAATAATAGCTGATAAGCGGCCATTTTGAATTTTATCGAGTCGAATTTTTTCAAGATGCATCCTCTCCTGAAATCACACATTTTGTTTTATAGTAATGGTCTAGCCATCTAGCACGGTTTACCAAATAACGGCCATGTGAAAGTGAATAATGGCAGATTGGCGGCCATTTTGAACTTGGACGAGTTGAATTTTTTCAAAATGCATCCTCTCCTGAAGCCTTACAATTTGTTTTATAGTAATGGTGTAGATATCTTGAGCGGTTTTCATGATATTTCACAATATCAGGCCTGCCGAGGTGAATAATGGCTGATAGGGGGCCATTTTGAATTTTATCAACTTCATATTTTTCAAGATGCATCCTCTCCTGAAACCTTACAACTTATTTGATATTAATGGTGTAGCTATCTTGAGCGGTTTTCATGATATTCCGCGATATCAGGCCTGTCGAGGTGAATAATGGCCGATAGGCGGCCATTTTTAATTTTATCGACTTTAAATTTTTCAAGATGCATCCTCTCCTGAAACCTCACAATTTGTTTTATAGTAATGGTGTAGCTATCTTGAGCGGTTTTCATGATATTCCGCAAAATCTTTCAGTCGGATTTACCGATGTTATAAATTAGGTCAAAGTGCTGGGTCAACTTCAAGGTCAAGGTCCAAAAACCTGAAAAGGCACAACTAGGGACCTTAGAGAACATGTATGTGCAATATGACTGTCATCGGCCCAGTACTTTTCGAGATCTGCTCCGGAAACGAAGTGCGCGTCAAAACGTCTAAATAGGGCATAGTTCTGAACCAGAAGTAGGTCAAAGTTCAAATACCCCAAAAGGCACAACTAGACCCCCTAGGGGTGTTGTGTGTAAAATTTGAAGACAATCGGACAAGTACTTTCAGAGATATGCTCCGGAAACGAATTGTTTACGGACGGCCCAACGGCCCAACGCCGTCACATCATCATTTTCTCCTCTGTAACCTTTCGTATTGAATTCAGATTAAAAATATTTTAACCTGTCCATTAGCCACCTACCCACATACCAAAAATTGTTATCCTAGCTTATTTTCTTACAAAGTTATAGGCAAAAGAAGAGGCAAAAAAAAAACGGAGGTAGAATCCATAGCTCCCTTCGCTCACCTACGGTGACGGCGGGAGCTAATGATATATATTGGGACTTAAATTTCCCAAATGAAATACATTTTCAGTCACTTGAAGTTGTGTATCGCGCTAGTTAAGTACCCAGTTATGAAAAATAGAGATGACAAATACTTACACAATAAACATGATAAACACCATAAACTAGTTACAATAAACACAATAAACTAGTTACTTCTGTCAAATTGGTTAAAAAACCTCTGATAGAAACTGATAAAATGGTCAGAAAGTCGACAACACAATCGAGTTAAAGTTGATATCCCCATCGAGGTTATGATAACACGACCGACTTTATTTTTATTTCTGGGGATGCACAATTCGGACGTCATGAGAGATAACTGTAGCTATCCCATGCCTGATTAAATCGCAAGATTATTTCTTATACGATCACCAGATGTCGCTAGCTGAAACATGTGAAAAAGGCCTAGTTTTAATATGCACTCGAAATACTCTCAGTTTCATGAAACCGGAGTTTTTTGATAGGCGGGGTGAGTGTGATTTTACACAGCTTGTTGTGTGCATAAAATGGCGGTCAGTGTGGCCGGGTCTGCCGCAAAGTGAATCAGGTCATGCTGGGTAACTATCCCAGTCCTGGTGCTACACTATTCAGACATCATGAGGGGAAACATGAGCTGATGCTTGTTTATTTTTTTTATAAAATGAAGATGGAAATCCAATTACTTAATCAATTATGCTGATGAGAAAATGTTTCACTTTAAACAGACAGCTTGCATAACATAAATAATGATAACGACAAGACAAACCTGTGTTCAACATGTTCAAGCACCAACATTGAGGGCATGTTTACCTGAACCGCCAAATTACAAAACATACCATTTTTGCGCACTTGAAGCTGTGTCTCGCTACCGCGATACACAGCTTCAATGAGCAAAAATACTTCTATTTGTTAATTTTAGGAAACCTATATTTTACTAATTAAACAAAGCAACCATTATTTTATCTTTATAGTAGTATCCACCTTATGTTTCAGGTACTACTTATTGGCTAGAACATAGATGTTACCTTTTCAAGCCTGAATTTATCATTGTCATCTTCATCCATTACAAGCCGTGAATTGCTGTCGTGCGGGTTTAAAGGTTAAAGATGACATTTGAAAGAATATAGCTGTATAATCTGTTCCCACAGATCACGATGTGTGGGGGAACAGATTCGAATCTGTGGGAATCGTTCACAATCCCCAGTCATTCTGGGTCCCGTCTAAATCCTACCTCTCCTCTTATCTCAACCCTTTAAGCCCTGACGATGCATTAAAGCATCGTTTTACAACCCTGAAAACATAGGGTTTCAGGAGGAAAATTTCCGTAAAACTGGTTTACAAATAAATGTTAATTTTCTATAATTTCTACACCACATCAAGTCATCGTCATCCACTACAAGTCAAGAATTGCGACAGTAATTCGCGGCTTGTAGAGGATGAAGATGACAATGGTAAATTCAGGCTTCAAAGGGTTAAATTATCTCTTATTTCCATTAAAAAAAACTTGTATTATATCTGTAGATAAAGAAGTTAAAATAAGATCAAGGTCAATGTATTGAATAAGAGACATGGGCCCCATGTATATGACATGTATAATGGGACCAAACACCTCCACAGTATATTGTATTAAGCCTCCATTTAAATTAATGTTGAATAGAATGCAGTAATGACCTGGTTTAGTAATGTATTGACAGGCTGGTTTAGTAATACATGTATATTGTTGGCTTTAGTAGTAATCCGACACGTGATAATATGAGGAGAGTAATGCGGGAGCAATGCGCAGATAACATAATGACCCCCATCATCGTGACGCTTCAATACGGAGAACAACCAAGGTTTCAACACCAATAAAATAACTCGATAAATAAAAATCAATAAAGCTGTCGAAGTAAAGTATTTTTTCCCATCGAATCAAATATTATTCGATTCATATTGTGATATCTTATTTGAAAAATAGAATACCACATAAAAAGTTGGAAATAAACCTGAATGTTGTTCCAATGCAAGCTGGAGACCTCAAATTAATCCTCAATAAGAATAAATAGCTGGAGCCAAACAGTAAATATGACACATTGGCTTCTGGTTCTCGATAATGTCTTTCAAGATCTCACACCGGAATTTATATAGTAGATTAATTTATGATCTGTAGATTCAGAACAATAACCATGATAACGGTGGTTCCTATTCGAACGGCATTGTCACGAATTAACATAAATAATATCACGAATTAACTTAATTAATACCAATTGACTTCAAACACAGGGGTTTTTGTCATCAGAATTATAATCATTGATAAAGCTAACAATAATTATTTACAGCTTCTTCAAATAAATGCATTAAGTGAGATAGTAATGCAGCCCAGCAACCGCAAAACATTAGTATGACATGTATACAATGCTGGCCCTACGTCTGATTAGACACAATTCATAACGACATGATTTCTGACGACAACATAATACATTAATGTCATGATATTGCATTGTAGCTAATCCTCTCTTAAAATATGTTTACAGCAATGTCGATGATGACAAAAACATTCGTGACGGGGGGGGGGGGATAAAATTGATGACGAAGGCAAATCAATAAACAGTGATAAACATGATAAAGATAACTAATTACTGATGATGGGATCAAATTTATAATGAGATCAAAAGATCCGTGATTAATTCACGATCACGATGATATTGTGATAAAGCTAATTAAAGGTAAGATCAATTTGTCGAAGAAAACAAAGTCATGATCATCGGATCATTTTTGTAAATATACAATGGGATAAAATTTAAGGCGGGTCGTCTACAGAATGATATCCATGAAGAATTTCGTTATGATTTACGATTGTTAATAAAACCAAACTAATTACGACTACAATTTGTAGGTAAACAGTGTGGCAAAAAAGAGTGATAAGCTGTTAATACACACGCGACAGGAATGGTACCAGCAAAACTATAACGTGCAATAAACATGCAATAAATCAAGCATCCACTAATCTGACCATGTAGAATGTGGCACGATTAATTCAACACCTTAGAAATATGTCGCAAAATTGTTAAGAGCAGTAACTCCTTGGCTGTTACAGCTGTTTGACTTTTGCCCCAACACAAACAACAGTAACTGATTACTTCTCAAGTCAGCAGTTACTGCTGTTTGTCTTTGAGCTGCAGGATTCTCTTCTGCCATCGAGTACTGGCATACTGACCGCCGAGCAAAGACAAACAGCAGTAACTGCTTACTTTTCATGTCAGCAGTTACTGTTGTTTGTCTTTGCGCTGCAGGATTCTCTTCTACCATCGAGTACTGCCATACTGACCGCCATGCAAAAACAAACAGCAGTAACTGCTTACAAGCAGTTACTGCTGTTTGTCTTTGAGCTGCAGAAGTCTCTTCTGCCATCGAATACTGGCATACTGACCGCCGTGCAAAGACAAACAGCAGTAACTGCTTAATTTAAAAGTAATCAGTTACTGCTGTTTGTTTTTTAGCTGCAGGATTCTCTTCTGCCATCGAGTACTGGCATATTGACCGCCAAACAAAGAAAAACAGCAGAAACTGCTTACTTTCCAAGTGAGCAGTTACTGTTGTTTGTCTATGAGCTGCAGCATTCTCTTCTGACGCCGAGCAAAGACAAACAGCAGTAACTGCTTACTTTTCAGCAGTAACTGCTGCTTGTCTTGGCAGTACAGATAAGCGGTAAACAGAATGGTTATGGATTGAATGGTGGATTGTCCAATCCGTGAAAATAACAGTCCCACTCAGGATCGTAATATGTTATGGATTAACGGAAACCGTAATTATTGACTGTTCTCATATTATGTCGTTGCTGACTACATTTTGACACGGTCGATCAATGATGAAGTGTTCGCTAGCAAATGCACTAATGCAGATTTGTAACTTAAAATTACAAGATACTAGATTTAAAGCGTCGGTGACTAACAGTTAAAGAATAACACATAATTAGTAAACAGGTAAAACAGTCCCAGAGAACACTATTATCAGATTATAACTACCTAACATTTATGAAGAACAAATATATGATAACCCACCTGTTCCTCAGCCATGGTGGTGATGTAGGTATGTATGAAGGTGAGATGTGAGTCAGATTACGGCAGCTTAGTCCATGATCACATCCTGATCACCGTCGTCACACATTCTGTCACCGCGCTTCTGGTGCATGTATCCCTCAGACAGAATATCACAGTCTGGACACTATGATGTAACAACCTAACGATGATTAGGATGTGTAATATCCAGTGACAATGATTGGGATCTCTTGATGAGAGATAATAAAATCCACGAAAACAGGAACTCAGTCAATCCGTGAAAGGATGACGACACACAACTTGGCGACACAAATATCCACGAAAGTACACGTCGCTGAAATTGTATAGACCTCACCGACTGCTGGGAAAGTGCTATATTTGGTACTGCGGACTGCAATATTTTACTCTGGTAGAGATTAATAATTATATCGTATCCTTTTTTATTCAGATATGTGTATCCTTCAATGATCTGGAAAAGATGGTGTTGTGAATGTAATCACCTGGTGATTAAAGGGTCAAATTTACCACTACAGAGTGGAATATACGACCATTTGACCTCCAAAGGTTATTTAATCTTAACGTTTGTACTGTTTTAATAGCGTTCAACTATTAAATAATATTTAACGCACAGAATTTAAGAAAAATAGTTTTCTTCTTTTACCATATAATTGCCTTGAACCATAATGAAATACAATTAGTTTTACATTATATATAATAACATACATATACAGATCCAATAGTATTCCTACATATATGGTGGCAGCTGGAATACCTAAATACTGGAGGCCTAAAACAATGACTAACGATAATCCAAATAAAGTGGCCGAGCCGCGTCACTCAGTATCCTATCACCTGTGGTAACGTCCTGATAGAGCTGTCACATGTGGTGACGTCCTGTGTGACGGTGTCACCAAGGGAAGGTGTCCAGAACTTCACTTTTCTCTGAAATCCCGTGTCAGTCCTGGTCCGCCTGTCAAGACGCAGAGAAGGCGTGACTAGGTCACCTTACGGTAATCCCACTGCACAAACACCCGCCCAGATGGCGATTATTAAAATATTGATATTGTACGCGGGTGTAGAGGGCCTGTTAGTCAATGTGTATGCCGTGTGTGCTCTAACAGGAGGCTGCGGTCTATACAGGTAATGGCGGCGGCGGCGGCAGGTAGATCTATATGGGACACTGAAACAATGGTGGTTAAATGCTGGCCCAGCGTCGTAGACGGTGGGCCAACATTAAACCACCATTGTTTCAACGTTTCTCGTCTCCTGAGAGCTGGCTGGCGGGCATATACACGAGCAATGGTTATTTAATGTTGGCCCAGCGTTGTAGACGGTGTGCAAACATTAAATCAACATTGTTTCAGTGTCCAGTGTTTTAGTGGGAGCTATGTTGGCCCGCTGCTGGTTTTATGTTGGGCCAGCGTCGCAGACAGTTGGCCAACATTAGCCCAGTTTGTTAATGCAGGTAAACACCTATGTGACAAGATCATCAGAATTACCGGCACCCTCCCCCCCCCCCCCTCCTCTCGCCACTCTCATCTCGAGAGCGAAGTCCATATCTGGAGAGCGGTCCGCTATTACTCAAACAGCGGTAACTGCTTACTTTTTAAGTGAGCAGTTACTGATGTTTGTTTTTTACCTGTAAAAGTACTGTATTAACAGGGGGTACCATGCAGGGAATCAACCAAAAACAAAAACCAGGGAGTACCATAGGGGGAATCAAACGAAAACACTGGCAGTCCGGCGTTCAGATAACGGTATCATAGAAGCTATGTTTACATAAGGACACCATGTATTTTCACGAAATGACCGCTCAGAAGGTGGTGGTTTATATATTTTGTTATGTAAATATTTTTGAATGTTGAACAAATCACATGGTACGGTAAAGATTTATCACTACAATAAATTGTGAACGACAAACGTAAGCCACCATATTTTTTCTCTGTTTTAGATGAGCGGGCGCATAAGATTTAGGCAGTGCATTACCAAAAAACGTGTTTTTTCTGCTCAACGCTCGCATCGTATGTATTTACAAAAAATGGCATTGAATGTTTTCCAATTACAAAAAAGCTTTAGATGGAAAAAAATGCAAGATCTAATGAGGGCGAGCAGTAGAAAAAAAAACATTTAAGAGAAAATTGATTTGCACAAATTTCTGGAAAAGTTAATGAGGCCGACGAAATAAAACAAACAAAATAAAAACACAACTTGAGCAACATTTTTTATCTACTGAAAGTTATATGTTCTTTTTTGGAAATACATACAATACGAGCGTTGGGCGAAAAAACACATGTTTTTTGGTAATGCACTGCCTAAATCTAATGCGCGCGCAGCACATAAACCAGAGAAAAAACATAGTGGCTTACGTTTGTCGTTCGTACATAATTTTTTGTAGTGACGAATCTTTACCCTGAGATTTGTTAAACATTTAAAAACATATATAAACCACCACCTTCTGAGCCGTCATTTCGTAGACAAATGTTTTTTTTATGAAATCAGGTATAAAATCACACTTCAAGATGACAGCTGGTTCAATGCTGGGAGACCGTCTGCGATGCTGGGTCAGCATTAAACCAACTCTGAGGCAATATAAATACAAATATTTATAAAATATGAGACCAAATATATGCGTCAGTGGTGGATTAATGTTGGGCCAGCGTCGCAGATGACCAACACATAGGAACTTCTACTTTTAGTTATATTATCAATCTTATAATCCACAATAACCATGATAACGTTACACTGTATTCACCTGTACACTACCGTGAGCAAATTGTTTTAACTCGTCTCGTGTTTGCTGTGTCTGGTCGTCAGCTTGTCGTATTGAGCTGCTCATTAGAAAATCAATAGATTGATATCACAAAAAAACAACAACTGCAAAAGCACCACAGCGTGTGTTAGATTAGGTGGATCGTCATCATTCGTTAAATATCGGTAGTAAGCCCACTGGCATGCGTGAGTGAGTGAGTGAGCGAGCGAGCGAGCGAGCGAGTAGTGAGTGAGTGAGTGAGTGAGTGAGTGAGTGAGTGAGTGAGTGAGTGAGTGAGTGAGTGAGTGAGTGAGTGAGTGAGTGAGTGAGTGAGTGAGTGAGTGAGTGAGTGAGTGAGTGAGTGAGTGAGTGAGTGAGTGAGTGAGTGAGTGAGTGAGTGAGTGAGTGAGTGAGTGAGTGAGCGAGCGAGCGAGCGAGCGAGCGAGCGAGCGAGCGAGCGAGCGAGCGAGCGAGCGAGGGAGGGAGGGAGGGAGGGAGGGAGGGAGGGAGGGAGGGAGGGAGTGAGTGAGTGAGTGAGTGAGTGAGTGAGTGAGTGAGTGAGTGAGTGAGTGAGTGAGTGAGTGAGTGAGTGAGTGAGTGAGTGAGTGAGTGAGTGAGTGAGTGAGTGAGTGAGTGAGTGAGTGAGTGAGTGAGTGAGTGAGCGAGCGAGCGAGCGAGCGAGGGAGGGAGTGAGGGAGTGAGTGAGTGAGTGAGTGAGTGAGTGAGTGAGTGAGTGAGTGAGTGAGTGAGTGAGTGAGTGAGTGAGTGAGTGAGTGAGTGAGTGAGTGAGTGAGTGAGTGAGTGAGTGAGTGAGTGAGTGAGTGAGTGAGTGAGTGAGTGAGTGAGTGAGTGAGTGAGTGAGTGAGTGAGTGAGTGAGTGAGTGAGTGAGTGAGTGAGTGAGTGAGTGAGTGAGTGAGTGAGTGAGTGAGTGAGTGAGTGAGTGAGTGAGTGAGTGAGTGAGTGAGTGAGTGAGTGAGTGAGTGAGTGAACGAGCGAACAAACGAAAAAAAGAAAGAGAGAAAGGAAAAATGAATGAATGAATGAATGAATGAATGAATGAATGAATGAATTATTAAATGAATGAATGAATGAATGAATGAATGAATGAATGAATGAATGAATGAATGAATGAATGAATGAATGAATGAATGAATGAATGAATGAATGAATGAATGAATGAATGAATGAATGAATGAATGAATGAATGAATGAATGAATGAACGAACGAATGAATGAATGAATGAATGAATGAATGAATGAATGAATGAATGAATGAATGAATGAATGAATGAGGCTTTAGCCCAATATCCGCACATAGAGGCTAAACATGGCCAGGAGAACCTCCTGATTGGCGTCCAGATACAGGATGCGAAACTGGAGCACCCATCTCACAGATTGGTTCAAATTTGGTCACGTGTTGATTGTTAAGATGAGATATTTACTTAGGGTCATTGGGGAAACTTGGCCGGGATCTCTGGCGTGGCAAGCGGTAGCGTTAA
The DNA here is from genome assembly GCA_964017125.1 of Flabesymbios commensalis. NCBI lineage: Eukaryota > Metazoa > Annelida > Polychaeta > Terebellida > Flabelligeridae > Flabesymbios > Flabesymbios commensalis. Next base: position 328,051 of record OZ024904.1, on the reverse strand, counting down.
CCCATTCAGTATGGGGACCGTCTTTAGACGTCAGATTCTGACGTCTAAAGACAACAAATTATCTTTGCCGTAGACCCATAACATAGGTATTCAAATAAAACGGAAAGAGCTAACTAAGCCATTAATGATCATTTTAAAAGTAAATAAACATCTTTATAAGGGTTATGCGCTATACAAGGGGCACCCCCAGATCTTGGGGCACCCCCACAGCTTGGGGCAACAGGATTAGGGTTAGTTTTGAAATCATCAAAGCAGAAAAAAAGCAGAAAAAAAACAATAATGAGAGAATGACCTTTGATCTTTCATCTTGGAGAATCCTCAATATATGATGACCATTATCATGATTATATTGTCTTTATCATAGACTACCAATTCATAGTCTATTGTCTTTATATTGAGTTATTGGCGTAGTTAACAGGACACTATGCTGTGTAGACCCCCCCCTCTGGCGAACACGATCCATGAATAATTACAGGTTATAGGTAGCCTATGTGTATGTAGGGGACACTGAGGGTCCATAGTAAGTGAGAAGTGGGATATAAACAGAAAACATCGAACGTTCATCCAACGTTCACTTAATGCTGGGCCAGCGTCGTAAACGATGGCCCACCATTAAATTAACGTTGGATGAACGTGCTATATTTGCAGGTATACTACCAATATCACAGTATACCTAACCAGTATACCTGTCCAGTTCACCTGTACAAAACAAGTACTCACTTCACTAAGGGGGCCACCATTCAACCTCCAGGGGGTGGTTAGAGTTTTTTCGAAATATATAATGTATTTCAAGAACTATAAACATGTAATATATTTCGAATGTTTGCCGAGCCGGGTTGAATTAAATAATTTGTTGACAAAAAATCCAGCCCCCCCCCCCCCCCCGGAGATTCAATGGTGGCCCCACTATCCTTCCGGGCAATATATCATGTATATACAGGACGTAGTTCGTGTGGATCATCCGCTAATGAGATCCCGTAGGTGGTCCGTTCAGCGAGGATCTACTCTACTTTTAACCCTTTCAAGCCTGAATTTACCATTGTCATCTTCATCCACTACATACCTCGAACTGCTGCCACAATTCTCGACTTGTAGTGGATGAAGATGACTTCAAGTGGGTGAAAAATAAAAGAAAACTGCCATGTATTGTAAACCAGTTTCATAGAATTTTTATTCTAAAGCCCCTAGTTGTAGGAAAATAAGTGTGTTTTCAGGGATGTAAAATGATGCTTTAATGCATCGTGATGCTTAAAGGGTTAAAAATGATGGACCTCCGTTTGCTTGGTTGATTCACCAAAGTAGTCATTTTGAAATTTTCAGCGGCGAGTCGGGTTGAATACTCTAGCCCCGCCCGCCCCCCCTCCCCCCGCCTGAAATATCTATAGCAATTTAGTGACCTAAACGTCAAATACTGCAGTATCATGGTCTATGCATTCATTACCCACACGGTGCGACACATGAAACCTAGTTGAAAACTAGTTGATACTAAGTGAGAAAACAACACAAGATGACTTTCAGTGCGAGTTACTCAATGTATTCCTATTTTTTAATTCACTGAGAGGTTTCAATTATGACGTCAAAAGATGGGGACGTCAGAATCTGACATATAGAAGTCAGATTCTGCCGTCCAAAATCGATCAATGCGAGAATTAAAATTTTTCGTGAAAAAAGTGTCTGCATATAGCATGATCTAATTTCAATCAAGTGACAAAAATTGTGAGTATATAAAGCAAAATATGCATAAATATACATTAGCATCTAATTTTTCCAGCACGAGTGATAGCAGCCCGTGTTGATTGTCGACCTAATCCTAGAGTCTTAGATACCAGTGAATGAAACGTTTACCCAAGTTAGGTGAATTGTTGGCCCATGGTTTACAACGTCGTCCCAAGATTAAAACAACATAATCCTGGAGTCGTGGATATCTATGGACAGGTAACGGAGTCGTAGATATCAGTGGACAGGTAACGGAGTCGTAGCTATGAGTGGACAGGTAACGGAGTCGTAGATATCAGTGGACAGGTAACGGAGTCGTAGATATCAGTGGACAGGTAACGGAGTCGTAGATATCAGTGGACAGGTAACGGAGTCGTAGATATCAGTGGACAGGTAACGGAGTCGTAGATATCAGTGGACAGGTAACGGAGTCGTAGATATCAGTGGACAGGTAAAGGAGTCGTAGATATCAGTGGACAGGTAACGGAGTCGTAGATGTCAGTAGACAGGTAACGGAGTCGTAGATGTCAGTGGACAGGTAACGGAGTCGTAGATGTCAGTGGACAGGTAACGGAGTCGTAGATGTCAGTGGACAGGTAACGGAGTCGTAGATGTCAGTGGACAGGTAACGGAGTCGTAGATGTCAGTGGACAGGTAACGGAGTCGTAGATGTCAGTGGACAGGTAACGGAGTCGTAGATAACAGTGGACAGGTAACGGAGTCGTAGATATCAGTGGACAGGTAACGGAGTCGTAGCTATGAGTGGACAGGTAACGGAGTCGTAGATATCAGTGGACAGGTAACGGAGTCGTAGATATCAGTGGACAGGTAACGGAGTCGTAGATATCAGTGGACAGGTAACGGAGTCGTAGATATCAGTGGACAGGTAACGGAGTCGTAGATGTCAGTGGACAGGTAACGGAGTCGTAGATGTCAGTGGACAGGTAACGGAGTCGTAGATATCAGTGGACAAGTAACGGAGTCGTAGATATCAGTGGACAGGTAACGGAGTCGTAGATATCAGTGGACAGGTAACGGAGTCGTAGATATCAGTGGACAGGTAACGGAGTCGTAGATATCAGTGGACAGGTTACGGAGTCGTAGATATCAGTGGACAGGTAACGGAGTCGTATATATCAGTGGGGCAGCCATAGATCAATATGCTGATCTCACTAATCAATCAAGCCACAGCAGAAGTGGCCCAAGGTCGGCGATAAAGCTTATATCTCCCTGACATGCGAGTCTTATGATGAATACCACGGACGGTATTCTGAAAGCGAATGACCCAGATCTGAGGTATGTGATTGGTCGAGATGACCATCTCGACCAATCACATACCTATAGATCTTGGTCATTCACTTCTGTGAAACTCAATGACCTCGACCTCCTTTGTTTTCACCGAGCTCGGTCATACAATGAAGTATGGGGGAGGGTTCTTATATAACCTTGTGACGTCACTGCGTTTCACAGAATACCGATGTTATCCACAACGCCCCTGCTGCTTTGCGGAATATGGATCAGGTACATGTTAAAGCTGTGAATGACATTATCATGCCGTACATCGATAACGAACACGAGAAAGGCTTTATTTCTACATGATTTCTATTAATTATTGGTACCGTACGGTATTGGTCATGAAAAGTTCATAAAAACAATTGACCACATCAGTGCAGCATATGCCAAAGGGTAAACAACATGCCCAAATTTGGTGGAAATGTTCGGTTTTAACAACAAGGTAAATAAAAATGAAATGGAATCGGGCTTTAGGCCTCCTTTGTGCACATATAGGCTAAACTGGGCCAGGAGAACCTCCTGAGGATGGTGAGATGATTGAGATGACACTGTCCTCCAGCACAGGATTCGAAATTCGAGCCCTGGCGGTCTGAGGCCGAGCACGCTACTTCTCGGTCACGGAGGCTCCCCACAATACTGAGTTTGACACGTGGATGCGGAAGAAACATTTTTGTTTCTTTCAAACCGCCGAGACCGGGAAACGAAGCCCGAACTCTAGCTTGAAAGGCAGCGGTGCTAACCACTACCCTAGGGCCCCCGCCCTTAACAACAAGGTATTTATCTTCACTTTCATTCACATTAGAGGCGAATTGCTGTCGTAATCCACATGATTGTCAACGTGAATAATTAGTGTCTACTGATTTCATAAAGGCGGCCTCATTCGCAACCATAATATTTTTTTAATAAAAACGTATAAAATCCCTATTTTGCACACAATCATTAAAACAAAAACATAGAATTGTTTAAAAAGATATTTTTAAATGCCGAAAAACAACATATTTCATGAAGAATGCTTCTAATTCATAAAAAAAGCTACATATATCCATATAAATGAAACATTTGTCATTTTGGTTACAGGAGATGGACATCAACAATATGTTCAATACGACACTTTCCATTTGCCATTAATATAGTCACTTAATCTTTTAAGTCTCATCCAGGTTCAATGTGACATATTCCAAATAAAATACATTCATTAAATCAATTCCCTAGGATGTTCTTAGATTTCATTTGATATATTGGAGATCGGCATTTTGTAACATCTGTTTTTTTGTTTCTTATTTAAATGTTGGTGGTATTTTTTCTACTGTGTCTTTGGTTCAAGTCATTTAATAACTCCTTATATTTATTCTAATACATAGATATATCATACAGTTAGAACCTATTACTTTATTTAATGTAATGTTGTGTAGACGCATTTTGATAATACACAATACAGACGCATTTTTATACAATGCTGATAGAGATCACATAATGGAGGCATAAGGGAGGCCCGTCCTGGAGCCGCATTTCAGATGAAAAGATAACCGTCACGGAATTTTAGTCGATGCATTACGTAAAAATAACCGCTAATCTATCTATACAATACACCACTCAGGTAGTTCATAGATTGCAATCGTTTGCTGTATATTATTACTATTATGACCTATTATGGCCTCACGCGGCAGAAGGAAGATTCTGAAATCAGGATTATCATATGCCCTTCTCTTACCGATTGAATTTAAGGGCACTTCATAGTACAATAGGCGGCGCTGCCCACTCCATGTTTGAAGCAATGTATAACACAACCACGATGACAAATATCCGGCTTGACCGAAATTCGAACCCACAATCCATCCGATTACACAGCTTTAAAAAACGAAACATAGAAACAAGCAGCTCAGCAGCACTGGGGTTTATTAAGGGACGAATGAAGACGTTAAGGGGACGTTTCCGTCACTTAATTAAATGACGAATACGTCCACTGCGCGTGTGATCCACTTAATTAAATGAGGAATACGTTATACCTAAGTGAGGCAATAAAGCCTCCAGCTACCAGCCATTATTAATTCATTATCCCCAACTGCCTGATAAATAGTCCTTTATTCCGTAGTCACTTTTCCGCCATAATTGTCAATGGACGTCAGGCCGCACATCGATGCCACAGTGCGAGAGGTACATGGCGCAATGGTTAGAGTGCGGAGCTTTGCCAATGTCACTGCCTGCATTATGGTTTCGAATCCCGCTTGGTGCGGGATTTTCAGAGAAATATCATGTTTCTCCCCTCTCAATATTGGAACATTGTTTCGATGTTGTGTCCTTGGGCAAGGCACTTTACCATCACATGCTTCACTTGACTCAGGTGTAAATGAGTACCTGGTAGGGCAGATATGGCAATGTGTGCGACTAGTTCCTAGCGCCGAAATGGCTACAAATGCTGTATGCTCCAAAAAGGGAGTTGAAATAGTACAGACAGACAGACAGACATATATTTTATTGACAGAAAAGAAAAGTCATTACAGACTTATTTGTCATAGAAATGAAAGAGATATATGTACATGTATATACAAGATTGTTAGTTTGTTAAAATCATATGATAATATACATGGTATGACATACACAGCTAAAATCATGTTAAGTGGCATTGCCAAAATAAAAACTGGGTATTTCGATAATATAAATGACTACTACTAAAAATGAAATAAAAGGCATTGCCAAGATAACATAGAGGTCTATCATTTTGTTTCCCGCACCACATGAATGAGCAGGTTCAGTGACCAGGGGTAATATGTGTGAAGCGCATAGAGCATTATATGTGCGTTATATAAGAACTCACCATTATTATTATTGCTTAATGCAAAAACTCTGTGCCACCGACATCTGATTGTCATCTGGCCTACTGTAAAGATAAACCCTTACAGCGCTGAAATACTTTCACATAAACTATGGAGATCAAAGGGTTATTTTTAAATTTGAAATCATCATAAATATCTTATTCAGCTCTTCCCGATTCATTTGAATACCTATGTTATGGGTCTACGGCCATTAGAAATGTTTACTCTTACAGTGCGGGTCCTACTTTATACGTCAGAATGTAAAGTCGGTCCCCGCACTGAAAGGGTTAACCCTTTCACTCCTAGCTTCCGGAATTGTTTGTTACTATTTTTCATTTATAAGAAGTTGAAATTGCTAACGCAAATTCAAGATGCAAATAAAAGAAAAACGCTTATATTTAAAGTAGTAGTCCACTGTACAGCAACTGTGGGCTAAAGCTATACCCATAAAGCACTGCGCGGATTAAAGAGTAGATCCACTTTAGTCCATGAGCCACCGACATTTTGATTATCTGCTGCCGTGGGCAATATCATCCTTTTCTTGGTTTACTCACTTGCCCACAGCTCCAGTCTAGGTTGCATTCAAAGGACAAATTCTAATGTTACTTTTTGTTTGGCTATATATCAGACAACAGAAATGCCTGGTGATACTTTGTAGGGAGTAGCTTAATATCAGCCTAATATTAAAAAATGACTATTTTATACAGTGGGGTATGGCTATAAACATAAACAGATCAGAAAGTATGGTCTAAGGCTTCACGACGAAAATATACAACCGAAAAAAAGAATTGTTTTAATAATAACATATTTCATTAATATCAGGATAAACACATAAACAGTCTAGTACAGCAAAGGAAAATGTGATAATTATTCAACAAATATCGGGAATAGCAGGACAAAAGCAGGGATTATGGCATTTTATGTACATCAAATCTGCTGACATACCTCAGAAATATAGCTAAACCATTTTTTTTTAGTAGTTAACAATATAAATAAACAGTAAATGAAAACAAATAATTGAATAAAAAATGATTTTCACTGGGAAAAAAGTATCAACAAATTATAAAAAGTAGCTATAGGTACAAAAAAGTATAATAATTTTAAAAAGGTATATAATGGCAGCACTGCAATTGAATAATTCGGCGGGTAAAGGGGTAAAACTTGAAAGCCATCATTGAAATCAGGAAGAAACTAATACATTCATCAGAGAAAGACCCTTTGTTCTCCAGCCTCCTCCAGAATCCTCAATATTTGATAATAATAATAATAATCTATTATATGATTATATTGTCTCTATATTGACTTATTGACGTTGTTAAGAGGACACTATATGCCCCCCCCCCTCTCGCGAACACGATCCATGAATAATTCCAGGTTATATGTAGCCTACATGTCATGTGTACCTTGGACACTGGGGGGGGGGGGGGCACAGTAAGTGAGAAGTGGGATATACTGTACATAATTTTCGAGTGTTTAGGTTCCTTCACACGAATCTACTATTACTAGAATTATCAATTTTGATGATAAGTAGCGCTAATATAATAATAATTTTGCGAGATTCTTAAACTCGCGAATTTGATCTCGTCGCGTAATTCGCAACAATTTAAACCTCGCAAATATTACCAGTTATACAGTAAACAGAAAACATGGTACGTCGATCCAACGTTCATTTAATGGTCGTAGACGATGAATGTTGGATCAACGTGCTATACTATACTGTAGATCTGGTAATATTCGCGAGGTTTTAATTTTTGCAAATTTCGCGAGGAGGACAAACTAGCGAATTCAAGAAGCTCCCGAAAATTATTATTATAATAGCGCTACTAACTTCGTGAAAAGTCTAAAAAAAAAAATCGCGAAAATGTCAACACGCAAAAATTACCGGATCTACAGTCTACTACCAGTATCACAGTATACCTGATAGTTTACCTGTCCTACAAAACAAGTACACAACTTCACTACCGTATATCAAGTATATCAAGAGACCAAAGTTGTTTTGGTTCAATTTGAAATCATCATAAATGTCTTAGTTAGCTATTTCCTGTTCATTTGAATATTGTTATGGGTCTACGGCCATTATCAATTATAAATAATTTGCTTGAATCTAAATATTTTACCCTTCCAGAGCGGGGATCGACTTTAGACGTCATATTCTGACGTCTTTCAGAATATGACGTCTAAACTCGATCCCCGCACTTAAAGAGATAAGTCACATTTATGCACATACATGCTAGACCAAATAGGTGAACCTCCCCGGCGTGACAGACCATAGCGCTAACCAATACACCACTACTCCGTCCTATCCTGCCATTAAACCTTTCAGTGCGGGGATCGACTTTAGACGTCAGAATCTGACTTATATAGACGACAGATTCTGACGCGTCAGATTCTGACGTCTAAAGACGGTCCCCACACCAAGAGAATTTTTTTTTAATGGCCGTAGACCCATAACATAGGTATTCAAATGAAACGGGAAGAGCTGACTAAGACTTTTATGATGTTTTCAAATTGAAAAAAACCTTTGGTCTCCATGGCTTATACAAACATATTTCAGCGCTTAAAGTTAAAGGGATGGACACTCGGTGTCGCCGCGTGTTTCAGTTGGGAGACCCGGATGTATACATATGTGTACACGGATGGCTGGGCGCGTGCGCTGGTGGTTGAAGCTGCCTGCTTGAAAAGTCGGAGATCACGGGTTCGAACCCCACTCTGGCCTTTGAATTTCAAAAAACAAAATCTGTCTTCCCGCGCAGTCGTGAGGATTCAATATTGTGGGGAGCCTCCGTGGCCGAGAGAAAATGAAATGAAATGGGCTTTAGACCACCTTTGTGCACATATAGGCTAAACTGGGCCAGGAGAACCTCCTGAGGATGGTGAGATGATCGAGATGACACTGTCCTCCAGACGAAATTCGAGCCCTGGCGGTCTGAGGCCGAGCACGCTACCTCTCGGTCACGGAGGCTCCCCAAATACTAACCGTGGCCGAGAGAGGCGGAGGCCCTAGGGTAGTGGTTAGTACCGCTGCCTTTCACGCTAAAGTTTGGGGTTCGGTTCCCAGTTTTGGCGGTTTGAAAGAAACAAAAATGTTCCTTACCCATCCACGTGTGAAACTCAGTATTATGGGGAGTCTCCGTGACCGGGAGGTAGCGTGCTCGGCCTCAGACCGCCAAGGCTCGAATTTCGAATCCTTTGTCCGGAGGACAGTGTCAACTCTTTCATCTCGCTACCTCAGTAGGGTTCTCCTGGCCCAGTTTACAGATTTAGCCTATATGTGCACAAAGGTGGCCTAAAACCCCATTCGTCCATTCTTTAATTTTCAATACACGGATGGTCCTGGGAATCTGCTATGCCCAGTTATTACAGAAGAGCCTATGCTGATTTAAACCGAATTACAACGTTGAATTATTTTTGTATAAACCATGGAGACCAAAGGGTTTTTTCTATTTGAAAATAAACATCATCAACATCATAAATGTCTTATAATAATTAGTTAGCTTTTGTGATTCATTTAAATACCTATGTTATGGGTCACTTGGAGGTGTGAATTTCCAGCGACACCAGTGCTTCAATGGTGAACCCTTTCAGTACGGGGACTACAGACGTCAGATTCTGACGTATAAAGACGATCCCCGCTCTGAAAGAATTAAAATATGTATAATAAGCCATTACATAGGTATTCAAATGAACCGGAAAGAGCTAACTAAGACATTTATGATCATTTCAAATTGAAAAAACACTTTTGTTCACATGATTCATACAAAAATAATCCAGCGTTGTAAGTGTATTTCTTAATCGTTTCAAAACTGAATTTATCACTGTCATCTTCATCCACTACAAGAGCAATTCTTGATAACTTGATGACTTGATGACTTGTAGTGGACGAAGATCATATTGTTATTTTCAAACAGCTCTTGAATGCAGCGTCATGGTTTAACCCTTACAGCGCGGGGACCGGCTTTATACGTCAGAATCTGACGTCTGTAGACGTCAGATTCTGACGTCTAAAGACGGTTGCCGCACTGAAAGTATTTAAATATTTCTAATGGCCGTGAACCCAAAACATAGGGATTCAAATGAAGCGGAAAAAGCGAACTAAGCCATTATGATTTCAAAATGAAAAACAACCTTTGGGCTCCATGGTTTATACACAAATAATTCACCGTCAGGGTTTAAAGGGTCGATAACTGTGATTCAAACAAAAATCCTGATATTTTTTCCTGTCGATGTCACAGCTGTGTGATCAACTCGTCCACTTGGAGTTATAAGGTGCTAAATTGCCACTTTGTAAAGTGGCAATTTAGCACTTCTAACTCCAAGGGGACGAACTAGACGGTTTCTTCCGAAACGCTTAAGTTGCAAGACGCTGGATAACAAGCGTATCAGAGAATCTGAAAAAAACATAGTCAATCGTCATTTCGTAATCATCGTTTGGTAATTATGCATATTATTACAAATACTTTTACATTTCTTTCAGATTTACGTTGCTGGTGCAATTTCAAAATAATGTAGAAACAATGCCCCGATATTTAGGCCTTTCTGCGTATTGTTCCCCAACAGGCAAAAATGAAATAAATGGGGTTTTAGGCCACCTTTTTTGCACATATAGAATAAACTGTACCAGAAGAACCTCCTGAGGATGGTGAGACGAATGAGATGACACTGCCCTCCAGACACAGGATTCGAAGTTCGAACCCTGGCGGTTTGAGGCTGAGCTCGCTACTTCTCGATCACGGAGTCTCCCCACAATATTGGCAGGCAGCCATGAAGCGTGTCAACAGTCACACGCCGTGACCTGACCTGACCTAATTATGGAAACGTCACAACCAGTCACACGTCGTGCACCTGATCTGACCTAATTATGGATCACTGCAAACCACCGGAATACAGCACTGAAGTAGAAGGACATCAAAATGGTCAGTGACTTTCTAATAAGATAAAACCAAAGGAAACGATGTAATTATTGGAAATAGAAAGTTTTTCCTCTGATGTTTTCCTTCAGTGTGTTAAGTATGGTCATGTACAGGCAATCAGATCTTTTGTTTGCGAAATGGAAGCAATTTTCCGCTACCCTCGTGAAAAATAGTCTGTATATACATCATCTAATTTCAATGCAGTGACAAAAATTACACTAGCAGCGAAGAGTTACGACTGATTGATGCACGTATTGATTGTCTTAGTATCTTACCGGTGAACATGGTAAAGCAAATTAAGCATTAATATACACAGCAAAGAGTTATGAGTGATTGATGCATTGATTGTCTTAGGTTGATGCATTGATTGTCTTAGGTTGATGCATTGATTGTCATAGGTTGATGCATTGATTGTCTTAGGTTGATGCATTGATTGTCTTAGGTTGATGCATTGATTGTCTTAGGTTGATGCATTGATTGTCTTAGGTTGATGCATTGATTGTCTTAGGTTGATGCATTGATTGTCTTAGGTTGATGTATTGATTGTCTTAGGTTGATGCATTGATTGTCTTAGGTTGATGCATTGATTGTCTTAGGTTGATGCATTGATTGTCTTAGGTTGATGTATTGATTGTCTTAGGTTGATGCATTGATTGTCTTAGGTTGATGCATTGATTGTCTTAGGTTGATGTATTGATTGTCTTAGGTTGATGCATTGATTGTCTTAGGTTGATGCATTGATTGTCTTAGGTTGATGCATTGATTGTCTTAGGTTGATGCATTGATTGTCTTAGGTTGATGCATTGATTGTCTTAGGTTGATGCATTGATTGTCTTAGGTTGATGCATTGATTGTCTTAGGTTGATGCATTGATTGTCTTAGGTTGATGTATTGATTGTCTTAGGTTGATGCATTGATTGTCTTAGGTTGATGCATTGATTGTCTTAGGTTGATGCATTGATTGTCTTAGGTTGATGTATTGATTGTCTTAGGTTGATGCATTGATTGTCTCAGGTTGATGCATTGATTGTCTCAGGTTGATGCATTGATTGTCTTAGGTTGATGCATTGATTGTCTTAGGTTGATGCATTGATTGTCTTAGGTTGATGTATTGATTGTCTTAGGTTGATGCATTGATTGTCTTAGGTTGATGCATTGATTGTCTTAGGTTGATGCATTGATTGTCTTAGGTTGATGCATTGATTGTCTTAGGTTGATGTATTGATTGTCTTAGGTTGATGCATTGATTGTCTTAGGTTGATGCATTGATTGTCTTAGGTTGATGCATTGATTGTCTTAGACGTAATCTTACCGGTGAATGAAATACTTAACCCATGTTAGCTTTTGCTCGGCCCATGGTTTACAACGTCGGCCCAACATTAACCCTTGGAGCACTGAGCTAACAAATTTAAATTTTCAGCCACTTTTAGTACTTCAACTGACTGAAAATTTGTGTTATTTGTGAAATTTAAAGCCCAGCATCTATCAGTGTTTCATGATTGAAATCATATTTTATTTTAAAAAATTAGTTATACTTGTGCCAACAAAACATAGAATGTCTACTGTAGTCGACACCAGTGGTCTGAGAGTTAAAACAATATAATAACGGAGTTGTAGATCTCAGTGGACAGGTATAGATCGATATTGGGATAATCACAAATCAATCAGGCCACAGAAGAAGTGGTCCAAGGTCGGCGATAAAGCTTATATCTACCTGACATGCGAGTCTTTATAGTGCATACGACGGACGGTATTCTGAAAGTGAATGACCCAGATGTGAAGTATGTGATTGGTCGAGATGACCATCTCGACCAATCACATGCTTGATATCTGGGTCATTCACTTTCAGAATACCTATGCTACTATCCTACCACAACGTCCCTGTATGCTGTTATACCAAACTGAACGTGCTAAAAGGAACGTGCTAAAAGCCGTATATCCAGATGACCGGACCAAGTCTGGTATTCTACTCCAGACCAATGATAGAGTGGCCAAGACTGTCACATGACGGAAACAACCAATCACAGTCGTCACTCAGTTGTTATTTAAATTAGGGGGTAGAATACCATACTTGGGCCAAATGACCTATCTATTATAGATGTATTATCCACGTATCAGTATAATAAATACTACTACTATTATAATGCTGTAGATCAATAGCGAACACGAAAAAGGCGTTTTCTCTTAGATTCCTATAATTAATTGTTACGGTATCCGTCGATAAGGGGCGGGTGAAATATATAAATACATAGGCCTACAACGTTTATTATTTCAACATAGAGGCAAAGCTAACGAGAAAACAGCGTGTCCATATTTTGTGGAAATGTTGTGTTTTATCAACAAGGTATTTATCTTCACTTCATTAGTAGGGGGCCTATGTAGCGAATTACTGTCATAATTGTCACTTGCCACTTGGCACACGGCGTCAATGACGTTAATACAATGTCGCAGCAACGTCGTGTGTCCAGGGGGAATCTACTGATTTCATTAAATACACAACCATAATTAACACGTCCTTATTTTAATTTGATGTGATTTTTTGCAAAAATAATTTAAACCAAAGACATGGTGGTACAAAAAATGTAAATGTATTTTCTACACAATGTCAAGAATGCTGCTAGTTCACAAGAACACGCCATCTCCATAGAAATAAAAGATATGTAATTCCGGTTGCAGATCGACAATATTAACATGTCCTATACGACACTTTCCAACAAACATTTACCATTGATTCACTTCCGGAGAACATTTCGACAGCAATTCACATCTTTATGTAGTCGAAAAGAAGAAGAAATACGTGGAAACTGGAAGGTTAATAAAAAAAGAGTATTTTGTTTTTATTCAAACGTTTTGAAGTTGATGGTAAATTGTTCACTATGTCTTTGTATATTGGTTCAAGTCATGTATGTAATGCCTCATGTTTTTGTATTATAAAAATACATGATACATATAGAATATGGATGAGCTATTAAATGTATGTACTGTAATGTTAAATAGACGCATTGTGATATTATATAATACGGATAGAGATGAGATAATGTAGTCTCGTCTGGAGCCGCATTATACCATGATTACAGATGAAAAGATAGCCGTCACGCACTTCTGATCGATTCATTACATAACAATAACCGCTAATCCATCTATGCCTATACAATACACCACTCGGAAAAATGTGTTTTGGGTAATATCATTTTTTCGTCTGTGTTATTTCACAGTAAATAGAGTATGATTGATTGCTGACTCAGAATAAAAATTGCTTGACATCGTTTCCTGCTTTATTATGGCAATGACTAATGCGGCAGACGGGAGCTCCTGAAATCGGGACTGTGTCAAAATGAATTTATGGGCAATTCATAGAACACAGTAGGCGGCGCAGCCCACTCCATGAATATGAAGAGCTCGGAGCACTGTACAGCACATGCACTATGACAAACACCCGGCCCGACTGAGATTCGAACTCACAATCAATTCGAGTCCACAGCAGAACCTAAATATGAAACCAGATTCATTGGCAGCTCAGCCGGAAGCATTATTACACAAAAAAACAGTAGGCTTGGGGTTCGTTTCCGCAAACAACGTACAAGTGTATTTGTTGCATGCGTAAGCATCATGAGCATAGTCGTTTAACTGTTATTTTGAGTTCGTTAACGGATCAGATATATATACTACCTTTGTTTTATCAATGGCGTGAATTGCGTAGGATAATATTATTATTAACCCGCTGTTGTCAGCTACTGTTTTTCGTCATTTTTGTCGTCATTGTTTTCGTCATTTTCGTCATTTTCCAACTTCAAGTGAAGAGAAATATTTCCATATCGAAAAAAAAGCGTCCACTGATTTGAATTATTCGATAACTAAACAGCTACCACAGACTATTTGGTCGATTTCATCTGCGTTTTACAGTTTTACTTTAAGCATTTTTTGAACCGTATAGGGCCTATATACGGTCATAGCAGGACAAGGGTTAATTAATCTTTACAATGAAAAGTGTGGATCTCTTAACCCTTCCAGCGCGGGGACCGACTTTACACGTCAGATTGTGACGTATAAGTCGATTCCCGCGCTGAAAGAGTGACATATTTATAATGGCCGTAGACCCATAATGGCCGTAGACCCATAACATACATATTCAAATGAAGCGGAAAGAACTGACTAAGACATTTATGATATAAGTCGTATAAATCGATTCCCGCGCTGAAAGAGTGACATATTTATAATGGCCGTAGACCCATAATGACCGTAGACCCATAACATACATATTCAAATCAAGCGGAAAGAACTGACTAAGACATTTATGATAAATTTTCATTGAAAAAACCCTTAGAGAGGGACATGGCGCAATGGTTAGAGCGCGGAGCTTTGCCAATGTCGCTGCCTGCCGTGCGGTTTCGAATCCCGCTTGGTGCAGGATTTTCAGAGAAATATCTCAATATTGGGACATTGTCTAGATGTTGTGTCCTTAGGCAAGGCACTAAACCCAAAAATGCTTCACTTGACTTAGGTGAAAATGAGTACCTGGTAGAACAGAGATGGTAATGTGTATGATAAGTTCAATGCGCCGAAATGGCTGCAGGACTGTATGCTCTCCGTGGAGTTGAGAAGGCACACGAATGAACAGGTCCAGTCACCAGGGGGTAAAATGTAAAAGTCGGATGAAATACTATAAACCTGCACCTTTCACTTTTATCTTTACATATTCCAGCGCTTTAAGGGTTTACACCCAGCTATTTCTTCTCATTTTCATTCATCTGAAGATGTGAATTGCGACGAAGTGAATAAAAATGACCTTGGATCGACCTTAGACGTCAGAATATGACGTTTGCCGGGACCTGGGAACCGCCTTATTGATGAATTATCATGCCATGTTTCCTGAATAATTATTTTGTTAAAAATATGTGAAGTGGTCGATAAATGCGACAAAGGTGGTTACATAAAAGTGCATACAGGGTTGATGATGTGGAGCAGTTCTGGTGTCGTTTAGAGATCAAAGGCCTCCAATTAATCAAGAGACTAATACATTAACGGGACGTGGGACGTATTCGTCACTTAATTAAACGAGGAATAAGCCTACGTTACCTAAGTGAGCCAATAAACCTTTCAGTTACCAGCCATTCATTATTCACACAGCCCATAAATAGTGCTTTATCCCGCCGTCACTATTCCGCGATAATTGTCAATGGATGTCAGACCACAACACATCGATGGCCTCAACGCAAAAAACTCGTGTCTGTGCCATCGACATGTCATGCTGCCTACTATATTGACTACACCTTTACAGAGCTGAAATACTTTTACATAAACCATGGAGATCAAAGTGTTTTTTTCAATTTGAAATCATCACTAATGTCTTAGTTAGCTCTTTCTAATTCATTCGAATACCTATGTTATGGGTCTACAACTATTAAAATATTTTAATTCTTTCAGTGCGGGGACCGACTTTAGACGTCAGTATCTGACGTCGGTCACCACATTAAAAGGGTTAACCCTTTCACTACGCCGACATCATAATTCTACTGTTACTTTTTGTTTAGCTACATCTCCCCAGACAATAGAAATGCCTGGTGGCACTTTCTAGCGAGTAGCTTGATATCAGCTTAATATTGAAAAGTATTATACAGTAGGGTATGGCTATAAAAAATATTATACAGTAGGGTATGGCTATAAAGATAAACAGACCTGAAAGTGTGGTGTTTACAACCGAAAAAGAATTGTTTTAATAATAGCATATTTCATCAATATTAGCGGGATTTCTTTTAACATAAACACATAAACACTCTAGTACAGCAAAGGTTAACGGTCGAACTAATAGCCTGTATTTCACATCCGTTTAAAACTAGATTTTCCAGCACAATTTCAAGCTTAAAATTGATTATCAATAATTGTGATAAAAAAGTTACACATCTAGAAAAATATATAATGTTCGGTCATTGAGATACGATATAAATCTATTTTACGTTAGGGTATTTTTATAAATAGTGCTAAGTAATGTATTTATAATTCGTTTAGCGCACTGATGTCAACTAAAGGGTGTCTTTGTATTTTATTGCCACTTGTGTAACTATTTCTTAGTATGAAATATATCTCGAATCTTTGACATTGATCATATTGACATGTGTTTTAAGTTTCACAAATTCACAGAATGTTGAGTCATTTGTAGGTTTTGTTTTGTCCAGAGCTCTATCGATCACAGTGTTAGCTTAACCCTTACAGTGCGGGGATCGACTTTAGACGTCAGAATCTGACGTCTACAAAGTCGATCCTCGCACTGCAAGAGTAAATATATTTATCATGTGTTTTAATGGCCATAGACACCCTAACATAGGTATTCAAATGGATCGGAAAGAGCCAGCTAAGACATTTATAATAATTTAAAATTGAGAAAACCGTTTGCTTTCCTAGCTTTATGCAAAAATATTTTCAGCGTTTCAAGGGTTAAAATCCTGTCCTCCATCCATGTGAGCCACACGCTGATGTAGACGTCAGATTCTGACGTCTACAGACGGCCCCCGTGTGTAGACGTCACGGCCCCCACACTGCGCTCCATTCATGTGAGCCACACGCTGATGGAGACGTCAGATTCTGACGTCTACAGACGGCCCCCGTGTGTAGGCGTCACGCCCCCCACACTGCGCTCCATTCATGTGAGCCACACGCTGATGTAGACGTCAGATACTGACGTCTAAAGACGGCCCCCCGCGTAGACGGCACGGCCCCCGCACCGCGGTCCATCCATGTGAGCCACACGCTGATTCTGACGTCTAAAGACGGTCCCCGCGGGTAGACGTCATGGCCCCCGCACCGCGCTCCATCCATGTGAGCCACACGCGAATGCAGACGTCAGATTCTGACGTCTAAAGACGGACCCCGCGCGTAGACGTCATGGCCCCCGCACTGTGCTCCATTTGTGTGAGCCACACGCGGATGTAGACGTCAGATTCTGACGTCTAAAGACGGACCCCGCGCGTAGACGTCATGGCCCCCGCACTGTGCTCCATTTGTGTGAGCCACACGCGGATGTAGACGTCAGATTCTGACGTCTACAGACGGTCCCCGCGCGTAGACGTCATGGCCCCCGCACTGCGCTCCATCCATGTGAGCCACACGCGAATGTAGACGTCAGATTCTGACGTCTAAAGACGGTCTCCGCGCGTAGACGTCACGGCCTCCGCACCGCGCTTCATTTGTGTGAGCCACACGCTGATGTAGACGTCAGATTATGACGTCTAAAGACGGTCCCCGCGCGTAGACGTCACGGCCCCCGCACTGCACTCCATCCATGTGAGCCACACGCTGATGTAGACGTCAGATTCTGACGTCTAAAGACGGTCCCCGCGCGTAGACGTCACGGCCCCCGCACCGCGGTCCATCTAGGTGAATCACGCTGACATCTAGCTGTATGAACAGCCTCATCAATATTCATAAGGTGACACAGGCTAATCAAATCATACACTCATCTTGATGAATATGTAATGAGTGAGTGAGCCAGTGTGCGAGTGAGTGAGTGAGCCAGTGTGCGAGTGAGTGAGTGAGTGACTTACATACCACAATTATGCCAGCAGTATATGACAACAAAGCAGCTACAACTCTTTTTCGCTGCAAATTCTGCTTCATATCTAAGCGTTGTTTAGTGAATATGTTATCAGTGTATATAGTCGCCTTGTAACACGTTAATATCTGATAATGCCAATCATTGATTTATAAATATAGGCCTAATATGAACATACAATGAGCTGCTTATTATCACTAGTTAGTCGGTATTTTGTGATCGTGATTGTGCATAGGCGGTGCTGTTAGGGCCCGTTGTGTCCGCCAGATACAGAAATGTCCGAAAAAAAAACGCAAAAAGAATTGTTCGCCATATATTAATTGTGGCTAGCTTTTCATTTTGCGTCTTTTGCGGACAAATCTTGTGGCGGACATTTTTGGTTTCTTAAGGTTTTTTTCAACTGATCTCACTTCTGGGGGTGAGTTTAGAAAATGGCGAGTGGTAAGATAGCACCCTTGAATATTTCTTTATTCGAGTTTTAAGAGGGTCATTTACGAAAATGTTATTATTTATCAATGAATGTAATACTTTTTTTCTTAACTCTAATAAAAAAAACTCAGAGGTACCATCTTGGCACCCGGCATTTTTTTACCTCCTGTAAACCCCAGAAATCAGATCAGTTGACAAAAAACTTAAGAAGGTAAATCGAGGTTACGCTCAGATCTGCCAGACTACTTCAGCGAGACAGGGGCCATATTATCGCACAAATTACGCTATATCGTAGGCTTCTAATTGGTCGAGATGGCCATCTCGACCAATTAGAAGCCTACGATATATCGTAATTTATACGAGAAAACGGCCCCAGAACTTCCAAGTTGGGGGAAATTCTTAATAAATAACTTGGCGTTGAGAGAGTTAATGATCTTGAAGTGGGAACTGCTCTGGCTTTGAAAGCTAAGCTAAGGATGACTTTGTCTGTACGGACATAATGGGCTTCATTGTTATCATCTATACAGCTGAGATAAGATATTATTAATAAATCTGTATTGATTATAGCTTGATATGGCCATATATAAATCACAGTCCTGACACTTCACTCACAGTGTAATATAACAGCGTGATGGCTCAGGCAATTCAGGCATAATAAAATCAAGGGTGATATTAATATATTTTGTATTGTTCTGGGGTTTTTTAAGCAAGTCTGAGCTTGGAGCATATATACACGTTTTAAGGGAGGTTTCATACTAAAAACTGAAATTGCTAAAATGCTTAGTTCTAAGAGATCAGTTAATCAAATATATAATTCAAATGAGGAATTTTTTTTTTTACATAACAGATTTTTCGTCGTGTGAAGCTTGAAAATACAATATCAACATCACATGAATGAAAAAGAGGGGCAAGCGATTTATCAGGACCAGGGTAATACTCCTCCCATCCAAATATTTATAATGGCCGCTACAGCCATAACAATTAAACCCTTTGGTCCCCACGGTCTATACCACAATATTTCAGCGTTGTGGGGTTAACCCACGTAAAAGCAATGTCGGTTTAATGTTGTTTATGGTGGGCCAACATTAATCAACACTGGGTGACCCCTTGTATGTCACAGATTAAGCCTTGAAGCGCTGAAATACTTTCGTATAAACCATGGAGACCAAAGGGTTTTTTCAATTTGAAATCATCATAAATGTTTTAGTTACCTCTTCCTGATTCATTTGAATACCTATGTTATGGGTCTACGATCCTTATAAATATTTTCACTCTTACAGTGCGGGGATTGACCTTAGACGTCAGAATCTGACGTCTACAGACGTCAGATTCTGACGTCTAAGGTCAATCCCCGCACTGTGACGGTTAACCGGATTTAAAGACCCCCCACTCGTATACGGCCCTGAAAGGCCATGTTTGATTCACCTTGGTGTTGTGTTGTTTTAAGTGCCTTGCACACATGATTTAAACACGAAATGTCAAGGAAATCGGTTGAAAAGAAAAACATGCGCTACGCTCTTCATCTATTGTGTTAAAAAGTTGAATGTTGATAGTTCAGTCATTTGCCTCATCCGAACATATATTATAGGTCTACTGTCATTATAAATATTTGAATTCTCACAGTGGGAGGTCTGTAGATGTCAGATTCTGACGTCTAAAGTCGATCCCCGCGCTTAAAGGGAAAAGTCGGGGAGTTAAAATGTGTCCATGTACTTCTAAGTAGCAGTGGAATTTATAAGTGACCTATCAGGCCGACATGACGACACTATCATGACGACACTACTGTGTTATGAGTGGCACCCGGTCTGTAAGAGGCACCAACTCAAGATGGTCATAACTCAACCGGCAACATCAACACCAAACGCATTCAAGGTTTGTAAGTGTAAATAACGGCCGGAACATTAAACCTGGAACCTTAAAGCGCGGGAATCGACTTAAAACGTCAGAATCTGACGTCCGTGGATGTCAGATTCTGACGTCTCAAGAAAATCTGATAGATGACCACAACTCAACCAGCAAAATCACCACCAAACCTTGAATAATGCTGGAGCATTCAAGGAGCATTCCTTGAAGCGCGGGAATCGACTTAAGACGTCAGAATCCCCGCACTGTAAGAATTAAAATATTTATAATGGCCGTAGACCCATAACATTTGTATTCAAATAAATCGAAAATAGCTAACTAGGATAGTCATGATGATTTCAAATTGAAAATTACTTTGGTTTATATACAAATATTTCCGCACTTTAATCCTTACAGTGCGGGGATCGACTTTAGACGTCTATAGACGTCAGATTCTGACGACTAAAGTCGATCCCGGCACTGTAAGAGTGAAATCATTTCTAATGGCCGTAGACCCATAACATGGGTATTCAAATGAATCGGAAAGACCTGACTAAGGCCGTTATGATGATTTCAAATTGACAAAAATCCTTTTGTTGCGAGTTTTTTTACAAATTAATTGGGTTAAAGGGCAAAACTTGCTTGTCAGACATAATTTGAAGCTGAAATTGCTATTGTAATTTTCAGCATCAAATGAGCACCAGCGTGGCAAAAGAGTTAACTGGGTGGCCAGAGAGGTGACCACTTCAGTCAGCCATACACATAACAGGCTATATAATATAGATAACATTTACATAAACAAATCAGGTCTGAAAGAAATGGAGTATTTAAAAAAAAATAGTTTCGAGTGCATGAAATAAATGATTTACTTAGAACTGTTCCATATAAACATGCAATACAAATTTAAATTTTTCATTTCGCCGCCGATCCTAGTTGAAATAATTTTTCAACTAGGCCTTCAAACTCCAGCCCCCCCCCCCTGGATATGGAATGCTGCCCCCCCCCCCCCCTAAATAGGGCACGCGATAAGTGCGCAATTATGTCGTCAAAATACAATGGATTAAAACTATGAAGTTTCAGACGATCATGTTTTATCATGGAGTATGTTTCATAAATACAATTTGAATACATAACTATAAACACCAACTTTATATTAACGATGTTAACCCCTAAAACACTGATGTCGACTAGCGTGGACATTCTTTGTTTTTATTATCACCAGGATTACCCCTGATAACTGGTTGTTGATAGAAAAATATGTCTTCCATCTTGAAATACTGATATATGCTGGGACTTAAATTTGACAAATAACATACATGTTCAGTCACTTGAAGTTGTGTGTCGCGGTAGCGAGACACAACTTCAAGTGACTGAAAATTTAAATTGAATAGCTCAGTGCTCTAGGAGTTAACTGAATAAATGTGTATATGACAAGTGTGTGTTTGTGTGTTTTAAACAAGATAAAACTGTCAGTTGTTTTTTCTGAACTTCGGTTTATGATAATCGTATGGACGCTTGACACCCGACAATGACACAGCAAACAATATACAAATACCTAAGGAAAGACTATACTGTGCAGCATAGAAAACAACATTTCAGTGCCGTAGATATGTGCATTCTACCTCTTAACCCTTAAAGCGCTGAATTAATTTATAAAAAAAACATCCCAACCAAAGGGTTTTTTTCACCTTGAAATCATCATAAATGTTATAACTCTTTCTGATTCATTTGAATACCTATGTTATAGGTCTACGGCCATTAGAAATATTTTTTCTCTTACAGCGTGGGGATCGACTTTAGACGTTAGAATCTGACGTCTACAGACGTCCGATTCCGACGACTAAAGTCGATCCCCGCGCTGTATGGGTTAAAGTGATGGTCGCATCTATAGCCGTTTCAGATTCATATTAATTTTGTTAAACAAGAAAATTTGAAGGATTAATTGACTAGATTGACGTATGTTTTGATACAAATTGCAAGTATTTTTTGTCCACTTGAGGTTATGGGTCGCGATAGCGAGACACAACCTCAAGTAGGTAAAAATATAAACTCTAAAATTTAGCGCTTTAGGAGTTAAATATTAGCATAGAATAGTAATATATTGTGAGATACGTATATTGGTTTCATAACATCCCACATCAGTGTAGTCCCTTATCGAATTCAAGAATCGGCAATAATGTGTTTGTGTTGTATTTTAAAATATTTTATCTAAAATGAAGTTCTCTCATCTGATATCCAATGAAGTTCCCCCAACCTCATACCAGGTAAACTAACAGCACGTGAACTAATCGCACAAATTACTTGTGACATGTAAGCCCAAGGGGGCTGGGGGTATCTACTATGTATACCTATGTCAATAAATACTTTCTCTCTCTCTCACTGGCAGCTCCAAGTGAGAGAAAAAATACACTGAACATTTCAGCAGTTGGCAGTAGGTCGCGCTGTTCTCCATGTCATAATATTGACATATATTTAAATGTTTAATTGATAATGCAGAGTTCGCAAAAGTACCATAATGTTGGCGAGACACAATTCTTTGTACTTTGCCGCATCTCTAATGGTAATACCCCCCCCCCCCCCAGTCAGAGGGTTGTATGAATATACTTGGGATTTTCGTTTTTTCATTTTTTTGATTAAATACCATTTTTTAAACATGTTAAAGATAAAACACGACATCAATAGTTGACTTCCATTTTGTCAAATCTGAATTATTTTCACTCACTTCAAGTGAGTGAAAATTCAAATTAATATCTTGGCGGTTAAAGGGTTAATAGTTAAAGCTACGGCTGGACATATTGACGTGACATTCTTTATAAGCGAGGCATTAAACCAATGTTGTTTTAATATTGATCCACTGTCTACGACGCTGGTACAACATTAAAACAACATTGGAGCATAGTCTCTTGTTTGCTAGATAAAAGTAAACACTGCAGTGTTTGAAAATAACTGTATTGAATGCAGTAATACAAGCTTATACGATTAAACTTCTTCATATTCAGATGTTTGTTTTAAGAAATGAGTTATTTCCAGGTTCATGATAATCCACATCAATCTATCAATAACAGTTCGCCGCTTTTATAGCTTAACTACAGTGCTGAAATATTTTTGTATAAAATACGGAGACCAAAGGTTTTTTTCAATCATCATAAATGTCTTAGTTAGATCTTCCTGCTTCTTTTGAATACCTATGTTATGGGTTTAAGGCCACTATATTTTTTCATTATTTAAATGCTTGGACCGTCTTTTGAATCAGTCGTCTTTAGAGTCTAAAGTCGGTCCCCGAGCTGGAAGAATTTAAATATTTATACTATTTAGACCCATAACATAGGTATTCAAATGAAGCAGAACGAGCTAACTAAGACATTTATAATTATTTCAAATTTTAAAAATATTTTAGGGTTTTAAAAAGTTAGGTGTTAAAACCTAGAATATCGTGTAAATCAAATATGAGCTGTATTCACATATTATATAAATACGGCTTATATGATTTAGAACACATTTATTATGGAAACTGGACAGCCGTTACCAGCCACTAGCCAGCTCCTAACAAAAAATACATGTACAATTGTCCATTTTACAATAAATCTCAACAGGGGGGGGGGGGTGGTTGGAGCATCTTGAAATAAATAATTTTAGACAGACTCTGTATGAACTAAATAATTTATTTCAAGAAATGTTCGATATAAACATGTAATAAAATTTTAAATTTTCAGCGCGCCGCCGAGCCGTGTTGAGATAAATAAATTGTCCGCGACAAACTGCAGCCCCCACCCCACCCTGGTGTTTGAATAGTGGCCTCCTTATGTTATTTTGGTGGATATCGTGTTCGCATATCCCAACAAGCACGACAGGTAGAAACAATGGTGTTTTAATGTTTGACCAACATTACATCTGCGACGCTGGCCCAACATTAAAATATTATTGTTTCAACGTGTCGTGTTTGCTGGGTACGTCTCCGTGTACATGAACACACACATCAAAATAAAGAGCCATTTTGACGTATCAGAATATATGTGAATGGAGCTTTAGCCAGAACTGACACATTCATATGAGCTACAACGTGAAAACTGTTATCAATCACAACATCCCAGCAAACACAAAACATTTGTATAACATTTGTAGAATGTTGGACCAGCGTCGACGACATTAGGCCGACGTTGTACAACTGTTATACAAATGTTTTGTGTTTACTGGGATTATCCCTCAGAGCACACTGATGTCGCCTACAGTAGACATTCTGTCTTGAACCAGTTGTTATAAATAGAATATGCCTTCAATCTTGAAACACTGATTTATGTGGGACTTAAATTTTACAAATAACATACATTTACAGCTACTTGAAGTTGTGAGTCGCGGTAGCGAGACACAACTTCAAGTGACTCAGACTGAAAATTGAAATTGAAGTGCTCTAAGGGGGGGGGGGGGTTAGCATAGTAAAACAAATAGCTATTTACCGGTTAATTCTGCAATTAGATCCACCCAGATCGCCAGCTATCCATGTAGAATCCACATGATCCTCTGATCATCAAACAATCTATGATCCACAATCACTTCACTAGACACTCCCCTCCTATCTGGTGGGGAGGGGGGGGGGAGGGGGTGCACTCTGTACCTTGAACTGACAGGGGTCCCCAAGGGGGGATACCGTCGTTTATTTTCAGCTGATCGATTTCTCCCAATCAGTCTCGCGGTTCATACTCACGTTAGTCAGAGCCCTGGTTCAATATAGAATTTGTAATACCTACTGAAATACCGCACTAAAAGAATACAATCTTTATAAAAGCTGTATATCACATGTATTCAAATGAAGCGGAAAAAGCTAACTGAGACATTTATGAAACCCTTTAGTCTCCATGGCGCATAAAAAAATAGTCCATCGTCGTAAGGGTTAATCCTTTACAGAAGGCATCATTTTATCCCTGAAAACCAAATTAATTTATTGTAACGGAAGGTTTTATAACGACGATTTTCATAAAACTGTTTTAACAATATACTGTTTTAATAACCTCCCCCCCCCCTCACACACACACACAAACACACTTTTAGTCATCTTCATCCACAACACGCCGAGAATTGCAACATGAATTCGCGGCGCGTACCAGATAAAGATGTCTAATTCAGGTGTGAAAGGGTAAAATGCGAAGAGGGAGCTTATAGGGTTAAACATAACAGGGTAACCCCTTTAACCGCAAAATTATTCAATCTTAATTTTCACCCACTTGAAGTTGTGTCTCGCTGACGCGATCCACAATTTCAAGTGAGTAAAAATTATTCAGATTTGACAAAATGGAGGTCAACTGTTTTCAAATATTGCTGTTTGATGTCACATTTTATCTTTAACATGTTTAAAAGGTGGTACTTAATGTGCTAATAGAAAATAAAAACCCGAATATTTGGGCACCGGCGGTTAAGAGGATATACATGTACATGTATAAAGCACCCCAGCGAGACAAGGGTTATCTGACAACCCAGCGAGACAAGGGTTATATGTTATCTGATAGACAAACCAGGAAGACACGACGTGATATAAGAGATAAAGAGCTTCACAAAACAATTCACAATCACGTCATAATATATAAAAACTACCATATGATTAGACGAGCTGCCATGAGTCTATCAATACAACCTCCGTGGCGTCTAAATCCTCAGCGGACCGAGCTCAGAGTAGTCTATATCGCGAGCTGCACACTTTACATGTTATTTTCTGTTTTATTCATCTGTGATTAATTGACCTAGACTGTTGTACTACGTGTCGTGCGCTCAGTATCGTGAACCACGCTTTTTTTCTATTTTTTTTTCTATTTTTACCCCATTCAACTTATGCGGCGACAATTGGTGACTTTTTTTCGCAAATAATACTTTACATCGCCTGATCTTTTCTTTGTCATGTATGATGATAGGTGCAAGTCATTCATCATTAGAGCGGTGGGCGATATAATGTGTAATTCGAGAACATCGGTGGACATAATAAAGAAAGGATTTTGCAAATTGAGATCGCTGCATATTTTAGTGAGTTGAATGAAAGTGACGAAATATTTAGCCAGTAAATATGTTTCAAATGGGAAAAAACGTGGGCGCAATTTCCAGACGAAAAATATTGCAATTTATAAAAAATTGACAGATTTCATCTGCTAATTCGTATTTCCGCTAGGATGTTTTGGGTCGTGTTGGTTTTTTTGTTGGTTTGCTTGTCTGTCCGTCCGTCCGTCGGATTACGTAAAAAGTAATAAACAGATTTGCATGCTTTTTTTACCAGAGGTGTTTCTCGGGCCAGGGAACAATTAATTAGATTTTGGGGTTGATCGAGATTAAAATGCGGATACAAGATCCTGATTTACGATTCGGATCGGATTTGCATGAAACTTTTATCAGAGGTGTGTTTTGGGCTATTTTGGATCAGTCTATTCAATTTTGGAGATAATCCGGTTCAGGCCTACAAGCCGGATCCAGAATCCGGATTACGATCATTAACCCTTTCAGGCCTGAATTTACCAGATTCATCTTCATCCACTACAAGCCGGGAATTGCTGTCGCAATTCTCGACTTGTAGTGGATGAAGATGATTCAAAGTGGGTGAACAATTAAGAAATAAATTGTTATGTATTAGTAAACCAGTTTCATGGAAATTTTCATTTTAAAAACCCTTAGTTGTAGGAAAATTAAGTCTGTTTACAGTCATGTAAAATGATGCTTTAATGCATCGTAAACTTAGAGGGTTCATTTCGGCTGAGATCTGCAGTCTCTGACTGACTGTCTAGTTTTATTTATTTCAATACCATTTTAAATGATCTGATGTCAGTAGACGTCAGATTCTGATGTCTAAAGTCGATCCCCGCGCTGAACGAGTAAATGTCACATCCCCCCCAAAAAAATGAATGTGAAATACAACTGTAAAATTGAAAAAAAAGTGTCCTCCAAATTGACAGATCTGAATAATTTTCCCTTACTTGAAGCTGTGGATTGTGTGGGCGAGACACAACTAAACGACTTAGCGATCAAAGGGTTAAAAGAACCAAACGACTCAGCGATCAAAGGATCGAAAGAACCAAACGACTTAGCGATCAAAGGGTTAAAAGAAACAAACGACTTAGCGATCAAAGGGTTAAAAGAACCAAACGACTTAGCGATCAAAGGGTTAAAATAAACAAACAACTTAGCGATCAAAGGGTTAAAAGAAACAAACGACTTAGCGATCAAAGGGTTAAAAGAAACAAACGACTTAGCGATCAAAGGATTAAAAGAAACAAACGACTTAGCGATCAAAGGGTAAATGTACTTAACTTCTTAGCGATCAAAGGGTTAAATGTTTGTATAAACCTGAGTTGTTTTTTTTTAAATTCCATATATCTTAGATCTTTCCGCTGCATTTTAATACCTATGTTATGTGTCTACGGCCCTTATAAATATTTTACTCTTTCAGTGCGGGGATCGACTTTATACGATAGACGTCACATTCTGACGTCTTAAGTCGATCCCCGCACTGAAAGGGTTATTGCGCTATACAAGTATCACATCATAATGTGTTGATATACACACATCAGAGTAAAAGTATTATCAATATGATAATACGTTTGAAAACCAACTTATGTTTTCCTGTATACTCGATAATAATTTTAAAGAGGTTTGATATATTTCCTATGCTGTGCAACGCAGTGACGTCACCGGAAACCGTTTTGCATGACAACTCGGTGAAAACAATGTTATATATTACCCCCTACCCCATACTTCATTTAATTAGCCACCTCGGTGAAAATGTTGGAGATCGAGGCTATTATATTGAGTTTCACAGAATTATGTGGTACTTTTCTCTTATTGTTCACCTGGTGACTGGATAGTGAGACACACAGAGCCACCTAGTGACTGCTGGTGACATCGGTCACTGTTCCGTAGCCACTTAATTCAGTGAGCCTGTGTTGGCTCAATGTAGGGACAGAGTCGGAGACGGTGGACCAGCGTTGAGCCAACACAGGGCCAATGAATTTTGTTCACTGGATAGAGTTCACCTTCAGTGACCCCACTCTGCCTAGGTCACTCAGCGGCAGACCCGGCTTCACAACAGTAGAGTTCACCTTCAGTGACCCTACTCTGCCTCGGTCACTCAGCGGCGGACCCGGCAGCGTTGACGTCACAACAGTAGAGTTCACCTACAGTGACCCCACTCTGCCTAAAGTATCTTAGCGGCAGACCCGGCAGGGTTGACGTCACAACAGTAGAGTTCACCTACAGTGACCCTACTCTGCCTCGGTCACTCAGCGGCAGACCCGGCAGCGTTGACGTCACAACAGTAGAGTTCACCTTCAGTGACCCTACTCTGCCTCGGTCACTCAGCGGCAGACCCGGCAGCGTTGACGTCACAACAGTAGAGTTCACCTACAGTGACCCCACTCTGCCTAAAGTATCTTAGCGGCAGACCCGGCAGGGTTGACGTCACTACAGTAGAGTTCACCTACAGTGACCCTACTCTGCCTAAAGTATCTTAGCGGCAGACCCGGCAGGGTTGACGTCACAACAGTAGAGCTCACCTACAGTGACACTACTCTGCCTCGGTCACTCAGCGGCAGACCCGGCAGCGTTGACGTCACAACAGTAGAGTTCACCTTCAGTGACCCTACTCTGCCTAAAGTATCTTAGCGGCAGACCCGGCAGCGTTGACGTCACTACAGTAGAGTTCACCTACAGTGACCCCACTCTGCCTCGGTCACTCAGCGGCAGACCCGGCAGCGTCGACGTCACTACAGTAGAGTTCACCTACAGTGACCCCACTCTGCCTCGGTCACTCAGCGGCAGACCCGGCAGCGTTGACGTCACTACAGTAGAGTTCACCTACAGTGACCCTACTCTGCCTAGGTCTCTCAGCGGCAGACCCGGCAGCGTTCACGTCACTACAGGAGAGTTCCCCTACAGTGACCCCACATTGCCTAGATTTCTCAGCGGCAGACCCGGCAGCGCTGACGTCACAAAGTCCACATAACATTCTGTGTGCGTGCTACAGCGAGGTGTCTATCCAGCAACATGTCTTCTGTGCGACAACAAGTAAAGGCAATAATAACTCATTTCATTATCAATAACGACAACACGGTCTGCTACAATATGACATACATTAGTTCCCAGTAGTATGTAGTATGGTAAAAGAAAATGAAATAAATCGGGTTTTAGGCCACTTTTGTGCACATACAGGTTATATTGGGCAAGGAGAACCTCCTGAGGATAGTGAGATGAGTGAGATGACACTGCCCTCCAGACACAAGATTCGTAATTCAAACCCTGGAGGTCTGACTCCGAGCACGCTACCTATTGATCACGGAGGCTCCCCACAATACTGAATTTTACGAGTGGATGGAGAAGAAATATTTCTGTTTCTCTTAAACCGCTGAGGCCGGAGAACGAGCCCCGAACTCTAGCGTGAAAGGGAGCGGTGCTCGGCCCCCGCCCATGTAATATGGTGGTCCCTGAATCAGACGATGTCGGTGGTTGACAGGTGCGTTTGATCTTTAAAAGCTTGTCTGACGGTGATTTTTTGTTCAAAATGAAACCTAGCTTTCCTGGCTAAGCCTAACCTGTACATTTCGTAAATATATATATTGTATAGTTCAAATGTTAGACGATTCTAGGTGGACAATTGCTAATTCAGGCTCTACAAATTCCTGTTCGGGTTTGAATTTTTAAGCTTAGAATTACACTACATTGTTACAAATGGTCCATGACTTCCAACTTCTATATGACTCTAAATAAAAGAGTATTCACGTGACCTCATGTCAATGATACTTCCTTGTCATTTTTGAAACATTGAAAACAATGCGTAGGCATCAGTTTATTGGGTCTACAATGTTTAGTTTAGTCTACTTTGCTGGCGAGAACGCCTGTGGAACACATTATTCCTCGCAGAAGGATATCTCATATGTAGTTTGGGCAAACTCCATCATTACATAATGCCGACTGATCATATAAAACAGCCACAGTGAACAAATCATGAGAAGGGGACGTAGCGCAATGGCTAGAGCGCCTGACTGCCTCGCCAGTCATGCATGCGTTCCGGGTTCAAGCCCCGCTGTTCCCGTGTGGGGTTTTCAGAGAAACAACATTGTTTCTCCCTTCTCAA
This sequence comes from Flabesymbios commensalis, assembly GCA_964017125.1. Taxonomy (NCBI): domain Eukaryota; kingdom Metazoa; phylum Annelida; class Polychaeta; order Terebellida; family Flabelligeridae; genus Flabesymbios; species Flabesymbios commensalis. Next base: position 297,403 of record OZ024904.1, on the reverse strand, counting down.
TGTGACTAGGCGATCACGTTAATGGCGGCCTCGTCGAGTTAAGTTTCAGACTAGTGTATTGACGTTTTTCGCGCAGGGCTGCGTGCTCCTCATACATTCATGACTTTTGTCCTTAAAAATGTAACGAAAACTTAATGATATATACAATGCAACTGGCTGGTTATTACAACAATTGTATCGGAAAATGTATGATAGGATTTAGAATTATCGCTTGTTATAACATAAGGTAATCAATACCGCCTTGTCACTGTTACATATACAAACACGAGATATCTACCCAGTGCTGGACCAAGGTTGGTCCACCGTCTACGACGCTGGCCCAACATTGGACCAGCATTAGGAGGACGTCTCGTGTTTGCTGGGACCCTAATGTGTGAATATCTGTTAAGCATGTATATGATATTATAATCTTAACATCCCGACCGTGACAGCAGACATAGCAGGAATTACATCTTTGAATTAAATTGTAGATATTCATATTTCGGTGCAAGGTGGATTTCAGTCGTTTTCGAACAGTTTTTCTAAGAAAAAATCATCAATTCAGGTCAGGGGTAGGGTAGTGATCACCATATCACCACTTGTTGCGACAGACATTTCTGCAATGCAAATATTCAAAATTGACCCCTCAGAGCACCAAAAGTAGCAATTTCTGTCGCCTGGTCACCTTTCTCCTGCCCACCCCTGCTAGGTAATAAAGGGGCGTAACTGCAAATGGTAGATACGACCCTTTAACCCTTAAAGCGCTGAATTTGTTTTGTTTAAACCATGGAGACCAAAGAGTTTTTTCAACTTGAAATCATCATAAATTTCTTAGTTAGCTCTTTCTGATTCATTTGAATACCTATGTAATAGGTCCACGATCAGCAGAAATATTTTTACTTTTACAGCGCGGGGATCGACTTTAGTCGTCAGATTCTGACGTCTATAGACGTCAGATTCGCCTAAATCCTCAGCGACCGAGCTGAAAGGCGCACAGATCTTCGACCAGCATTGCAGCAACATTTGTTCAATGTTTTGTACTCGCTGTGTATCTACCCAAGGCGAGATATTACGCCATGTCCGAGTAGTCAATGTGTGCGTCTAACCTACAAATCCGACTGCATATTTCTCGCACTCATGCTGTTGGCTTCCACCACGAGATATATGGTGAGATCAGCCCATCTCGCACATGAGTTGAAAAACGAATTGAACGAACGGCGAATCGCGTGTTCTTAGAATTTAGGGTCCGATAATCGACGATTGTAGTTTAAAAATAGTATAAAAAACGAACCTAAATTAATCTATTTTTATCTATATGTTTATCATTTTTTCTTATAAAATGTAAACAGTGAGGGCAAAAATTGTGTAATAAGTGAGGTGGGAAGAATCCATAATTTCCAGGACCCATGTGCACCCTCTCACTCCAAAACGCTTCACTACAAAGTTTGATTTTGCCGTTTCAGATAAATATTCGTACGAGAAAATACATACAGCATCGTCGGGTATCTCGGCACTCTTCACCCCATCAAGCCCTCGCCTAAAGGCTTCGGTTTGATGTGATGACTTGTGCTGTATGCATATATTCTTGCATTACTGAATCGTGAGTCGCACGCGAAAATGACCTCTGACTCATTATCTGACCCATTTACAGCCGGACAGATCTCCACACAATGAACACGTGATCAGCTCTCAACCTATCAGACACAGTGTAATGGGAAGAATATATACAATATGTACTTGATGATAGTGATGTTGACCACTCATGTTACATACATACTTCCCCATGCAAGGTGGTATGACTGAGCCTCGACTTCGCCATAACACCTTCTATGGAGAAGTATGGATCATGCTGTGAGATTTTTTTTCACCACCCAAACTCAAATTTTAGATAAAAGAGTCATCCTATACCAAATTAAAGATAAATTAAATGTATGAATATGAATAATATATCGTTGTTAAGAATACAATATCCATATTTACATTACAGACCTTAATACACATGATACACTGCCTGTGTCTTTTTGTAATATTTCATAATTGTTCTACCATGGGACAGAAAGGGGTAGCTCATCAATTTTGTCCAAACTTACCGCATTGGTATACCCAATATTAAAATTCCTGAGATTTATTTGATATTATTATAGGATGCATTTTGTTAAAATTTGCGTTCGGGTTACTCAATAAATACTGTACTTTTAGATTGATTGCTGCAGCACAAATGGTATTGATGCCCTTCTCCACCCCTCCTCATCCCCCTCATTTTTCTCCTACCTGTTTTTTCTGGTGCTGCTGCTGGGTCCACAACCCCTCCTGACTCTGTCTCTCCTCCATCGCTCTCTGTCTTTTTTGGTTGTCATGGTAATCACGACGTCTCTCCTCCTTCAGCTGGGAATAAAATACAAGGAGATGTAACAGCTGAAATGTCATATAACGCAAACAAAATCAAATTTATTAAAAATAAAAATATATTTCAATTTGAATTGTTCGATCACCAGCGCATCTTCTACAAAATCTCTGACAAATTTTATTGGCATTATATATTCAGCTTCATATTTGTTTGTACAAATGGTGTTCATTTGAGTATTTATATGGGAACAGTTAGCACTCGCCCAATGAATAAGGTGTGAGCCTTCAGACGAACACCTTATTCAATGGACATGTATTTTACCACATCGCACGGAAAATGAGCTAGAGTGCGAAATGTGCTGATCCCCATATACACCCGCTCTGGAGCGGCAGGAATTAGTTGGCTGCGCTTGATATTACGTGTAATTATCGTGTATATTTGAGCAAATAATTGTACATATAATTCACATCATTATTTAATTGTATAAAATTATATACTGTGAGCTATTTTTCTTTTTTTTAGGACGCATAAATCTGCAGAGATTTCATGTCTATCCATGTATATATCATGTGTACGGACTTATATTAAAGTACAAATATTAAAGGGAATGTATGGGAAGACACCAATTTAGGTATTTTGCTTTGTATGAAGCAGAGTATACAGCAGATCATGATTTAATTGTTTTTTTAATTTGCAGATTTTTAAAAACATTTTTTTATGAATATTTATAAGAATCCAGCAAAAACCCAAACACACTATTTTTACACATAAAGAATGGCTGAATGTAAGCAAAATTTTTGCGCCATATGTTGATCAGTGCTGCAGGTTAATCTAAGACCGGTAGGCTATAGTTATAACTCCAGATAAATTAAATTTTCTAAAGTGATATGTCAATATATGTAGTCACTTTATTTAAATTTAAAATTACTACTATAGATTACTTATCTAATGTATTAAGTAGACATGCTGTGTATTATTTAAATAAACAATGGCCGCCGCAGCCAGATGCGAGGGTAAGGCCCTTAGACAATATTCAATTCAACCACATGTTTTGCTTCAACATGTTCAATTAGTCAATAAAATATGTTTAAATTAACTATTAAGTCACTCATATGTGAATTTTTTTACGGATTTTTTTTAAATAAGATAACTTGCCGTTTTAAGGATTAAAGTGAATGAAACTGAGTTGAAATAACTAAGCTCAAGTACAAGTTATCACGTTAACAGACCGAGCGGTGGACGGACGGTTCACTTGATTTACCAATGCTACCTCTCCTGTTGTTACCATGGTTACTGACCTGTATGTATTGTCTCCTCTGTAATATCATTCTGTACTGAGATTGTGTTCTTACGATCCCCAGTCTGATCTTCTTAAACTTAGTCCTACAATCAAGTCAAGTATGTGCGCGCCATGGAAAAACATTGACGACTGCACTGGAACTGAGACTGTTACACTTGAAATACATGGCCTTTAAATCGTCAACACATACATTTAAATTTTCACTCAGCTGAAGTTGTGTCTCGCTACCGCGATTCACAACTTCAGGTGGGTAAAAATTAATCACATTTGAGAAATCACATGTGGCATTCCTATCTAATTAGGCAAAGCCATTAGTTCACCTATAATATCTGCTATATGATGTGCTGATAAAAACAATTAAAAATAAATAAATCGATATTATATATACAATATACCAAAATTGACAAGTAAAGAAGGAGGCTGATATTCCTTAATATAAAGCACTGACTCTTAAGCATTAATAAGACTAAGTTTTTTTAGCACTTACGTAACAACTTTTTCAAAGTGAAAAAATGTCTTACATCTGGCAAACTGATACGTCAGAATCAGACGTCCGTAGACGTCTGATTCTGACGTATAAACACGATTCCCTCACTGTAAGAATTAAAATATTTATACTGGCCGTAGAATTATCACATAGGTATTCAAATGAAGCAGAAAGAGCTAACTAGGACATTTATGATGATGTTAAAATGAAATAAAACCACACGGTATCCATGGCTTATACAAAATAATTCAGCGTTCTAAGGGTTAAGAAATGTAGGAACTATAAGAATACAGTATATTGTTACCTGGCTAGCCACGTCTTCACAGCAGTCTGCAAGACTATACTTGCACGCAGAGCTTTCAGATACTTCTTCCTGACGAAGTACGCGCGTACAAATCTCTGTATGTTGCCCACAGCTTTATGGACCAGCCGGTTCCTCTGCTGGTCCAGGTGGTAGCCTAGAGACTCCCTCACAAAAACCTAAAAGAAGCAGTGAAGAAGTTTTATATGGCGTCCATCTTTAAAAATGGCGGTCATTTAGAAAGTTAGTGGTTAACAGTTTTTTTTCAAAGAAATATAAATTTAGAAATATCACTACCACTACTAAATGTATATTTATTTGAAAAAAAAAAATAACCACTAAATTTCAAAATGGCCACCATTTTTCAAAATAGCCACCGTTGGCAGGTTGGAGATATACTACTTTCCGTCATAACATAACTCATAGTGGATCAATTTCAATGATGTTGGAAATAAAATTGATGTTTCCGACCCTAGAGAAGCTATGTTTACAACTTTAAGGCCAAACAATATAACTAATTCAACATACAATATATGCCAATTCAACATAATTACATCAAATATAAACCACGATGCAAATTATATCTAAACATGCTTCTTGTTTTCTAGATTAATCTGTGGGAAAAGTCTGTTTTCAATTGGATTAGTCCATAATATTTGCCTCACACATTGACTATATCCAAACATTCACAATCACTAATTATTATAGTTATATTTATTAAAGTTATTACAGGCGCTCGTCCATCGCTACTACATTAACTCTTAAAGAGTCATAATCACCAATAACTAGATTTAGCGCCAAGCTATCTGATTAAACTATTTCTCTCACTTGTGTCAATAACTAGATTTAGCGCCAAGCTATCTGATTAAACTATTTCTCTCACTTGTGTCTCGCTGACGCGATCCACAACTTCAACTTAGTAAAAATGCTTCATTATACGTTTTGTAAAATATATTTAAACTAATGATTATATTCAAATGCAGGTGAAATGAGACATCAACCCAATTATGTTTTACTGCTGTTTCACCGCCTGCGAGCCGGCCCAATATTAATCCTTTCATCGCGGGGACCGCCTTTAGACGTCAGATTCTGACGTCCATGGACGTTAGAATCTGAATAAATATTTATAAGGATCGTAGAACCGTAACATAGGTATTCAAATGAAGCGGAAAGATGTGACTAAGACGTTTATGATGATTTCAAAATGAAGATAACCCTTTGGTCTTTCAGCTTATAAAAAACAGATTTCAGCGCTTCGAGGGTTAAACCAGTAATAGGCCGATGTCTCGCGTTTGCTGACTGTACCTTAGATCGACCGATCTGCCAGGAGATCCGCCATTTTGATTGCATGGCTTGTAGTATATCGCGGCAAACGTCTTTGTCGATTTGTTCTTGGGTCATGGAAGGGCTAGGGGACTTGTTGCCTTGGAAACTCAACATAAAATATCTGAAAAATATACAAAATGTGTTTCACAACTACAGACAAGTCCAATTTGTCCTCTTGGATATAAAAGGGTGTATCTGCCACTTTGTAGAGCGGCAGATACACCCTTTCATATCCAAGGGGACTAATTATAAACAGTACATAAACTATTGTATCCTAACAGCTCTACGTTCGTAGCGATATTCAATTTTTTTTTTGCCAGTCATCCAATATATATTTGTATTTTGATAATAAGAGCAGCAATGATGTCAAAAGTGAAACATAATACGCTTTCATAATATTATATATTTACTCATTTTTTGTTCTTTTATTTGGGAAATTATTGTTTTATAAATAATTGTTTATATTGCGCGATCGTTGCGAATAGAAATGATACAATTTGTTTCTGTACCATGTGTTATGGTCATATCTGCTCAATTCAGCAAAGTCTGACTGAGCGTGTGCTAGACCAGTGGCTCATCCAGAGGGGAGCGGAAGAAGATTGTCTGATCATCTTTCAAAATTGCCAAAATATTGGTATTTTCGACGTAAATTTACTAAGATAGTGATTGACACTTACATTTTTATTTCTTCAATCGGAACCCCATTTTTCTAAGTTTTGGATACGCCCTTATATCTAATAATGTGAAACATGATTTCACATGTAAATATTTCATATTGCGTAAATTAATGAAGAAACAATATTTTTAAATTGCCTACATGCTATTAATTGAGAACTTGAATATTTCGTAACCACCTTGTAAAGTGACTGCTACGACTCTTTAATACGAAATTGACGATTTTCGTTCATCTTCGTGTGTCTTCATTAGCACTCTTTATATTTGTGACACTGAGATACATGGTGACTTGTGATTTCATAAAAAAGTGTTTTTTTGTCACTTGAACTTTTGCATCGCGGCGACAGAATTTCAATTGACTAAAATAAATAAAAGGTTGTTGTGAGCTTTCCAGGGGTAATTACCTGTCTGCGAATATTTTAAATGGCAGTCTGAGTGGATAGCCCTGTTTCCTGATCCGTATTGTCTCCAGCATCCCTGTGTACCTCAGTTGCTCTAAGACTACAGTCTCCTGCAGCTTCATGGGCGACTTTGTCACGTTAGGCTTTATACAGCGTACAAACCACGGGTTACATCTGCGAGAAAGAATAAAGCACGGGTCACGATATGGCGTTGCCACACAAGCATTCAAATGAAACCGTCATCGTGTTAGGATGAAAGGTTTATAATTTTAATTTGGGTACTTTACTATTCTTTTTCATTTGAAAAATATTATTCAGTAAAAAAAGAAGGACCTTTTGGTTGGAGGATGCTTATAGCTTGTATCCTGCATCGGGCACACGACGTTGTTGCGACGTTGATTCAACGTCACAACAGCGTCGTGTGACCGGTGGGTGCTCTAGGTATGCCAACCTACTACTCACTTAGACATGGCGTCCACCAGATGTAGCAATGACTCATGGAATCCCGCCGCCACTGTAGCTGTCTTAGGTTTGACCGCTACATATTGACCCCTGGTCTCACTTAATGCATCGCCCACCCTCCCCTCTACACTATATAGGGGTAGGCTATACTCACTTAGACATGGCGTCCACCAGATGTAGCAATGACTCATGGAACCCCGCGGCCACGGTAGCTGTTTTAGGCTTGACCGCCACATACTGACCCCTGGTCTTACTCACTGTACGACTCTCTATGTTATTCTGGAGGTGTAGGAACATCTTAGAGATCAACTGTAACAAAATGGAACAAATGTATTATGACGTGAGATAACGCAAGATCACATATTGAAATATCTAGCCTTACACTGGCTATGTTTTCATAGAGGTGTATTAGAGATCGACTTTAACAAACTGTAATAGATATATTATATTATATATATATGATGTATTATAGATAATAATACAAGTTCACATATTGACATCTCTCCTTACTTTTTTTTTGCGCAATGGGGGAATAAAAAAAATTATCAATAAACGTTTTTGTAAACCAGAATAAAATTAAAAAAAAAAAAAAAAAAAAAATTGGGGATAAATTCTATGCGTACCCCCTCCCCCTATGTAACTTTACACGAGTATCCTTTGTATAAGGCCCTGTACATCGTATGAGGATGGATTCCCCCTTCGCCCTGTGTGACTTACAACGTTACTGCTCTGTATAAAGAGGGGTGCCCCCTCCCCCTGTGCAACTTACAGCGTTACTGCTCTGTATAAAAAAGGAGTGCCCCCCCCCCCCCCTGTGCAACTTACAACGTTACTGTTCTGTATAAAGAGGGGTGCCCCCCCCCCCCCCCTGTGTGACTTACAACGTTACTGCTCTGTATAAAGAGGGGTTCCCCCTCCTGTGTGACTTACAACGTTACTGCTTTGTATAAGTAGGGGTGCCCCCTCCCCTGTATAACTTACACGTTACTGCTCTGTATATACCCCCTCCCCCTGTGTAACTTACCACGGACGAAACTGCTCTTTAAAAGGTGAAATAACTTACCACGTACTGTATGAGAGTGCAGTTTACAAGCAGTAATTAATGTTGGCCACAGTCACCGACGCTGGCCTAACGTTAAGCCATATCATTGTTTCAACGTCTTGTGTTTGCTACGCGATCCTGCCCTGTATGAAGAAAGGTGCCCCTCCTACCCCTGTATAACTTACCACGTTCCTGCTTTGTATGAGTAGGGCCACCACGTCGTTTCTCAGGACGTCTTTGTTCTTATCAAGAAAACTTCGTACCTGAAACATGTGGTATTTGTTCAAGTGAATTTGTTGTCACAGGATTCTGCATTATCGGACGAATGGTTAGGACCCAGTGACAAACGTCTGCCATTTTGTCGATCCGACCATAAGCAACATAGAGTGGGCATATTTTTAACTATTTTATGATTGATGAAAGGGACGCTCACCACCTAGTTTAGGCCGTGGTGGTCAAAAGGTCTCAACTTGCATGATGCATTAGTAGTAAGTAGTAAATCATTTATTAAAGTCTCACTCTTATTTCACAAAGATCACTCAGAGTTTGAGTTGCGAGAGACACATACTAAAATATTCAAGACATACATAAAAACATAGTAATAAGAGATAAAAGTTATGAAAGGCGAGTAAAACGTTGTGCATACTTACATACATACTTAAATACATACATACATAAATACATATATTCCCATACCTAATTATATTCATGTATTATCTTACATAATTTATCACATTGCTCCTTATATTAATAATTTTAAGGCAGGTTTTGGCACATTTTGAAACTATAGCATCATCATTAAATAAAAACCGTAGCTTAGCGTCTTCGTCATAAGACATAAAATCAGAGTTAATATAACACGCCTGCGTGAACAAAGCTTGCCGTACACCATTATACATAGGACAACTCAATAAAACATGTTTTTCATCCTCAACACAATTTTCACAAAAATTACAAAATCTGTTATTTACAGGTATACCGAGGTAGCGACCCAGCTCTAAATTAATAGGCGCTACACCACTTCTGAACTTGCTAAGCGCACTCCGCTCTTTAACAGATTTTATCTTGATCACATACTGCTCTACACCATATTCATCTTTCAACTGCCTATATGTCCTTAACTTATTTCCACCGACACCTCTTCTTCCCGTTTCCCTGTTGATCGTACTATGCCAGTCACTTACACATTTACAGATACAATTATTCCTCACGAGGCTGATCATTTCTTGCTTGCTATTACAACACTCTATCTCCTTCTCTATTCCTAACTCTTTAAGAAATTTACCTACGCGACCAGGCCAGCTCTTTTGTCTTATACCTGATGACGTGCCTGCCCAAATAAAAACACTTTTATTTAGCCTATTATCTGACATAATAATTAATCGATGGTACTGTCTTGTCATCTCCACGCGTTGTTTACATAATGGTGGTATGAGACCCATGTCACCTCTAGCAGCGGCAGTGGGCGCGTGTTGACCGAGCCCCAGATAAAACCGACAGGCCCTATTATGTACGGCTTCAATGGCGGGGTAACTCCGATTGCCCCACACAGATGCCCCGTAATTAACAACTGACCAAACTAGACAATTATATAATTTTACGAAGCATTCATATGGAACACCTCCATTTATTTTTATTTTTGAAATCAGTTTTCCCAAGGCTCTGTGGGCCGACAGAGCTACTGCCTTCACAGTCACGTTAAAATTTAAAAACTCATTAATAATTATACCGAGGTACCTGTAGTCAGATTTAAGTAAATCATCCCCACAAATAAAGTTATGATGTGTAGCTGAAAAAGCCTGCGGGCGAAAATGTATCACAGCTGATTTTGTACTATTGACCTCTAGCTGCCACGTTTTACACCATTTATGTAATGTGTTAAGAAGAAGCTGTAATTCATCCTCCGACTGTGCTAATAACACTAGATCGTCAGCATACATTAAAACTGGCATTTTCTTATCCCCAATTGGAATTCCGACACCTGTTTGTGTCAATGTCTCAGCTAAATCATTTATAAATAGATTAAACAGTAGAGGGGACAAAAGCATTAACAATTGCTAAATTGTATGTTTTATTTTAATATATCACCAAAGTATTTCAGCAATACAAGTTAACACTGAATAATCATTGTTCGAATTTGACCAAAATTAGGTGGTGGGCTAGTCCATTTAAACTAAATTAAAGAGACTGAGACTTCACAGATTTTGACACGGATGACTAAGAGTCAGTGACAACTTAATCACTCTCCTGCTGAATTAAGAGTCAGTGCCACCTTAACCATTCTCCTGCTGAATTAGCTAAATTAAGAGTCAATGACAAATTAATCATTCTGCTGAATTAAGAGTCAGTGCCACCTTAACCATTCTCCTGCTGAATTAGCTGAATTAAGAGTCAGTGACACCTTAACCATTCTCCTGCTGAATTAAGAGTCAGTGACACCTTAACCATTCTCCTGCTGAGTTAAGAGTCAGTGACAATTTATTCATTCTCCTGCTGAATTAAGAGTCAGTGACAATTTAATCAGTCTCCTGCTGAATTATGCGTAACATTTTTTCGTCTTCCCAAGCTGTCAGTACTTCATATGACAAAAATAAAATTCTATTTTACAACATATTATTTGATTTAAAACAGCCTTAAATGGACGGGTGAATCACATTTCGCACATTTGAGTAATTATATATATTACATTCCATGATTTTCTTACGTTATAAGTGACACTTCCCGCATAGTGTACCAGTGTGAAGTCAGGACCTGACATACGAGGCTTCTTGTAGAGGGGGTTAGTGTGGTGGGTCTGATGACACTTCTCAAGGAACGACTCGTCTGTAGCCTGGAAATAACCAGTCGTCATTGCAACCATCGTCACACAAAACACTCACACAATACATCACCTGATAAGCATTTCAGTCACATGAGTAGTGGACAACGCCTTTAAGCCTTACAACGCTGAATTAGTTTTGTTTAAACCATGAACATTTTTCAATTTGAAATCATCATAAATGTCTTAGTTAGCTCTTTCCGATTCATTTGAATACCTGTGGTATGGGTCTTCAGCCATTATAAATATGTTTATCCTTTCAGAGCGGGGATCGCCTTTGGACGTCAGATTCTGACGTCTAAAGGCGATCCCCGCGCTATAAGAGTTACGCATTTACATCGTCTTCTTTTAAACAAAAATATGGTGTGAAATTATCAAAATATGGTTTTAAATGGACCAAGCTGTCCGGTAATAAGTAGTCAAGGTCAAGGCTAGAAAACTGTCACTGCCCAGGTTGATGTGGTAAACCAAACCACCACTAGGTTTCTTGCATTAGGAAAATTACCATGGTTACTTTCATCAACCGGTATTTGTATACTGCTGCTTGGTTTCCTATCTTAGGGAAGTTATATTATCTTAGTACTTTTATCAACCAGGATATTATATACAAGTCCACTTGGTTTTCTTTGTTAGTAAAGTTACTTTCATCATCCAGTATTTATATAAGGCTGCTTGGTTTCCAATCTTAGGGAAGTTATATTATCTTAGGGAAAACTATTACTTTCATCAACCAGTATATGTAAGAGGCCGCTTGGTTTCCCACCTTGGGGAAGTTACTTTCATCATCCAATGAGTTTATTTGACAATATTTGCAAATGATTAAACAAATGTGAGTAATTTTTATCCGCTTGAAGCTGTGAATCGCGGTAGCGAGACACAACTTCAAGTGGGTGAAAAAAATGAGGTAATTAAGCGTTTTGAGTGTTAATATGTACTTTTATTAGGGCAGTTACTTTCATAATTCTGTATATCCATAAGTCCAGGGGCGGATTCAAGGGGGTGAAAGTTTTAAAATCTTATTTAGTGGCTTCCTTACGAACTGGTTTCCAACTGAAGGACAAACAATTTCCAATAAGCCTTAGATTGCAGGAGAAAGCCGTTGAAAATCACCCCCCCCCCCCCCCTGTACGGGCTTCTCGGACCCTACGCTCCAGTGAAATATTCCTTAGTCATGTTTCAACCTCCCCCCCCGTCAGTGATAAGCCAGATCCGCCCCTGAAGTCCACTGGTTTTCCTACCTTAGGGAAGTTACTTTCATCATCCAGTATATGTATAAGTCCACTTGGTTTCTTTGACAGCATCTCTATAGCTGGCTGATTGTCATGGAATGCCACCTGCGACCAGTCTATCCCCTCTCTCCTGTACTCTTCCTGCTCAAGCTGGAACACGTGCTTGTTAAAGTAGAACTGCAGGTACTCATTCGCGAAGTTAATACACAACTGCTCAAAACTGTTCACTCGAAAATCCTGCAAGCACATAAATACGTCTATAAATAGCGATGTTGATTAGAATCATACTCAAATGACTAGTGTACTTATATATCAACCCAGCAAACACAAGACATTGAAACAATGCTGGTTGTATGTTGGGCCAGCATGTTAACCCTTGTCATATTTAAACCTCATCCTGCTGATCACGACTGTCGTTTTTAGCCTGTTTTATTACTCGATCAAATCACTGGTATTGGGAATGAAATGGGAGTTTAAACATCAAGATTTGTAAATGTTTGGTCCCAAATTAAACAAATATGAGTAATTTTTAACCACTTGAGGTTGTGGCTCGCGGTAGCGAGACACAACCTCAAGTGGTTGAAAATTTAAATGAATAGACTTAGCAGGATACGGGTTAATACCCAGCTGCTCAAAACTGTTTACTCGAAAAACCTGCAAACAAAAATACATTGTTTCGATCCCTCCAAATATATGTTTTGAATGTGACAATGTAGACTTGCCCCAACTGATCGAAGTTTAAAACTCGTAATTGGCGATAAGTATTGATATCAATTTCGATATTTTCTCAGTTTTATTTTCTATTACACATTTCAATTAATACAATAAAACAACAGCTATATAAAGTATAATTGACCAAATATATAAGCTTGTTTTACAGAGGTATTGTGCTTACAATAGGCCAAACGCTAAGAAATAATTTTATTAAGTGACTTGTAGCTTTCACTATTTACACACACAGCAACGAACCTTCATAATTCATTTTATTATGCTTACCTCGAACCCGAATATATCTAGTATGGCTATAGAGTTGGTTCTCGCTGCCTTCTCTCCTTCTACTATCTGGTTAATCCGCTCAACCAACCAGCTGAATAAACTCTCATACAGAGCTTTAGATATACCGTCTCTGAAAGGTAAAAAGGTATTATGTTCGCATCACTAACTTTAATTAAAACTTCTCACAAAACGAGTTGCGGAACATATTTTAACCCTTTCATCATAAATGTCTTAGTTTTCTTTCCGCTTCATTTGAATACCTATTTTGTGGATCTACGGCCATTAGAAATTTGTAATCCCGTCTAAAGTCGGTCCCCACTCTGAAATGGTTAAATACGATTATTTAGCGAGTAAAGAGTTCAAATTGTCAAGAGTACTCGGACCTGGTATCCAAGGTTTGTATTAGAGTCATGTTATTGTTATATCAGCCTCACCTGGCATCCAGAGCTTGTATCAGAGTCAATGGAGTCAGCAGTTTGTCAACACCAACTTTCTGTTCAACAAAAATAAGTACATGTATCATGGTTAAAATCTCAGAAAAATATTACTGTCATTTTTTATTTAACTAGAGCAGTATTGTTTATGATAACGGCTTGCTATATATAGGCCTACTCACGGTAACTTTGGCAGTAATAGCTTGTTGTAGTCCAGACTGAGACAACTCCAGAAGATGTGACACCCACTTTAGATCTACATCATTGGCTAATACCACACCTTCATGATGGTCATTCTGTTAGAATAATTGTTTTTTTTTAAATACAGGAACTCAATTGCCGTATTTCCCACACAATCAAATGTCTAATGATAATAATAATAGTTTTTTTGTTGTACAAGTGCCGTATTTCTCACACGATTCAGCTAATATTGGTCAACTCTAAGGCGTCTTGAAGTAAAAAAAAAATCTAAATCTACACTAAATTAATACGTTTTTGGTAAAATGGTTCTTTTAGTGTACGTACAAACTCGATCGACAAAGTAAGCCCTATATGTGATTGTATTCCTTTATCTTGTTATTTTTCCAGCATCTTAACCCTTACAACGCTGAAATTGTTCTATATGAACCATGGAGACCAAAGAGTTTTTCAATTTGAAATCATCATAAATGTCATAGTTAAATCGTTCTGCTTCATTTGAGAACCTATGTTATTGGTCTATAGCCGTTATAATTTGTTAATTATTTCAATGGGGGGACCGTTTTTAGACGTCAGAATCTGACGTCTAGAGACGTCAGATTCTGACGTCTAAAGACGATCCCTACACTCAACGGGTTAATATAGATCAGGATTTGTACATAGAACATACCTGAGTTGTAGTGAAGTACATGTTTCCCATGTGCAGCACAGAGGCCAGTATTTTATATATAGTGTCCTGTTCCATCTCACTGAGACCTAACACCTCCATAGCACCGCGAACATCCTGGAAATCCTTAAGATCGTTCTTAGACGGGATCTCACAATTACCACCCTGGAAAAAAACACAATAACAAGTTAGCCCTTATCCTGCTGATCACGACTTTATCGTTTAAATCTGTTTAATTGGTCGACCAAATCACTGAAATTGGAAAATAAATGTGTGTCTAAACATCAATATTTGCAAATATTTGTACTCAAATTACTCAAATATGAGTAATTTTCAGCCACTTGAAATTGTGGGTCGCGGTAGCGAGACACAACTTCAAGTGAGTGAAAATTAATATAAATTAACTTAACAGGATAAGGGCAGGATATGTATTACATTGTATAGCATGGTATCATTTTATATTTGTTTTTAATATTTCTTTTTTTTTATTTATTTGGTACTATTTTACTGGTATGTAGGCCAACAAACGTAATCAAACATGATTTTATACCAATAAGAATATTATAAATTTGCACAGTATTCCGGATCATAAATCAGTCTAAACTAAGCATACAATATAGCTATGTCATGAGTGATTTAGCAGTGAGAAATCACCAAAATGACAAATCCCTGTCGCGGTTTCTACGTCTTTTCGGTGTACTCAACACAGAAAACTATAAGAGAGATCGTATATCAGCCAGGGCTGGGGTCAAGGACGTATTTGTATTTCCGTACTTGTATTTGAATTTTACGTATATGTATTTGACTTTTTGCAGAGGCCTGTATTAGTATTTGTATTTGTATTTGATCCCTGTATTTGATGTATTTGATAAAAAGAATTCAAATACAATTTTCTCACAAAGTTGATCAAGCGAATTTACTGGGCATTAAAAAGTCAATATGGTGTTTAAAAGTGTTAATCTTCAGTACCATTTCACTAAGCTTGTATTTAATATTTGGCACTTACGGCATGCAATATTTGTATATACCTATATTTTGTTTTACCATAGCATTATAATCAATGACGTTATCCTCAAAAGGTCTGAATTGGATGATGCTCTAGGTACGCCTGTGTTGGGCATGTGTTCCCAAGTCAGTGAGGCGTAAGTTTTAGCAGCGAGCAACTGGGATACGCCAAGGGTGTAATTATCGAAGATAAAAGCGAAAACTAATTGTTAGCCTATCTATCAATTATAATAATTGCACCAACGATAGTTCAATTCTTGTCCGGCACCCAAGACATTGATTCTACATTGAACCAATGCTAGTCTTTGTATATCATGTGTAGACACAGATAACATGTCGCTGGGTAGGACTGTGTCATAACAACCCTTTGTTTCATCAGCCCAAATTCACCGATTTTGATTATAAAAACCGTGATTAACCCTACGTAAGTTCCTGTACCTTAACTGAATATAAATTTATACATCCTCGAGTAAAGGTCCTCTAATTATTCCGTTAAATATGCGAAACTTATACAGGAATTTATGATGTAATTGTTATGTTTTTTCTTACTATATTATTTAACAAAACTAGCTGTCTTTTGGGATCACAAAGGTGTAATCACGCCGCACAAATGATAAACCTTTGTACCCTAGGCCCTGTCATTTTTACAAGTCAAGTTGTAAAAATGACCTGTTGAACAACTATTTTATTTTTTTATGTGAGTCCACTCCGGTCTATTTATGTAGCAGTATTTATTTGCTAAGCTTTGTTTATTCTTAGTTAAACACACTGGATGTAGTTAATAAGAGTGTTTGTTTTAGCTTTTGGCTACATAATCCACATTACACTTGCAAATGTATTGCAAAACGTATTTCATTCTGTTGTAATTAATTGTGAAAATATCAGCCCTCCGCACATAAAAGGTTAATGGCAGTGATCTCGGCTTCTTCTCACACCTGCTAATTGGCGACAAGGCCCAGTGACCACGCGTTTGTGCACTGGCACGAGTAATTCCATCATTGGCACGCAAATTGCGGGACATGGCATAAACCGTTTCGCATGCAAGTGTCAGACTGCATTAGGTATTATTTGGGTAGCTGTAATAATTACCTGATTCAGGTAGTAGTATTTGGGCGCCGTCATCAGACCATATTTCTTTTTCTGTTCCGCCGTCAAGCCGACCAGCATCTCATAAAACACATGATAATTACGCTCGTCTTCTGCCTGTAAAATAAGGAAAAATAAAAACCATGGGGAATTACAAAAGGACGTCATAATACAATGTTTAATAGATTGATATGAAAAGGGACGAGAATTAGTTTTGGCGACATTAAACCCTTGAACGCCGAAAAGTTTGTATGTAAACCATGAAGTCCAAAGGGTTTTTCAATCATCATAAATGTCTTTAGCTCTTTCCGCTTTATTTGAATACATATACTATGGGTCCACGGTCATTAGAAATTATTTGACCTTTTCAGTGCGGGGATCGACCGACATTCCCGCGCTGAAAGGGTTAAAAAACATTTTAGCAGATTATTTCTAGCAAGTACTTTATATAAAGTTCTTGTTTCTTGCTTTACGTCGCTTTCTGCACATTGAGGCAACATCGCGACAGAAGGAAGGCCGAAGCCGGGAGTATGCCCTACTCATATTTCGAATGCTTTCAAGTGTTCTTTATAGTGCACAATACCATAGACAGCATTGCAAACCCCAGTCGATACAAATAAGCAGCCATCCGAGGGCCGGCCTATTATTTCTAGTTGAGCATACAATGTTGACATCTTCTACAACAATAAAGGACGAATTGATGAATCATTTATCAGGTTAATTATCATAATATTAACATTACCTGAGTGACAATTCTGGATTTTTCAAGTAAATATTCTGACGTCTTAGCCCCAACAATTCCGCCTCTGGAGATAAAAAAACATACAGATACATGCAGATACAAGGTTATGTTTCTGTATCATATAAAGTTGGAATCAGTGATTTTCACGCTTTTTATAATCCTTAAAAAGCTAATTGCATCTACAGCCTTTCTAAAAATACAAAGTAACAAAAAAATGAGCATTTAATTTGCAAAATCGGCATATTTTGATTCAAAATGTACAAATATTAATAATTTTTACCCACTTGAGGTTGTGGGTCGCAGCCGCAAAACACAGCTTCAAGTGGGTAAAAATTTGCATTTCATAATATATAAGGCTTTAATGTGTTAATTTATAATTGATCAATTGGTTTAAGCACCGCTATTTAAAGGAAATCCTGTCTATGTTCACAATAGTAAATTAATGATAATTCGCGTTGAGATTATTCTCTCATAATAGAATGGATGTTAACCTTGTCCCCGCTACGTTATCTTAATTAAAGTTTGTCCCACTTGAAGTTGTGTCTCGCTAACGCGACCCACAACTTCAAGTGGGAAAAAATTATTATATTTGTTTAACTCGAGACCAAACATTTGCTATCTTGAAGTTTAAACACCCATTTAAATTCCAGAAACTGTGATTTCACCTGCATATAAAACAGATGGAAAATGACTGTGCTTGCTCAGCGCTTGAACAGCTAAGAGTTTTGTGATTTACTTGGAACCGTCGATTCGACGGGGAAAGGAAGTTTGTGTTATAATGGAGAATGTTGGGCAGTTTCCCTCGTCAGCCATTGCGAGCCCATACTAGAGACCCCAACGGTCACTCACAGGCATCTTCGGCGCGAGGGGCAATGTGATAAGAACTAACCCCTTGAAATACACCTCTACATATTTGCCGAATCTGCTTGAGTTGTCATTGCGGATGGTCTTGGCATTGCCGAATGACTCGAGGAGTGGGTTCGCCTCCAGAATCTGCTGAGTGACTTGGTTACTGTCGGACTTGTTAACGGCTGCCAGATACTGCATTATTAACTTGGTGCTCTCAGTTTTACCAGCTCCGCTTTCACCGCTGATAGAAAACCCAACAAAAACAAAACATTTTGAGAAATTCACATGAAAATGTTTTTCAATAGAATGTTAGTAAACATTAAGTGAAAATATTATACAAAACATTCATTAAAAAAAACGTTTTAAAACGTTTTTATGAACATTCTTCAAAATGCATTTTTTTAACATAATACGCAGTTTTTAAATTGTTTTTAAAACGTTTTTTTACTGATATTTGTAGGTAATGTTTTATGATATTCTGTTGACCCGACGTATTATTATTTTAAAAACATTTAGTCTAACATTTTCTAAATATCAATAAAATATTTGTGTGTTTGCAGCGAAGTTTATAAAAAGCATGATTAGCTTGATTAAGACTCACCAGTAAAGCTACTTTACTCTTATCCCATAAAACGCTTAAATATTTTGTTAATTAAATTAAGAGACCAAAGGTTGTTTTTCAATTAGAAATCATCATAAATTAGCTCTTTCCGCTTTATTTGGATACCTATGTTATGGGTCTATGGCATAATAAAGGTTTTACTCTTTCAGCGGGGGATCAACTTTGGACGTCCAAATCTTACGCTTACCGACTTTAGACATCAGATTCTGACGTCTATAGACGTCAGATTCTGACGTCTAAGTCAGTCCCCGCGCTGAAAGGGTTAATGTGGCGTGACCCATTAACAGGATAACGGTTTACTCAGAAATCATAGCTCTCGCTACAAAGATAGTAATGTATTGAATAAAAGTCTGCTATTGTTATAATATTGTTGATTTTTACATTACAAATCGGGAGAATAACCTTTGGCTAATGTTTGTATTTTTCACAAAAAACGATTCTAAATAAATTAGATTTGATTTGTCAGACGCCACCTGGTGAATATATGTAAACTAAGCAGACATTAAAGTACACTCCCTACATAGACTGGTTCGCTGTCCTACTCCATCTGGCGAGCCGACTGTATCTTATCGCCAGATGGCGTAGAGCAGGGAAATAGTCTAACTCCCTACAGTGCAAAGAGTGACGTCCGTTCATGCACGGCTATCTCATCTGGCAATTCGTGCCGACAGCCTCGTTTTAATTTTACAGAACGCCCAACATCTCATATAGCGGTGTGGTGAGTTGTCGGCAGTCTGAGATGCACGTGCTATCTGTGTCTAGTTTGGGGACAACATACACCGTGATCTGTGTAACATTGGAGAGAGTAAAGCCTTTAGGACACAACATTTTTAGTTGGATTTATTTCACCAATTTGAAGCTACCAGTGAGAGTAAATTATACATTTAGGTTTGTGAAAATTGAGAGCAATCATCTTTAAATCTCGATACTTGGAAACATTTTTTAAAGTCATCTTGTTTTAACTATAAAAGGCCCCAAATTAAATAATTTAAATTTTTCACCCACTTGAAGTTGTATCTCGCTACCGCGACACACAACTTCGAGTAGGTGAAAATTACTAAAAGTTGTTTAATTTAAAACTAAACATTTTAAAATCTTGATGATTAAAAGGTTATTTTATTCCCAATAACACTGATTTGATTGGCTTATAAAATGGATCAGGAATGACTATAGTCGCGCCTGAACCCTTACAGCGTGGGGATCGACCTAAGACGTCAGAATCAGTCGCGCCTTAACCCTTACAGCGCGGGGATCGACCTAAGACGTCAGAATCAGTCGCGCCTTAACCCTTACAGCGCGGGGATCGACCTTAAGACGTCAGAATCAGTCGCGCCTTAACCCTTACAGCGCGGGGATCGACCTAAGACGTCAGAATCAGTCGCGCCTTAACCCTTACAGCGCGGAGATCGACCTAAGACGTCAGAATCAGTCGCGCCTTAACCCTTACAGCGCGGGGATCGACCTCAAGACGTCAGAATCAGTCGCGCCTTAACCCTTACAGCGCGGGGATCGACCTAAGACGTCAGAATCAGTCGCGCCTTAACCCTTACAGCGCGGGGATCGACCTCAAGACGTCAGAATCAGTCGCGCCTTAACCCTTACAGCGCGGGGATCGACCTAAGACGTCAGAATCAGTCGCGCCTTAACCCTTACAGCACGGGGATCGACCCTAGACGTCAGAATCAGTCGCGCCTTAACCCTTACAGCGCGGGGATCGACCTAAGACGTCAGAATCAGTCGCGCCTTAACCCTTACAGCGCGGAGATCGACCTAAGACGTCAGAATCAGTCGCGCCTTAACCCTTACAGCGCGGGGATCGACCTCAAGACGTCAGAATCAGTCGCGCCTTAACCCTTACAGCGCGGGGATCGACCTAAGACGTCAGAATCAGTCGCGCCTTAACCCTTACAGCGCGGGGATCGACCTCAAGACGTCAGAATCAGTCGCGCCTTAACCCTTACAGCGCGGGGATCGACCTAAGACGTCAGAATCAGTCGCGCCTTAACCCTTACAGCGCGGGGATCGACCTAAGACGTCAGAATCAGTCGCGCCTTAACCCTTACAGCGCGGGGATCGACCTCAAGACGTCAGAATCAGTCGCGCCTTAACCCTTACAGCGCGGGGATCGACCTTAAGACGTCAGAATCAGTCGCGCCTTAACCCTTACAGCGCGGGGATCGACCTAAGACGTCAGAATCAGTCGCGCCTTAACCCTTACAGCGCGGGGATCGACCTTAAGACGTCAGAATCAGTCGCGCTTTAATCCTTACAGCGCGGGGATCGACCTTAGACGTCAGGATCTGCTGTTACGGAACTCATATTCTGACATTTTTTACATTATTCAGTGCGGGGATGGACTTTAGACGTCAGATTCTGACGTCTAAAGTCGATACCAGCACTGGAAGAGTAAAATATTTATAATGGCCGTATCACATGGGTATTGAAATGATGCGGTAAGATCTAACTAAGACATTGTATGATGATTTCAATTTGAAATAACCCTTTGGTCTTCATGATTAATACGAAAATATTCCAGCGTTGTAGGGGTTAAAAGGTTAATATTCACCTGATGACAATCACTTGGTTTTCTTGGTCGCTTGTCATCCGGCTGTATGCTCCACTCCCCAGAGCGAACAGGTGCCTGGAACAAAAAACATACAATATACTGAGGGCGAACAGGTGACTGGAACATAAACATACAGTATACTGAGGGCGAACAGGTGACTGGAACAAAAACATGCAATATACTGAGAGCAAACAGGTGTCTGGAACAAAAACATACAATATACTGAGGGCGAACAGGTGTCTGGAACATAAACATACAATATACTGAGGGCAAACAGGTGTCTGGAACAAAAACATACAATATACTGAGGGCGAACAGGTGACTGGAACATAAACATACAATATACTGAGGGCGAACAGGTGATTGAACAAAAACATACAATATACTGAGGGCGAACAGGTGTCTGGAACAAAAACATGCGATATACTGAGGGCGAACAGGTGTCTGGAACAAAAACATACAAAATACTGAGGGCGAACAGGTGTCTGGAACAAAAGCATGCGATATACTGAGGGCGAACAGGTGTCTGGAACAAAAACATACAATATACTGAGGGCGAACAGGTGCCTGGAACAAAAACATACAATATGCTGAGGGCGAACAGGTGTCTGGAACAAAAACATACAATATGCTGAGGGCGAACAGGTGCCTGGAACAAAAACATGCAATATACTGAGGGCGAACAGGTGACTGGAACATAAACATACAATATACTGAGGGCGAACAGGTGACTGGAACATAAACATACAATATACTGAGGGCGAACAGGTGACTGGAACATAAACATACAATATACTGAGGGCGAACAGGTGACTGGAACATAAACATACAATATACTGAGGGCGAACAGGTGACTGGAACATAAACATACAATATACTGAGGGCGAACAGGTGACTGGAACATAAACATACAATATACTGAGGGCGAAGAGGTGGCTGGAACATAAACATACAATATACTGAGGGCGAACAGGTGACTGGAACATAAACATACAATATACTGAGGGCGAACAGGTGTCTGGAACATAAACATACAATATACTGAGGGCGAACAGGTGACTGAACAAAAACATACAATATACTGAGGGCGAACAGGTGTCTGGAACAAAAACATGCGATATACTGAGGGCGAACAGGTGTCTGGAACAAAAACATGCAATATACTGAGGGCGAACAGGTGACTGGAACATAAACATACAATATACTGAGGGCGAACAGGTGACTGGAACAAACATACAATATACTGAGGGCGAACAGGTGACTGGAACATAAACATACAATATACTGAGGGCGAACAGGTGACTGGAACATAAACATACAATATACTGAGGGCGAACAGGTGACTGGAACAAAAACATACAATATACTGAGGGCGAACAGGTGACTGGAACATAAACATACAATATACTGAGGGCGAACAGGAGACTGGAACATAAACATACAATATACTGAGGGCGAACAGGTGACTGAACAAAAACATACAATATACTGAGGGCGAACAGGTGTCTGGAACAAAAACATGCGATATACTGAGGGCGAACAGGTGTCTGGAACAAAAACATACAATATACTGAGGGCGAACAGGTGCCTGGAACAAAAACATACAATATGCTGAGGGCGAACAGGTGTCTGGAAAAAAAACATACAATATGCTGAGGGCGAACAGGTGCCTGGAACAAAAACATGCAATATACTGAGGGCGAACAGGTGACTGGAACATAAACATACAATATACTGAGGGCGAACAGGTGACTGGAACATAAACATACAATATACTGAGGGCGAACAGGTGTCTGGAACATAAACATACAATATACTGAGAGCGAACAGGTGACTGGAACATAAACATACAATATACTGAGGGCGAACAGGTGACTGGAACAAAAACATACAACATACTGAGGGCGAACAGGTGACTGGAACATAAACATACAATATACTGAGGGCGAACAGGTGACTGGAACATAAACATACAATATACTGAGGGCGAAGAGGTGGCTGGAACATAAACATACAATATACTGAGGGCGAACAGGTGTCTGGAACATAAACATACAATATACTGAGGGCGAACAGGTGTCTGGAACATAAACATACAATATACTGAGGGCGAACAGGTGACTGAACAAAAACATACAATATACTGAGGGCGAACAGGTGTCTGGAACAAAAACATGCGATATACTGAGGGCGAACAGGTGTCTGGAACAAAAACATGCAATATACTGAGGGCGAACAGGTGACTGGAACATAAACATACAATATACTGAGGGCGAACAGGTGACTGGAACAAACATACAATATACTGAGGGCGAACAGGTGACTGGAACATAAACATACAATATACTGAGGGCGAACAGGTGTCTGGAACATAAACATACAATATACTGAGGGCGAACAGGTGACTGGAACATAAACATACAATATACATAAACATACAATATACTGAGGGCGAACAGGTGTCTGGAACATAAACATACAATATACTGAGGGCGAACAGGTGACTGGAACATAAACATACAATATACTGAGGGCGAACAGGTGTCTGGAACATAAACATACAATATACTGAGGGCGAACAGGTGACTGGAACATAAACATACAATATACTGAGGGCGAACAGGTGCCTGGAACATAAACATACAATATACTGAGGGCGAACAGGTGACTGGAACATAAACATACAATATACTGAGGGCGAACAGGTGACTGGAACAAAAACATACAATATACTGATGGCGAACAGGTGTCTGGAACAAAAACATACAATATACTGAGGGCAACAGGTGACTGGAACATAAACATACAATATACTGAGGGCGAACAGGTGCCTGGAACATAAACATACAATATACTGAGGGCGAACAGGTGACTGGAACATAAACATACAATATACTGAGGGCGAACAGGTGACTGGAACATAAACATACAATATACTGAGGGCGAACAGGTGACTGGAACAAAAACATACAATATACTGAGGGCGAACAGGTGACTGGAACATAAACATACATCATTTACTCAGAACGAGAAGGTGAAGGGAACAAATATATGTACACTTAAATGGAAATGTATATCAAATTAAAACTACGCAATTTTGAATTTGAAAAGTAGTTATTATCCACTTTTGTAAGTATAGATACAGATTCGAGTTTCATGCGGTAATTATTTAAAAAAAATCCTTGGGTGTGCAGTTGATAATATAATTAATTTTGGGCAATATTATTCATATTATTCATGAAAGGTGAGAAATGCGTTACTAATTTTATCTTCAAATAAACAAAAATAAATTTAAAAATACATAAATACAAACTTCGTTATTTCCAAACCCAGCGTGTATAAATTACTGAACATATGTCAGAGCAACACATCACGTAATGAGCACAATGACATGCATCGCAGCCAGATCTCACAGCCAGTGACAGGCTGCAAGGGGGCCATCATTCAATTACTATGGGGGTGATTGCAGTTTTTGAATTGAACACATTATTTATTTCACTTTCCATTTGCATAACTTTATTTTTCACACTCTGTCCCGAGCAAAATATTTATTTCAGTTTGTGTGTGGAAATGATTATTTCTTTCACTTTCTTAGATTTTTTTCAGGATTCCAAAACACAGCGAGGCTGCACAAACTTAAGGGAGATTTAATGATGCTGATATACCGAGATGTTGCTCATAGGTTTATATAATTATTTATTTACAATTTATTTCAGACAATTATTTATTTCACAAAAATTCTGTCTGAAAATATTTATTTCAAAATAGCTATACAGTAACAAGGAATATTTGAAAATTGTCACAAATCTAGGTGAATTTTAATTAGGTTATATTTTTGGTCGTGTTGGTTTGTCTGTTTGTCTGTCTATCTATCTGTCTGTCCGTCGGTCCGTTGGATTACTTAAAAATCAATGAACGGATTTGCATTACATTTTTACCAGAGGTATGTCTCGGGCATCAGGAACAATTTATTACATTTTGAGGATGAACCGGATTACGATCTGCATGTCAGGATCCGTATTACGATCGTTAATTTCGGTGGAGTTTTTTTATGTTTTCGCAGTTAAACAATTTAGAAATGTGTTTGCTTTTGGCCTGAAATTTTTTATTTTATTTTATATTTTTTATTTTTTTTCAAGATTTTTTATTTTCCTATTCAGAAATAAAATGAAATGAATCGGGCTTTAGGCCACCTTTGTGCACATATAGGCTAAACTGGGCCAGGAGAAAACACTTCTGTTTCATTCAGAGTAAATGTGCTACGAGTAATAATACATCTCTATATCCATTCACATAAATGGTCCATAGTATCACAATATTCTTTCCAGACTCCCGGTAAACACGAGGCGTTGACCCCACGTTGGGTTGAGGTTGGTCCACCGTCTGCGACGCTGGCCCAACATCAACCCAACACTGGTTCAACGCCTCGTGTTTACTGGGCTGGGAATGAGCGGAATTGCATGTTTAATATCAGCCTGAATCGATGAATTGCAATTGATTGGCGGCAATCTTGAGCAAGGGAACACTGTCCACATCACATTTTGGCCTAATATAAAATGAAGACAATCCACATCCCTGGCCACATACATCCACATCCCTGGCCACATACATCCACATCCCTGGCCACATACATCCACATCCCTGGCTACATACATCCACATCCCTGGCCACATACATCCACATCCCTGGCCACATACATCCACATCCCTGGCCACATACATCCACATCCCTGGCCACATACATCCACATCCCTGGCCACATACATCCACATCCCTGGCCACATACATCCACATCCCTGGCCACATACATCCACATCCCTGGCCACATACATCCACATCCCTGGCCACATACATCCACATCCCTGGCCACATACATCCACATCCCTGGACACATACATCCACATCCCTGGCCACATACATCCACATCCCTGGCCACATACATCCACATCCCTGGCCACATACATCCACATCCCTGGCCACATACATCCACATCCCTGGCCACATACATCCACATCCCTGGCCACATACATCCACATCCCTGACCACATACATCCACATCCCTGGCCACATACATCCACATCCCTGGACACATACATCCACATCCCTGGCCACATACATCCACATCCCTGGACACATACATCGTTATTTAAGGTACATGATATAAATCACAGACAATGACTACAGTCCCACCAGATCCTGGGAGAAGCCTTTTATCAATTTTCTCAGCTGTCGTTTCATTTTTTTTGTTGTGATTTTTTTCAGATCATCATGTTCCCTAAACATCCCTGAATTTGGTGGCCTTGTGTACTTTCTAAGTTAGATCATTTGGCAAGTAATAAAATATCAAAATGACAGGTCTCATTTCACAATTATATTACTTGCCAAGTAGTCTAAAATACACAACAAAATTTGCCTAAATTTTCCAGGATGTTCGGTGGGAGATGAAATTATCATCCGGGAATATTTCACTCCTAGGATCTGGTGAAACAGACTGTAGACTATATAATATTATGGTAGATAACTTACGGAGGTTGGGAGCCGACCACTTGCCCTTCGTATCTCTTCACCATGTCCATGCCGTACATGTTAAACATCTTATACGGGTTGACGGCCACTAGAATACTACCAGTGTACGTCTGAAAAATAAAACAGAATATATTGCAAATGTTATACACACATACAGTAAAAAACTTGCTAAGTTTTGCTTTCTTGAATCCTTGTGATATGGATGAAATGTGCTGTGTGAAATGTCCGCCATTAACGTGATCGCCCAGTCACATTGAGAAGGGAGAAAGAAGGATATTTATCTGAAAACCCCACACAGGTTTCAGCGGGGTTCGAACCCGGGCCACATGCATGCCTGGCGAGGCAACCAGGCGCTCTACCTAAGCGCCACGCCCCCCCCCCCCCTGCTCTGGCCCAAAGGGTTGTTTGAAATTTGAAATCATCATAAATGTCTTATTTAGATCTTCCCGCTTCATTTGAATACTTGTGTTACGGGTCTAAGGCCATTATACATATTTTAGTGCAGTGATCGACTTTAGACGTCATATTTTTACGTCTATAGACGTCAGAATATGACGTTTAAAGACCTGAAAAGGTTAACACCGTGCCCAATAATACCCCCCCCCCCCTAAAAAAAAACAGCAATAAGTAGAAGTGCGTATAATCCGAGATGACATGCCGGGTACATTGATTTCATAGAAATCTGGTCAGCTGGAAAATCCATGACTCTGAAAGATTGGGAGTGGGAGTATTCCATGAGTACTTCCATGGATACGTCTCTGCCTTGGAACGTCCTTACTGTGATAGAATAGATGACCTGTCACTTACATTATGTTCGCTACTCTAGAGGCGTGTGGCATACGTGGCCATCACCAAGTCCCCCTATCCTGTTTACCAGGCCACTGAGTTGCGACGCTGGGTGAAATTAAACATCGGGTCAACGTCTTGTGTTTACCAGTGCTTCCAGTAGGATAAATAGATGTTGTGCAAAATATGAAGTTGATCAATCAATGACAAAGTGGTCTGCATAACCACGACACACACATATTTCGTTCTTATAGCATAATACATATGATTTTAACTGATTTTTTACCTTCCAAATGTCATGTTGGTAGATTATCTACCAACATGACATTTGGAAGGTAAAAAATCGTAGATATGATCGTGATGGGGGATGGGTAGTCCTACCTTACCATGTTTACTGTCACTCACTTAATGACCAGGCCGGCCCCGATGGCTCATTCGGTCCGGTTGTGTCTCTAAACTCGGAGGTCCTGGGGATGCTTGTCATCGAGGTTGTGCATATGCTGTGCTCCAAACTGTTCAAAGGCCTGGAGTGTGCGGTGCTGTCTATGGTACTGTGCACTATAAAGAACCCTTTAAGCCATTCGATAAGAGTAGGGTACAGTCGCGACTTCGGCTGTCGCAATATTGCCATGATTGTGCAGACATCGACGTAAAGCACTATTCACTCATTCACTTTATGACCAGTGTCTGGCCTCACACTATAAACTGGTCAATGTAGTTAAGTGGGTATATCCCCAAGGCACTGATCACTCCAAATCAATTAATGCTCCCTCTGTCATCACCGCGCACTGACAGACTCGAGAGCAGTGGGAAACGTACAATGCATGATCCCCACAGTGTCATCATGTACCCTGTACAATGCATGATCCCCACTGTAACACCATCTCAATATTAGACATGACGTTCACAGCAAATAAGAGATATTGGTTCAACGTCTCGTGTTTTCTAGGTAGGTGAAGCTGACGTCACAGGGCTCGCTGAAGTGTTATTTTGTGTATTTGTATTATTTTATTTGCCAGCGGAATTTCCAGTTTCAAATGACGTAATATGTCCCGAAATAAATTATTTAATGAACAATGTTCATAATGTGAAAACCAATTATGTGAAACGCAGTGACGTCACTCAGTGAAAACAAGGTTATATAACACCCCCTCCACCATAATTCATTTTATGAAACGCATATAAGGTTATATAAGACACCCTCCCCCATACTTCATTGTATTAGCCAGCTCGGTGAAAACAAAGGAGGTCAAGGTCATTGAGTTTCACAGAATAGGGGTAGATTTAGTGGGCATATATACTTTCTGTCCCACTTCCTAGCATGCAAAATTAATATATAAATACGTTTATACTTGTATGCAATTTTCATTAATTTTATATTATATATGGCCTTTGTGCTTTTTATTGTATATTGTAACTGTATTCTTTTGAAAAAAAACAATCAATTAATGAAAAAAAAAAATAATAATAAACAATTGACTGAGCAATTGCAATGAAACTTGGTGGTTTAGTTTTGTAGTGGCATTGTACTATTAGTATGTCTGGGTGTAGCAGACTTCCATATATAGGCCTAGTACTAGTAGGCTACATGAATCGGCTCATAATAAAACTATTATTATTAGTTAGTATTTCCAGACTTACATATATGAGTTCTTTGTCATATCGTAGTCGCAGGTTGTAAAGGAGAGTCTTCTCGTTCAGATTCCTGGAAAATAAAACAAATAATGTGAAACAGTAATATATTCAACAAAATCTAAATAAAAAATAGCCATCATTTGATGGCAGGAACCCTCAGCCGTAGGCTCTGTCCATCAACATCAGGAAATAATGAGAAAAAATCACCCCCACTACCACCATGTCAATTTTTTTTTAATTGAAACGGCCATTTTGTTTTTCATAAATTTATCCCAAAAGTTAATAAGATCATCAGAAATACCTAGAGAACAACCATACCAAATTTGAATGCAATCCAACCAACGGTTCATAAGTTATCGTGCCCACAAGCTTTTTAGGCGGCCATCTTGGAAAATGGCCGCTTATGGCTTGGTGCAAAAAAAAGATATATGGGATGAATCGCTCAGGCACGTATGTAATGTCTGTAAAAAATAAACAAAATTCATCCGCCCGCCCGACGCCAGAACGCCCACCCGACCGCCCGCATCTGATGATCACTATACACCACAGTGGCTAATGGCTAAGGGAGGGATAAAAATCAAAGTTAAACTGGACGAACTTTACCACGAAAGTAAATAATAGTTTCTGTGAAACAGGAAAATGGATGGCTTTTCAGCGCGGTGACCGTCTTTATACGTCAGAATCTGACGTCTGTAGGCGTCAGATTCTGACGTATACAGACGGTCAAGTCAAGAATTAAAATAATATAATGGACGTAGACCCATAGGATAGGTATTCATATGAATCAGAAAGAGCTCACTAAGACATGTATTATGATTTCAAATTGAAAAAAAACCCTTTGGTCTCCATGATTTATATAAAAATAGCTCAGCGTTTTACAGGTTAATATCCTTACATACTAAATGTCAGAGCAGCGAGCATCAGGGGCTATAGAAAGGTATTATTCTACGAGCATTAGAGGCTATAGAAAGTTACAGACCAAATGTCAGAGCAGCGAGCATCAGGGGCTATAGAAAGGTATTATTCTACGAGCATTAGGGGCTATAGAAAGGTATTATTCTACGAGCATTAGGGGCTATAGAAAGTTACAGACTAAATGTCAGAGCAACGAGCATTAGGGGCTATAGAAAGGTATTATTCTCGAGCATTAGGGGCTATAGAAAGGTATTATTCTACGAGCATTAGGGGCTATAGAAAGGTATTATTCTACGAGCATTAGGGGCTATAGAAAGGTATTATTCTACGAGCATTAGGGGCTATAGAAAGGTATTATTCTACGAGCATTAGGGGCTATAGAGAGGTATTATTCTACGAGCATTAGGGGCTATAGAAAGGTATTATTCTACGAGCATTAGGGGCTATAGAAAGGTATTATTCTACGAGCATTAGGGGCTATAGAAAGGTATTATTCTACGAGCATTAGGGGCTATAGAAAGGTATTATTCTACGAGCATTAGGGGCTATAGAAAGGTATTATTCTACGAGCATTAGGGGCTATAGAAAGGTATTATTCTACGAGCATTAGGGGCTATAGAAAGGTATTATTCTACGAGCATTAGGGGCTATAAAAAGGTATTACTCTATATTTTGTTTTCCTATTTTAGATCCAAGATCAACCATATTTGTTGAAATCGTTTCGCAGTCGAGCACATCAACTGGTAATTTGGAAAAATACACTATAGCTTGGATAACTAAACAGCTAAAGGTTCATCTTCAATCATTATCCCTAACAGTGCGGGGATACACTTTAGACGTCAGATTCTGACGTCTGAAGTCGATCCAAGCACTGTAAGATAAAACATTAATAATGGGCGTACACCAATAACATAGGTATTCAAATGAATTGGAAAGAGCTAACTAAGACATTTATGATGATTTTAAATTGAAAAAAAAGACTATGGTCTCCAAGACTTTGGTTATGCTGTACGTACATGAGGTTGATCATGTCCTCCACCCCACACTCCACGAGGTCCTCCATCACCTCCCCTTCTGCCTCCACCTTCCTCGACATCATGGGCACCTACAACAAGATCCTCACAAGGTTAGAAACAAGGTGCCGTTTTACATATATGGTCAGTGTTTTCTTAATCATGAATATGCTCAAATCAAATGTATGCTTCAGACTCAAAGGTTTATCTCACGCAAGCAAAACTGATTTTTTTTTTATCTTGAAACGCTTTGTGAACAATTTGCTAAAAAATAGTTTTTTGTTAAATATGTGGTAAAATCATAAATATCCATATAAGCTACTCACTATAATATATTCATTTCAAATCACATTCATCATGATATTGCCATTAATATCATTGTTGGTCTATACTAACCCTTCTGATGAATGAAAATCATACATTACAGTGATACATTTTTTTTTGTAAAAATGTAATTTATATCAATTGAAGATCAATATAATATTACAGTGTCAATATTTCGTTCATTTAGATATGAAAGGGTGTTTCTACCACTTCACAAAGTGGCAGATACACCTTTTCATATCCAAGTGGACGTTTGCCGTATCTAGAAGCGGAAAATGCGACTTACTCAAATACACTACTTAATCAACAGCAAAACACACCAAAGCGATTCTTTTTTTCGCGCTCGCGCAGGTTGTGTCTCGTCGCCTGCGCTCTCGCTCTCGCGTTCGCGATGGCCTGTTTTGCGCTCTACGATTCTCACACTGGGATTGACGCACTGGATACCAAACACCCCCCCCCCCCACCCCCTGGCTCACGTGACGTCATAATGATCAGAAACTGTGGCTATTAATTGTTTATCGTGTTTATTGTAAATTCGTGTGAGAAAATGGACAAAACCAATACGCGCGAAAATTATCAAATAATTCCCACTATTATCATGATTATATCATTGACAAAACATACCAACGCGAACGCGCACGCGAAGAGCAACGTGAAAAGTCGTGCTGGTTTTCCCATGCCACATATTTCGCGTTGGTCCCGACAGTCACTTTATCGTGCCGGAGTTTGTCAGATTACGTCACTGGCTGAGCAGCCGACGTTTCATCTTTATGTGGTGAACATCAGGGGCGGATCCAGGGGGGTGGGAAGGGAGGGGGGAGTCAGGGGGTCCTGACCAATCCCCCTTTTCCAAGGTGGGATCAGGGTGTCAATATTAGCAGAGATAAATAAAAAGTCATTGACGCTATTTTTTTAATTTTTTTGAAATTCTGGATCCACCTTGAATCTCCGTACCGGTACTCTCACGGGACCTTCATCCAACTAATATAGATCTAATAAGATATGTATTGTTTAGTTCTCACCTGCTTTCTCCGAAGCCCTGTTTGTTATGTGGCGTTATTTAACGACACTGAAGTCAGTGAGTGGCGATGGAGACATAGCTTACTAGAAATCAAGCATTCATGTCTGATGTGTCCTGAAAATACATAAAAAATTACCTTTTCTAGCTTATATAATACAGATACAAAAACACATAAACATTACCTCATTATAATATTATACTCAACATTGATCACGTAAGTTATAATAAACTCATTTCCAAGACGAAGAGTGATGACACCAAGATAAATATAATCCCCTGCAGTGTATGCACATATATTGACATAAAAGTTGATAATTGACAAATCATGACATGTTCGTGTGAGTACTATGTATGGAATTTATTTCCGTGGTTTGAGCAGGGCAAAAAATGGGTGAGTATTGGCTGGTAAGTGAACAACGTATACAGACATCAATAGATAGTTCTCCACCAAAAGACAGTTTAACCCAATGTTGGTTTAGCGTTGGCCCATCGTCTCCGACGCTGGGCCAGCAATACATCATAATTGGGTCAACATGTCGTGTTTCCTGGCCTCATAGTTGTTAACCTTCTCAGATCTAACGACGTGTTTAAGCAAAAGCAAATTGTTTCTCACAACAAAAAATAGAGACTGAAATTGATCCATCGTGCTTCAAAAATCGCAAATAAACAGCGCTCAGATGTAAGTCATATAGAGCAGGTTCAGTCGTCAAACTCAAAAATCAAAGATACCGCAGCATATGAGCTAGTATTCAGCGCTTACAATGTGGAAATAATTTTGGGAGGGTGCTCTTTATTGAAAATTTTCGATTTTCATTTTAAGCCTAAACTTTGTTGCACAGTAAGTGAAATCAAAATATGAAAAAGGTTTTTTTCTGCCAATAATAACCTTAGATGAGTGGTGCTTACGGCATACGATAAATGACTGCCCACTGTCACCTTTGTTGTGAATAATTTGAAATGTTGATATCATGGGCCTCATGTTGAAACCTCTTATATGCAATTGCTTTCTAAACATGGTAAAAACGTAAGGAATTGCGAGATTTTTATAAAATCTGTCTCAAAGATAAATTTCATGGATATCAATGTTGGTAATCCCAGTCCATACCAACATTGATATCCATTTTGATATCCTTAGGATGTTATGGAAGTCTATCCAAATGATGTAAATATGGCCTGGAATTAGTCATTTGTTAGAATTTAATTCCGCAAATAATGAACGATTAGCTCAGGAATATTCCGCATGGAAAGGGTTAATTAAAACCAAGGGCATTACTTCAACCAATGAAAACGATTACTTCTAAACCCCGCCTGTTACCTGCCCAATCGTCATGTGTTCAACCGTAATGTCTGTTGACTGGATCGATAATGCTCGGTCACATTACACTATTACCCATTTTAACAATATGCACCAGCAGGGCGTGGTAAATAGGTTATTCGATAGCCTTGACATTGTTTTCGAAACGTGGGTAATTTAATAACTGATATACAAAACACTTACAACGCTGAAAATACGTTTGCATAAACCGTGGAGACCAGAGGGTTTTTGCACTTTTAAATCATCATAAATGTCTAAGTCAGCTCTTTCCGTTTCATGTGAATACCTATGTTATGTACGGCAAAATGTTTTCATTCTTTCAGTGCAGAAATCGATTTTAAATTCTGACGTCTAAAGTCGGTCCCCGGGCTGAAAGGGTCAACAGATCAACATCATAGCAAACATGAGCCGTTGACCCAATATTGGCTTAATGCTGGGCCAGCGTCGCAAACAATGGCCCGACACTAGACCAATGTCAGGTTGGCATTTTTTTGTGATTGCACCAAGATATTAATATTGTTACCTATAGCCGCCCCGTCACATTAACTGTTTTTCCGATTTCTTAGTTAGTTTCTAAACTATTTTTATGAAATTTTACAAGCACTATTTGTAGTCCTGCGCAAGCTACCCTGTAAATTAGGCAAAATTGTAGCAATCTTATTAAAAAATTTAGACCATTTGACATGTAATGCAATTCAGGGCTTAAAACTTTAACCATTTTAATGGGTTTATAGAGGAACGTCGTAATTAGCAATTGAATACATGTCAAATGGTCTAACTTTTGACCTATATAAATTTTGCGCCATTTTGCGGGGGACTCGAACACAGTTCTTGCAAAATTTCTTGAAAATCGATCAATTTTACAGAGAAATCGGAGAAAAACATGCGCTAAAAGTTAATGTTACGGTAATATGTTGTGAAACATGTGAGCTGTCATTTCACAACAGCACAAAATTGCCCCAATTCTGATACCGAAAAATAAGCCCACAAAATTCAAAAATATTCAGTGGGACCTTACTACTGGCAAAGCGTACACGCTTACAATACAATAAAATTATATACTAAAAAGTGGTATTGTTGAAGACAGTGAGCATAGCGGTGTGTAGTACCTATCTCAATTCAAAAATTAAAAACCACCATAATTTGTGTGGAATGAATTTGATTCACTGAGTTTTTTTCTAGGTCACCTCGTGTTGTGAATGAATGAACAAATGAATGACTTAATGAACGAATGAATAGAAGAATGAATAAATGAATGAATGAAAGAATGAATGGATTAATAAATAAAGAAATGAATGAATGAATGAATGAATGAATGAATGAATGAATGAATGAATGAATGAATGAATGAATGAATGAATGAATGAATGAATGAAATAATTAATCAATTAATCAATTAATCAATTATTTAACCAATTATTCAATCAATAAAAAAGTGGGCTTTAAACAACCTTTCTATAAAGCATATGTCAAACGTCATTCCCGCCACTTAGAATCCTAGCCATGTATCGATTTAGTTCTTTTAATGAATATTTCACTATCATGGAGTTGTGCCTCGCTACCGCGCTCAACAACTTTAAGTGGATGAAAATTACTCATTCTTGTCTGAATTGAGACAATTTTATTACAATTCTAGCTGATTGAACACAAATTCAATCAACCCTTAAAACGCTGAATTATTTTTTTTATAAATCATGGGGGCCAAAGGGTTTATTTCGATTTGAAATCATCATAAATGTCTTAGTTAGCTCTTTCTGATTCATTTGAATACATATATGATAGGTCTACCACCATTCGAATTTTTTTAATTCTGTTTAGACGTCAGATTCTGACGACTAAAGTCGATCCCCGCACTGTAAGGGTTGAACCCCGCGGTATTTGATATGAAATATATGATATGAAGGGTCGAGAGTCGCTAGATAGACATCTCCACGTCAAATTCTGACGTCTAAAATCGATTCTCGCACTGAAAAAGCAAAATCTTTATAATGGGCCAATATTAATATTTTACTTTTGAATACCTATGTTATGGGTCTACAGCCATTATTCATGGCTGTAGGCCCATAACATAGGTATTCAAATAAAGTAGGGAGAACTTACTAAGATCAAAACACACCAGCGCGAGCGCGATCAGGCAGGTGACGAGTGACACTACGAGAGAAGCGAAAATCACGTGACTGTCAACACACCGAAGCGACGACCAACGCGAGATCTGAGGCGCGAAAAACGTCGCGCAACGAAAATGTAACAATTTTGAAAATTATCACGTTGCCTTTGGCGTTCGCGTACGTCGTCGCACTGGTATGTTTTGGTAATGATCAAATTGCGCTGGTGGGTTTTACACTTAAGACATTTATAATGATTTCAAATTGAAAAAAACCCTTTGGTTTATATTAAAATGTGTGGTTTTAAGGGGTAAAACGCCAATCACTTATTTTATCAGCCAACAAAAAAAAAATGAAAGTGAAATGAGCAATAAATTTGCTAGATTTTCCTATAATTGTACACACATAAATTGTACACACATAAATTGTACACATATAAATTGTACACATATGTGTTTTTTACCAACTTGAAGTTGTGGGTCGCGGCAGCGCTTTAACACTTTAAGGACTATTTTTTTGTCCTCAATGACGTTTGTATTCGTTTTCCGCGCTTAAATTGGCTACCCTGTATGTATGTAGGTATGAGTCATGATGATTTAGGTGAGATATGAGGAGAATGCGCCCCACCCAGCACCTGCCTTATCTCAGTAATGGCTTGCCATACACAGAGACAGGCCTCCTAAAGATAACACACTAGCCTATAGGTAACGTAGCATCGCGTATTGTGTCATCAACCAGCACCCAAATATACAAGAAGAAACGTTACAGACCTTGCACTGATTTCTTCTTATACCCTGGGCCACAATTATTTCGGTAAATCTGTAGCGCATGTTTACATTTTTCGTCGATTCGTCCGTCAATTATGAACCGATGCCCTTGAAATTTAGCACAGGTTGTTTCAAGTCATAGTATAACATCGGTATAGTGGGGAACCCTCGTGACAGAGAGGTAGCATGCTCGACCTCAGACGCCGGACGAATTTCGAATTCTGGGTCTGGAGGGTAGTGTAATCTCATTCATCTCTCCATCCTCAGTAAGTTCTCGTGGCCCAGTTTAGCCTAAATGTGCACAAAGGTGGCCTAAAATCCCATTAATTTCATTTCAATATTTGAGGCTCTCCGTTTATCCACGATCTTTGCTGTCACTATGCCCACAGCCCCAGCCCACAACCCGACATGTGAATCATTTTCTAAGGTATGTGCAATAAATGTTGATATTGTTCAGGAAAAAAAGTATTATAGTGAATAAGTGAATAACTATGCCACGGATTAAGTGCTAAAAGCCATTGCTGTTTGCAGGTAGCTTTGGCTATGGCAAGTCGAGAGGGTGATTAATCAAGTCAACCACCAGCTGTCATATTAGCAGATCCGCCGCAGGTCGTGGTCGCGCGGTGACAATGGGGAGATCTGTTGAATTCATGGAAAAACATACGAAGTGAAATTAGAATAAAAAATATAAATAATATATCAAGCCTTTATACATGACATAGATTATTTTTATCAACCCTTTGTTTGGAGAGTTAACTCTTTCAGTGCGGGGAGCCTTTGAACATAGACGTCAGAATCTGACGTCTAGAAACGTCAGATTCTGCCGTCTACCGCCGATCCCCACGGAAAGAGCATAACACAGGTATTCAAATGAAGCCGAACAAACAGACTAAGACATTTATGATGATTTCAAATAGAAAAACCTTTTGGTTTCTTGGTTTATATAAAACATATTTCAGCGCTTTCAGCGTTAAACCGTGTAGCCCTACTGCTGAGTTCATTGTCTGTCTTTGTCTATACATGGTCTATATGAGCTCCGGACACATATATAACGGAGGGGGAGTTAAAGGGACCCCTTGGGATGACATCAATTTTCGTTTTTAGTTTTGTAATGAAGTAGTGTATCCGCCAGATCATGATTTCATTTTTTTGTTTTTAGATTTTTACAAATATTTTTTATCAATATTTCTATGAAACCGCTTAAAACCCAAACAAACTCTTTGTATACATAAACACTTGCTGAAGAATGATTGCATGTTCCTACAGCATTGGGCCACATGTTGATGCCGTCGGCCCAGCGTTGGGCAGACAATCAGTGTTGCCGTGTATCCCCCATGTCCTGACTAAAAGACACCAATAAGCGACCAATTAGCGGTGATTGCCTTGATCTCCCCGTCCAAGACGTGGGAATATGTGGTGTAAAGTCCTGTATATTGCTGACTTGTTTTGTTTACATGACAATATACGACCTGGAAATATAGCTATTTCACTCTTTTTCGGTGCTTTAAAATTGTTTTTTGACTTTTTTGTATTTTCAGTTAAGATCAGTAGGCTATATAGCTTCATATAAATTAAATTGTCAAAATTGACAAAATTGAAAATGTCTCATCCCAAGGGGTCCCTTTAAGCGCTGTAAAAGTTTGTATATGCATTCATTCATTCACACCAAATCTAGGCCATCAGTCCGTGACTCATCATATGATGATGAACATTAAACCAGCGCTGGTTCAATGTCTCATAAATGCTAAGATATTTGTGAATTTCAATACAACAGTCTGTTTCTCCAGATCCTGGGACTAGCTTTTATTCAATTTACTCAAATTTACTCAAATTTTTATTCATTTTCATCTCACCCAAACGTGGAATCTTGTGTTGTGTATTGTCGAAGTTAGACCATTTGGCTGTAATAAAAATGTTAAATGATGTACAGCTTTCAATTCACCATTACCATAATTACCGTGAAACAAGAATTATATAACATGCCAAATAGTCTAACTTACAAAATACAAAAAATCCACCAAATTGTCAGTGATGTTGGGGGAAGGTGAAAACAGGATTCAAGAAAAATGTAACACACACATTTTGAATAGCGACTGAGAAAATTGATAAAAGGCAACTCATGGGATCTGGTAAGTGTAGCAACCTGTAGGCGGCTATTCAGGTGATATTATGGGCAGAACACAACAATATATAATGACAATGAATCACTACGGCTTCAATAAAGAAGACAAATGTGTAGGCTAAACTGGACAGGAGTAAGCTCTAATTAATATCCATCTCACACTATTCTGTCTGATGGAACATATGATGCAGCATAATTGACCGTAATTTGTCTTTCCATCATCGTGACCAATGCTGCCCAGAACCTTTGAAACCATTCCTAAGAGTAGGGCATAGTCCCGACTTCAGATTTCCTTCTGTCGCGATATTGCCATGATTTTACAGTATTTAAGCGATGTAAAATAATATGTACTCAATCACTCCGACGCTCTTCTGACATTGAACCTCTACATGAGGGCTACATCATTTCTCGCTTGTTTTTTGCCCCGCAGATGGGGTTGTTCCTCTAGCAGATAACTAGAACAGTTACACCAAGGAATATAGAAAGGACTCCTTGGTAAAACGTGACAATTACACAGTGAACATGGTGAAAGGCGACCACTCGCACCCTATAAGCACCTTGATCGTGTTATGATGCTCTGCTGGACCCATATTCTCGTACAAGTTACGATATATCGTAGGCTTGATCGAATACGGGCCCGGAATTGTCAGTTTCTATTTTTCATTCATTTGAAGCTTGAAATTGCATCCGCAATTAACCCTTACGGTGCAGGGGATAGACTTTAGTTGTCAGAATCTGACGTCTGTCTGACAACTAAAGTCTCCTGCACTGTAAGAATTAAAATATTTCTACTGGCCGTAGATCCATAACATAGGTATTCAAATCAATCAGAAAGAGCTAACTAAGATTCAGTTAATTAAACTGAAAAAACACTTCGATTTCCATGGTTGATACAAAAAAAATCAGCGTTTTGGGGGCTAAAACTGATTAAGGACGAGAAATATTTTCATTAACCCTTTCACCCCTGAGCGCGACTATAGTCGTTTTTAATCCGTTTTATTCGCTGATCAAATCACTGTTATTGGGAATCAAATGTGTTTAAAAACCGAGATTTGACAAATTTGGCCTCAAATTGAACAAATATGAGTCTTCACCCACTTGAAGATGTGGGTCGCGGTAAGATGTGTCTCGCGGTAAGTTGTGGATCGCGGTAGCGAGACACAACTTTAAGTTGGTGAAAATGTAATTTCTTTAATTTAGCGGTTTAAGGGTTGATGAAAAACAGACATTATGAAAAATAGACATTTCTCAGATAAATAGTTTTTATTGATTAACCCTTTGAACGCGTGGACCATCTTTAGACGTCAGAATCTGACGTCTAAAGACATCAGAATCTAAAGATGTCAGTTTCTGACGTCTAAAGTCGGTCCCCGCACTGAAAGAATTAAAAAATGGCCGCAGACCCATAACATAGTTATTAAAATGAAGCGAAAAGAGTTAACTAAGACATTAATTTATGATGATTTAAAAATAAAATAACCTTTTGGTCTCCATGGTTTATATAAAAATAGCTCAGCGTTGTAAAGGTTAGGCTAAGCATCCACCACTGAGCATCCACCAATGGTATTTTATGCTTTGAATCTCGCTAGAAACCTCTTATATACGGCCCTAGCAGCACAAGGGTTAACACTTATAGCGCTGGAATATTGTTCTATAAACCATGAGACTAAAGATTTTTCCCGTACCGTTTCATGATTTTAAATATTGACCAATTCCATGAATTCTACTGCATTAAAGTGAAAATATCTAAATTTAGTGAACGCCTATGTCTCACCGGACATTCACGTTTTCCAACGTGTTGGCTAGACTGAAAAAAAAAAAAAACATTATTCTTCATGCCCCCCCCCCCACTTCATCAAATACAGTAAATGCCCATTTTATTTCACTTCAACATGTTCAAGGTGAATACAAATTCTTTACCATATCGCACGAAAATGAACGACGTTCGTATTTCCACACACAAGCTAACCCGAGAAGCACGACTATAGTCGTCTTTTACCCTTACAGTGCGGGGATCAACTTTAGACGTCAGAATAACTGCTTTTACACGTTTTTTATGTTTTAAACAAAAGACATTTATTTTTAAATGCTATGACCGTAAAACGTCCTGATCTGCGTATAAAAATACTTTATCAGATCATATTATATCAATAGGACGTCTGTAGACATCAGATTCTGACGTCTAAAGTCGATTCCCGCACTGTAAGAATGGAAATTTTCTAATTGCCGTAGACCGGAGCGGAAAGAGCTAACTAAGACATTTATGATGATTTCAAAATAGAAAAAACCCTTTAGTCTCCATCGTTTAAACAAAAATAAAATTCAGCGTTGTATGGGGTGATCCATTTTATCAGCTGATCAAATCACTGATATTAGGAATGTTCAAAGTGAGTGTTTAAACATCAAGATTTGCTAATGTTTGGTCTCGTATTAAGCAAATATGAGTAATTT
This sequence comes from Flabesymbios commensalis, assembly GCA_964017125.1. NCBI lineage: Eukaryota > Metazoa > Annelida > Polychaeta > Terebellida > Flabelligeridae > Flabesymbios > Flabesymbios commensalis. Next base: position 255,892 of record OZ024904.1, on the reverse strand, counting down.
TCACTTTAAGTTGTGGATCGCATAGCGACTTAGCGAGACACAAATTCAAGTGCGTGAAAATTTTAATTGCTTAATTTAGCTCTTTAGACATTTGAATGAGAACACAATGAGATATAGACTGATACCAATATACGCCTCATGATGATAAGATATGCATATGGCACTGGTTTTTGGTCGATAAAGGCTCAGACCGGTACGCGTCTCCAGATACAGGGGGGTGCCTGTATCTGGCGACAAGTACCGATCTGAGCCTTTATCGACCAAAAACCAGTGCCATATGCATTTTATCGTACGACCACCCACATGTTTAACTGATAATTATAATATTTAGACTACAATACGTCAGCATAACATAAATAATTCGCAACCGGAGAATGAATTGTTGACAAGTTTTGGTCGATAAAGGAAGTTATCAGTACAAGTCTCGTGGTCGATAACACCTGTGGGAGTATGATAAATAAGTCCAAATGTACTCACATTTCTTGCTGCTTCTAGTCATTGCGTATAAATGTTTGACATGGCATGACTAGATGTAATAACATAATACTGCCCACCTCAACCAGTATATAGGTGTGTTGTACTCAACCGCCAAGCAAACATGAGACATTCATATAACATTGTCCCACCGTGTTCGCCGTTGGCCCAACGTTAACCCACTATTGAGACAACGTGTGTTGTTTACTAGGATGTACTGTACTGTATAGCACCCGCATCAGGCAGGGAGATGTACAAATACAGTTTCAGAAACATTGTCATCAATAATAACTAAACACATCAACCCTTTCGGTGCAATGAGCACGTCATCACATTAACCATTTCAGCTTTTGCAGTTTAAAATCATCATAAATGGCTTAGTTAGCTCTTTTCTGATTCATTTAAATACCTATGTTATGGGTATATGGCGATTATAAATATTTTTATTTTTTTCAGCGCGGGGATTGACTTTAGCCGTCAACAGATTCTGACGACTAAAATCCATCCCCGCACTGTGAAAATAAAAAATATTTCCACTGTGCGGGGGTCGACTTTAGCCGTCAGAATCTGACGTCTACAGACGTCAGATTCTGACGGCTAATGTCGATCCCTGTGCTGTAAGGGTTAACCCTTTCAGCGCCCGGGACGTTGACCATAAATGCACATTAACCCTTTAAGACAGGTGGGCATTTTACGGTGAATGCAAAGTACACAATATTATAAAAAATATATCAGTGTAATACTGTAGATCTGGTCATTTTCGCGTGTCTAATTTTTCTGATTTTGCGACTTTTCACGAATTTTAGAATTCGCGAATTTCTATTTTTCTTTAGCAGCCCTATTATAATATTAATTTTCGCAAGATTCTTCAATTCGCGAATATGTCCTTTTCGCGAAATCCGCGAAAATTAAAACCTCGCGACTATTACCAGATCTACAGCATACGAACGAATGCGTATAATTTTGCTTCGTTTGATCTTCCATTGAGTTACTGTATTGCTAACGTGCCCTGTAAACATGGTAAAGCATACAGGTTAAGGTCACTTGTAATTAACCCTTACAGCTCCGAGAGAATAACCCTTTGACCCTAAAAGCACTGAAATATGTGTGTATACACGATGGAGACCAAAGGGTTATTTTCAATTTGAAATCATTATAAATGCCTTAGGCTACCTTTTTTCCGATTCATTTGAATACCTATATGTTATGGGTCTACGCCCATTATAAATCTTTTCCTATTTCAGTGAGGTGACGTCTAAAGTCGATCCCAGCACTAAAAGGGTTAAAACCCCATAATGCATCATTATCAGTTGATTATATGCATCCTTGAAAAATGACTCAATTACTTATATCTGTAAGTATTAGACTGTAAATTATCATGAAACATTCTTAACAATAGCTATTTATTTCATTTTGTCACCCACTACATCGTCATCCAAAGTACAAGTTAAGGATGGCGAGTGTAGTGGATGAAGATGCTAATGTAAATTCAGGCTGACAGCGACACAAAGCTTCAAGGGAATTAACAATACTTAGATCTGTGAAACATAAGTGACATCATTACTCAATATCACAGATTTAAGAAATATCAGAATCTGGTTGAACAATTAGTCATCAAAACACAAAAAGACTACTATTGTCGGCATCAGGGGTTAAATGGTAAACCTCGTAACCCTTTCAGTGCGGGGACCGACTTTAGACGTCAGATTCTGACTTCTACAGACGTTAAGATTCTGACGTCTAAAGGCGATTCCCGCAATGAAAGAGTAAAAATAGCGTGACCTAGTATAGTATATATTATTGATAGTGACATCTGTCACGACCGGGTCAGTATGTATGTAGCGGGGGTAGTATGTATGTGGCCGGGGGGGGGGGGGCGTGGGTAGGGGGGTTGTCGAGGGGGAGGGGAATATGATTATCAGTTTAGTCAAAACAATAACACCAATCTGTATCACTCTCTGGAGGTTAATTCAGAATAACACCACAACTAATGATGGTTTTACTTCATTAAATACATAGGGCCACACCTTTTACTTTCTGGGGCCAGCTTCACCAACCGGCCCCAGTCAACCTGGACTTAAGTCAGTCTCAACGCTTAAGGCGCTTAAATATGTTTGTGCCATGGAGACCCAAGGTTTTTTTTCAATTTGTGTCTATGGGCATTATAAATATTTAAGTCTTTCGGTGCGGCGATCGACTTTAGACGTCATAATACGTCTACAGACGTCAGATTCTGAGTTTGTCTCGCTTTGGAAGGGTTAAGTTCACTGATTGGTTTAGACTCGATCACGTGTTGATATCCAAGACATGTTTTTGACGGTTACCTGGACCACAAGGCTTATAGAAATGATACAGCCCATGGTTTATGCTGCACGTCTGACCCTGGTGGCCCAGTCAGCATTTTTCTATGTCAATGAATCTCGCAGTTGTGTACAATAAGGATATATCCCAGCCAGCAGGAGGCAGTGAACCGGTGTTGTTTTAGTGTTGGCCCACGGTCTCCGATGCTGTCCAAAATTAAAACAACATGAGTACAAATCGCAGCCATGGTGGTCTTCAGCCCTTTATTTTATGTCTGCCAAACAAAAATTAGCCCATCTCGCACTCTTTGCTATATGCTTCAATATTCAGTTTGATTTTGCCTTTTCAAATAGATATTCGTACGAGAAAATACATACTGCATCGTTGGGTAAGGCGAGATGGGCTGATCTAAGCACTCGTCACCACATGAAGTCCTCGCCTCAAGGCTCGGACTTGATGTGGTGACTTGTGCTGAGATGAAAAAAATGAAATGAATCGGGCTTTAAGCCACCTTTGTGCACATATAGGCTAAACTGGACTAGGAGAACCTCCTGAGGATGGTGAGATGATTGAGATGACACTGTCCTCCAAACACAGGATTCGAAATTCGAGCCCTGGCGGTCTGAGGCCGAGCACGCTACCTCTCGGTCACGGAGGCTCCCCACAATACTGACTTTCACACGTGGATGGGGAAGAAACATTTTTGTTTCTTTCAAACCGCCGAGACTGGGAACCGAACCCCGAACTCTGGCGTGAAAGGCAGCGGTACTAACCACTACCCTAGGGCCCCCGCCCTTGTGCTGAGATGAGCCCATCTCGCCTTCCCAACGATGCCCTATGCATATAATACTAGCATAGGCAGACTTAGTTGCTTCCACACTAAGAGAACGAATACCTCTGAAGATCTATTTGAAAAAAGTTAATGAGTGCGACGAAATAAAAAAAAATTGATCTATTTGAAAAAAGTTAATGAGTGCGACGAACTAAAAAAAAATCTAATTGAAAAAAGTTAATGAGTGCGACGAAAAAAACAAGCAAAAAAAATTAGCATGAAAAATCATGTAAAACAGAGAAAAAAACATAGTAGCGTAGTGTTTAAATTCATATATAAGTAATTAATATTCACTTGAGGTGAGTGAATAAAAATAAAATCATATAAATTTATGCTTTAAGGGTTTAGTAAGCGAATTAAATTATCAGTCCGATTGCAAACAAACCAGATGTGATATATCCCTTTATTGTTTTTTATTTTAGAAGGTGTACAACAGACTGACTGTATGTGTATTTATTCACCCAGATGCGAGCATTGTCGTACATAGGCCTACATTCCCTGGCTCAGCGAGGGTGGGTGCAGACATACACGTTTAGATACAATGGATTATTATTATATAGTGAAACAAACAATGACAAATATTATATCAATAATATATACTTGTACTTCCAGTGAAAAATATAATAATAATACATTTCTGTGTTACAATATCGTCACCCTGATATTAAAGAGGCGCATTGTAATACCGTAGATCTGGTAATTTTCGAGTGTTAAAATTTTCGCGAATTTCTGATTTCGGGACTTTTCACGAAGTTTAGAATTCGCGAATGTTAATTTTTTTAGTAGCGCTATATTAACAATAATTTTCGCGAGATTTTTGAATTCGCGAATTTATCCTCCTCGCTAAATTCGCAAAAATTAAAACCTTTCGAATTTTACCAGATGTACAGTATTAAATGGTCGTATCATAAAGGTGGGGTTACCTAATATGACTATGCCCTGCAGCACGAGAAGGGGAGTAGCCATGAAATCAGACCATGTTATTACATGATATATAAATGAAAAACTTAGCAATTGTAGTAATATTCTGTTGTCTAATATGGTTGCTCAAGGGCGGACAAGGTAATAAAGGGGTGGGGGTATGTGTTTTGTGGCTATGTGTGTTTGGAAACTGCACCCATTTTAACTTATTAGATAACTACAGGTCTCCTACAGGTTTAGGAACCTTTCTAGCAATCCGCTATTTATTTTTACTTTATCATCCCTTACAGCGCGGGGAACGACTTTAGACGTCAGAATCTGACGTCTGTAGATGTCAGATTCTGATGACTAAAGTCGATCCCCGCACTGTAAGAGTAAAAATACCTCTTATTATTTTATCAGTTTTTATTCTATATATATATAAGTAGTTAAATCTTTTCGAGGGACGGCATATATTTATAGCCGCCGTGATTACATTTAAAACATGATTTGGCCGAACCTATATGAAGTAGCAGTGGGATACACATGGAATAATTCCAGAGCGATAAATCTATTCTCATTATCTCAATAATGTTGATAGTAACAAAAAACGCGTCCTCAGACAATAAAATGACAGAGGTCAAGGTTAAATGTGAAATAAATCAAATTATAGTCACGATTATATACCCTGTAAAAAAAAAGTGACTAGGTCTAATCCAATTTGTGGGATATTTTTTCGCAAAATTTTAAATATTTTTCATAATTTAAAACTGGAAATTTTGTTAGAAATTCCAACATAAAAATAAAATTAAAATATTAGCTGACACTCCACAAGGATAAAGTACTACAATGCTCTGTGAAGGCAGTATCTGCAAAGTAAGAACATACTGCCTTTTGCTTTTGCACGGCAGTTCAGTGAACAAATGAAAACAACCAGCAAACACAAAACGTGCAACAAATATTGTTTCATTATGGGACAGCGTCAGCAAACGGTGGGCAACATTAAATCAATATTGGGTGAATGTCTTTGTGGGCTGGTCATTTTGACCTAGTGCCCTGGTACTTAAATCTTTGTCCCGTGGAGCTTATATTTTAAATTTATTTTATGCTGGAATTTCTAAAGAAATTTTCAGGTGAAAAAGATGAAAATATATTTATATTTTTGAAACAAAATAGTACAAATTGGATTAGACTAGTTTAGTCGAAAAACTCGGTTTTTAGTCATATTTTAACTAAAAAATAAATGTCATTGCTTTTTTTCCATTATATAAACTATATGTTAGTGAGAGACTGCAAACCTCCGCGATCGTGACATTCGTAATCCGGATCCTGGAGCCAGATCATAATCCGGATCCGGATCGTAATCCGGATCATGTGCGAAAGTAAAAATTTAACAATATAAGTCGTTTCATTTAACGAAAATAACAGGCAAATGATTTAAACCATGTTTTTATTAATATAAAATGAACTTTCAACTTGTTGCAACATTCTGTGAAACGCAGTGACGTCACCGGAAACCCTTTTGAATGGTTACTCCCCATACTCCATTGTATTATACTGCTAGGTGGACACATTTCAGGTCAAGCTATCGAGTTTCACAGAAGAAATAAAGGAAAAAATAAATTGCTAAAGCGCACTATTATAAGCTGCTAAACTGGGCCAGGAGAACCTCCTGAGGATGGTGAGATGTTTGAGATGACATTGTCCTCCAGACACAGGATTCAAAATTCGAGCCCTGGCGGTCTGAGGCCGAGCACGCTACCTCTCGGTCACGCAGGCTCCCCACAATACTGACTTTCACACGTGGATGGGCATATTAGCTGCATGTCTGCATGCTATGAAGTGGGCCGAGATATACTGACCTGCAACGACTACCAGCAGTAACTTCTCACTTGAAAAGTAAGCAGTTACTGCTGTTTGCATTTAGACGAATAGTATATAGCACAAAGGTAAATAGCAGTAACTGCTTACTTCCAAGTAAGCAGTTACTGCTGTTTGTCTTTGTATGGCGGAACACTCTAGCTAATTGTCGTCGCGGTCGGCAATATACGCATTAATTAGTGAGTTAATTACCTAATAAGGACTGACTGATAGTGGTCTGTATCTGCAGGGTGATGTTATTAACCATTTCAGCGCGGGGACCGTCTTTAGACGTCAGCTGACGTATAAAGACGCCAGGTTCTGACGTATAAAGACGTCAGATTTTGACGTATAAAAACAATCCCCGCACTGAAAGAATTAAAGTATTTATAATGGCCGTAGACCCATAACATAGGTCAGAGCTGACTAAGACATTTATGATGATTTCAAATTGAAAAAACCCTTTAATCTCCATGGTTTAAACAAAAATAATTCAGCGTTGTAAGGGTCAGCCCTTATCCTGCTAAGTATTTTTTTTTAATTTTCAGTTACTTGAAGTTGTGTCTCGCTACCGCGACCCAAAACTTCAAGTGTGTGAAAATTACTCATATTTGTTTAATTTGAGCAGAGATATTTGCAAATCTTGATGTTTAAACACACATTTCTTTCCCAATAACAGTGATTTGGTCGACTAATAAAACAGATTAAAAACGTGATTAGCAGGACAAGGGTTATCGTGGTAACCAGTGGTAACGTGATGTGACAGACATGAGTGGTGAGTGTGAGTAGGTGAGTGAGTAACACGGTGAGTACATGGTCCACCAGGTGGCCACTCCACCCCCTCCTCCTCCATGTGGTATCTATGGGAACCCTTGTGTTACTATAGTGACCACTGTCTGGTGAAGGAATGATAGTGTCTTTATTTCTGCGATCTTGTCGTGTGCAAACATTCTGAATACAAATATAATTTAAATATCAATAGTTGATTTTAAACTCAAAATAATGTTGGTAATTGTATATCTTTGATCAGACTCGCAGGCTATTGGAGCGTCTACGGAAGGCATGAATCCACGATTATTTACTTCATATTAATAATAAATTGGCATAGGTCCACGATTATTTACGTCACAAAGGGCATAGATCTATCATCCTACGCAGAATCATTGAAAGTTTAAATTAGGTGGTAAATATTTCGCCTACTGGATCACACTAAAAATCTGAGGATTTATTTTATCCTAACCCTTTCAGCGCGAGGACCGTGTGCAGACGTCAGAATCTGACGTAAGCAGACGTTAGATTCTGACGTATAAAAAGGGTCCTCTCACTTAAAGAATCTAAATATGTATAGTGGCCGTAGACCCATGACCAGATAACATAGGTATTCATATGAAGCCCCGGACTAAGACATTTCTGATGATTTCAAATTGAAACAAACGCGTTGGTCTCCATGTTTTAAACAGAAATAGTACAGCGCTGTGAGGGTTGACTTTAAATTGACATTAGAACTGTTGGACCAAGTATGGTATAATTATGCTCCCTATCTCTTTCAACACAAAGTAACGTTTCTAAGTAATATCCTTTAACACTAAGTAACTCATTATCAGTATCATAAACAGTATAGTAGCACAGTTAGACATTATATACAGGTCTCCAGTGTACAGGGACGCCCTTATGTAGTAGGCCTGCATACCGGTCTATTGTGCTGGAGGGGTGGAAATAACATTGCAATTGGTTTCAAATTAAACCAATATGAGTAATTTTCAGCCACGTGAAGTTGTGGATTGCGGTAGCGAGACACAACCTCATATGGCTGAAAATTTAAATAAATACCTTAGTGGGTGAAGGGTTAAATAGAAACCTTAGCGGATGAAGGGTTATACTCGCCGTCAAATTAAAAAAGATCAACCAGGATCGCATGATTTTCGGCGATTTCTCCATCAATTTTGAACAGATTCCTTGGAATTTTGCAAAGGCCATATTCTATTAAAATCCTAACATCGGTAAAAATATAGCAAAATTATATTCAAAAGTTGGACCATTTGCCATGTAATTAAATTTCAATTTACTACATGTCAAAAAGTCTAACTTTTGGAATACGCTAAATAATTTCACGAAATTCCCAGGCCTGTTAGGATTTGAATAGAAAATGGCCTTTACAAAATTTGAAGGAAATTGGTTTAGAATTGACGGAGCAATAGCCGAAAATCATGCGATCCTGTTTGATTATTTTTACTTTGACGTCGAGTATAAATAGATACCTTAGTGGGTGAATGGTTGAATAGATACCTTAGTGGGTGAATGGTTATACATTGTTAAATCAGAAGGGATAATGGATTTATTTGATCAGCAAGTCAACCAACAGTAGACCGCAGAGAGGGGGGGGGGAGGGTATTTGTAGACAGCTATATTTGCACAGCTGAAGAGAATGTAAAAAAACCAGACACTGCCGCGTTTAGTGATTCATATATTGCGAACGTGAAAATACTGGACACAACGAATTCGATTTAAAAAAAATCAGCAATTATTTTAGAATTGTGAATTTTTAATATCTGTCTTTAAATTATTATCCAAAAATCTATAGATTGAATAAACTATGAAAATCAGAATCACCTGAAGTTGTGTCTCGCTACCGCGACCCACAACTTCGAGTGGGGGAATTACTTACATTTGTAAAATCAAAACATCCGCTAATGTAGCTAATATAGTGTTCATTTCTCCTTCAAATTTTCTCATGACAAATAGATAGATAAGCCCCGATAAACCCCGGCTATAGACGTAAAAAGGACTTGTGCTCTGTATGATTAAAGTCTAATTTTCATCCACTTGGGATTGTGAAAATTACAATGACTATGACGATATAGCGCTTGACTCTCTTAAAGTTTTTTTATTTAATTTTTAACCAGTTTGAAGTTGGGGGTCGCGGTATTCAAGTGGGTGGAAATTACTCGTATTTGTTTAATTTTAAACTAAACATTTGTCACATTTGTCAAATCTTGTCCCATTTTATTCCCAATATCAGTGATTTGCTCCGCTAATAAAAAAGATTAAAAACGTCATTAGTGGTGAAAGGGTCAACCCTTACAGCGCGGTGGTTAACTTTAGTCCCCCCAGCGAAAGAGTAAACATTTTATAATGGCGGGAGACATATAATATAGGTGTAAAACCTAATGAATGTGGAGCAATGCTACATAATATTTTCAAAACCAATTGAATCCGTGAGACCCATAACTTAGGTATTAAAGTGACTCAATCAGACTAAAATCATATAAAATCGGTGATTTTTTTACGATTTTAGCCTGATTTAGTCCCTTTAAAATGAAGCGGAAAGAGCTAATTAAGACATTTATGATGAGTTCGAATTGAAGAAAACCCTTTGGTTTCCATGGTTTATATAAAAATATTTCACCGCTTTAAAGGTTAAATACCCAAGAGTAAAAAAATAAAAGATTAAACAGAAGCTCAAAGCTCCCTGATTTGTGAGAATTGTAGAGTCCTCCCTTCAATTAATTGTATTCACATAAATGTGCTAATTTCCTATGCAATAGCAATTTTTAAATTATTAATATAAATGATTTCTATTTCTAAACTAAACATCATATTTGCTCCATTCTAATGTCTGTTTAAAATAGTCTATGTGATATCCTGATTTGACAAATTTTGTCACACAACCTAACATTAGGACAACAGGAATCAAATTTGAAATTATTATAATAACTGAGCATCGACTAAATATATTTTATCAATTGCAGTGATATAAAATTTGGCTCCTATTTGAAACACATAAGTAATTTGTTTAACGGACAGCCATGATGATGGAAAAGATACAGATATCTATATTTATAAAAAAAAGTGATTCCAGTCAGTCCAATTTTTATATAGTTATCTTTTTTTGAGGGGGGGGGGGCTACATTCGTTTGAGTGATTAACTTATTATATCTTTATTTTTGATTCATTTGAAGTTGGCATTGAGAAAGCAATTTCCAGCTTCAAATGAATGAAAATACTTTCAATTTCAAACATATTACATTTTTTTTTTATTTCTGTAAATTAACTCATGTCAAGGAAATTCACTAGACATGGCATGTACAAATTGTGAACTGTACAGTGATTCAATTCATCAGGAGGATTCACTAGACATGACATGTACCATGTGAACTGTACAGTGATTCACTTCATCAGGAGGATTTTCAGATAATAAAATATGGTAAAGTAGATTCCTAAAAAAACAGTAAACTGCATGTGATAAATGACATTCAAGGTATTATGAGAAAAAGTGCATTAAATTTTAGATATATATGTGTGCAAAACCACATGTATAATACATTTCTCAGTTAATACGGATACTGCGCTTTAATATTACTTTTTATCAGTTACTTTTTAAACTTAGAGGATGAACAATTAAAAACAATATTCTACATGTTTTCCAATGTTTTATTAAAAATCCAACAAAAAACTTCACGGATGTATATATTAGAAAAATACTGCAAAAATAATTATATAATTACAGGAGGCAGTAGGCCTATTAACAAAGCCTAGGGAGTTTTTATGTGAAACAAAAATGTTTTTTTTTAAATATAATGATTAAATTAATTCTGACCTGATTATTTAACATATATATATATATACAGATATAACCTGATAACCATGATAAACAAAAAATACTTTAAAAAAAAAATCCAAATAATTTTAAAAGTTTATTATTTTGCTTCACTTAAAGCTGGCATTATTGAGTAATTTCAAGTTGTTCCCAAACATATTGAAAGAACAATTGATTCTGGACCTGAAAATATTACACATTGCTTGATAAAAATGCATTTAACACTTTCACTTGTTTCAAGATGTATATTGAGGCAGTAACACACAATATTAGAAGCGAATGAATATTTCAAACTTGGCACCTAACTGATTTTATATCACAGAAATATATTTAAAGTTTCATAAAGTATCTAATATCACAGTCATGCTTAAACATGTTAAAGAAATAAAATATAAGCCAATAAAGAAACACCACATTCTATTATGCACAGGACTCTTTGATCAGTTCAGATATGGCTCTAATACTAGAGTTACAATTAGTACTTTAACCCTCAACCCTTTGCCTGCTGATCACAATAGTCATTTTCAATCCATTTTTTTGCTGATTTAAAACACTTTTATTGGGAGTGAAATAACTGTTTAAAAATCCAGATTAGTAAATGTTTGGTCCCAAATTGAACAGATATGAGTCATTTTCAACCACTTGCAGTTGTGGATCACGGCAGTGAGACACAACCTCAAGTGGGTGAAAATTTTAATTAGTTAATTTAGTAGGATAAGGGTTAAAGTGCTAAATGAAAGAATATAATTTTTTCGCACTTGAGGTTGTGGCTCGCGAACTTCAAATGGGGAAAAATGCTTACATTTGTTTAATGTAAGATGGAATATTTGCAAATCTTGATGTTTAAACGCTCATTTATTTTCAATATGTGATTTCATTGCTAACAGATTAATTAACCCTTTCAGGCCTGAATTTACCATTGTCATCTTCATCCACTACAAGCCGTCGCAATTCTCGACTTGTAATGGATGAAGATGATATGATGTGGTTAACAAATTAAAGAAAATTACCATGTATTGGTAAACCATTTTCATGGAAATATTCATTCTGAAATCCCTAGTTATAGGGAAATTGAGTTTGTTTTCAGGGATGTAAAATGATACTTTAATGCATCGTGAGGGCTGAAAGGGTTAAAAATGAACATAGTCGCGCTTAGCGTTGTAACATGTGTAAGAGTTAACAAACATAAAACAAAAATAAAACATGGCGAGGCATGAATTAAAGCAGCAATTTACACTCACAATAAATAAAAATGTGACAAAAATTCAATTTTTTTTCAAAAATTACAAATTTTCACATTTCCATTCATTATGAATGTAAATTACTAATAAAATTGCAATTCACTTCTCACTGAAGAATAAAAATGACTCAATTATCTGATAAATAAAAATCACTCAATTATAAGGAGGTTTTGATCTTCCATAATTTGAGATATTGCCATGGGTATTTATTTTTTCTAAATTAGGACATCTCCATTCACTATGAGGTAAAAATTGCGGCAGCAATTTACATCTTAAGGTGAATAAAAATGAGCTTACACAGCTGAGAGAGAGTTGAACCTTTAACCACTGGTCCCGATTATACTCATTTTTTTTCATTTTATATTACTACATTAAGTATCAGTTTTGAACATGTGAAAAATAAAATGCGACATCAATTAACAATTTTCAAAATCGTTGACTTCCATTTTGTCAAATCTGAATAATTTCCACTCTCTTGAAGTTGTGGATCGCGTTAGCGGGACACAACTTCAAGTGGGTGAAAATTTGAACAAGCAATTTTGTGGGTAGAGGGGTTAAGCTGATTTTTTATACAAAGATATATAATGTGCCAGAGTTTCATTATGTCTAAACATACATATCACAGTCATGCTTCTGAGAATACAAGCTAAAAACAGCCTTTACACTCCAGTATAGACACATTAACCATTTGATGTATAGTTGCGGCTTCAACAAAATATCTTTCAGTTTGTCAGTACTTAACTCTTACAGTGCGGGGATCGACTTTAGGCTTCAGAATCTGACGACTACAGACGTCAGATTCTGACGACTAAAGTCGTTCCCCGCACTGTAAGAGTATAAATATTTCTAATGATCACAGACCCACAACCATGATAACATAGGTATTCAAATGAAGCAGAAAGAGCTGACTAAGACATTTCTGCTGATTTCAAATTGAAAAAAACCTTTTAATTGCGATGTTTTTTACAAATTAATTCAGCGCTTTAAGGGTTAAAGACTAAATCGGATTATACCCATAACCCTTCAATTCCAAGTAAAAATAGGATTAAATCAGATAGTAACCCTTTGAATACAGGGATCGACTTTTGACGTCAGATTCCAATGTCAAAAGTTGATCGCCGCACTGAAAGATTTAAATATTTATACTTGTCATAGCCCTATAGGCCAAATAAAGCTTTAACCCTTTTCCTGCTAAGTTATTCTATTTAAGTTTCCAGCCACTTGAAGTTGTGTCTCACTACCGCGACCCACAAAGCAGGGCTTATGCCAACTCCAAGAAATAAAAAATAAGACCTTTTTAAGACTTTTTTAAAGACTCCAAAACCTAAAATTAATACCAGTTCCACATATATCGCCTCACTCGGAGAACCGAAGAATGGGGAAATAATTCAATGAATGTGAAATATTTACTTATCTCATTTAAAAAATTGGGAAAAATGAAAAAAATAGGACCCTTTTAAAACCCAACTTCCATTTTTAAAGACTTCTAAAGGCCTAATTTTTCAAAAACAAATTTAAAGAGTTTTAAAGACTTTTAAAGACCCGCGGCCACCCTGCAAAGGTTTCAAGTGGCTGGAAAATTACCCATATTGGTTCAATTTGTCCCCGGTATACACAAATATTTGCAAATCTTGATGTTTAAACACACATTTCATTGACAATAACAGTGAATTGTTGAAAATAAGACGGTCTAAAAACATCAGCAGGTTCTACAGTGTGAAAAGCTAGTAATCGAGACATTTATAATGTTTTAAAGTGAATACCTTTTACATTAAATATTAATTAGGAGTCAATCAATGATTTTAATCAATGTTTTTTTAGTCTTCTCAGCTCATTAGGTTTAATATAGTACGTGGTTCAAATTAAGACACTAGTAGCGGTATTTTCAAATTAAGACACTGATACCCGGTACACTAATAAATTTTGAGTGTCACATACTGATATTTTGGCAATAATTTATATCTTTCCATAATTTTGATGTAGAAAATTTTGGTTTTAGTAAACACCTCTTGCATTCTACAAATGCACCCTTAAATTGCCAATCACATTTATTGCCATTTTCACACTTTTTGTTTGGCATTAAACAATAAACTTTGCATTAAATTATCTAGATTAGCAGCCAATTTAGGAAATTTAATGCAAATTATATTGTTTGGCCAATGGCATATGTTTTGATGCAAATTGAAGATATCATATGTAAGTCTTCAATTATTTTTCACCCATTTAAGCTAATTATGTGTCATGGTAGGAAGACACAAGTTCCAAGTGTGGATTTTTTTCAATTCTATAACTGAGGGCTTTAAGATAAAAATAATGTCACTATTCATTCATCAAGTACTCATTAGTACTCATGCTAATTATATTATCTGCTTTCCAGAATATGATTCACATCATTACCTGATTACCTGCTTTCATATCAAGCGTAATGCATTGATGTGGTTGACAGTTCACCAATCAGTACCTCTGGTATATTTTATTATGCATTTAAATTTTGAAAAATAACTATTATAGATAAGAGTAACAGGATCTACAATATTTACACTAAAAACATTTAAAAAAATTGTAAACATAGATATTCTACTGACACTATTGTTTCTGGTACAGCATGTACAATGTCTGATTTTATGATAACATAAATCATTCATCACATCTACATGTATATTTGGATTGTTTGAAATATTAAAGTGCAAAGTTCTGCAACTTTAATGTATTGTGGGTATCGATTTATTAAATTCCTAAGGAAAATATATACCATAACTTTAAAATAATTTTTACTAACTAGAGATACATTTATAACTCTTTCCAAATAAAAGTCACACATGTTAGGTGAAATTCATGTCGCTGTCAATACATGTCAGTTTTTGTAATTAGTATGGTCTGGTTGGCTCTGTTTCTAGATGTAGTTTGCCGCCGCTGAGCTTAGACAGTGTAGATTCACACGGTGACATAATGTCTACATTGTCCTTATATCTCTTGTGGACCTCCTTCAGAATCGTCTCGTCTAGCTTCATGTGCTTGATTTCAGCACATATTTCATCATATTCTACGAGCTCCATCATCAACATGCATATATTTGTCACTACCTCACTATTGTCCTTATGTTGTTTGTAAGCGTTTACTATAATTGGTAGCCCTTGAATTTCCTCACTGCTTCCGACCCTCGGGTTTGCCAAAACTCGATATGCACATTCTTCCTCTGGCTCCACAATAGCCGCCAAAACTGTGCATGCATTTTTCACTACTTTAGGTTGATCAATGTGAAATTGCATGGCATCAAGGATAATACCAACACAATCACTTCTATTTAACACATCCAAATTTTCATCTTCTGTGGACAAAGAAAGAAGGGCTGCAAAAGCGTGCTGCACGAGTTCTGCACATCGTGGATGAGCTTCAAGGACCTTTAACACATCTTTTACGGCCTTGTATTCAGTGGCAAGGCGAGTATTATCATCAGTGACAGTGAGGCTCCACAAAGCGTTACAACACACGATGAGTAAATCAGAGTCGTCGGGGAATGTCTGCATCGCATTGAGCACATCCTGTATACATCCCATACCACCCATGATGTCCGATGCCTTGTTGTCCGCAGCGAGACCCACCAATAACAAGGCCACAGATTGCTGCACAGAAGATGAATCTAGATGACTTCTCATCACTAGAGGCAGCACTGATAGTATTTCTGAGCTGTATAATATGTCATCGCTCGTCGCAGAAATCAGGAGGTTGCTTATCACCTTACAGCCCGTCTCCTGCATATCAGCCTGACCAATGTATTCCCTCATCGCCTTCACGATCACCCGCTTACTCGTAGGGTCCATATGCATAGCTTCACCGTCTGCTTTTCCCAGTTCTATCAGTTGAAGTAGAGCTTGTCTCACACATGATTCATTGTTCATGTATGTCAGTATATAATCTATAACAGGCTGACTTCCCCCGTTCTTTGGCACCGGCCTCTGAGCAGCCAGAGTCTGCTGCTGATGTTTTTTCTTCACCAGGAGAGAGTTATTGAGATCTAAACAATCCTTCACATAAGGGAAATCAGCCAATTCAATAGCGGTAGGGCGTTCTTTGTAGTTGCGATTCAACATCACTCGTAGAACGTCTACCATATCACTTGAATAATTTAGTGCCACTTGTTCAAATACTTCCTCCAGAGCTTCATCGTTATGCTTAATTTCCAGTAGTTTACCGGCAATAAAGTCAGCATCCCAGCTACTGCATGTCGCCATCTCCGCCATGATGCAACCGGCTGACCAAACATCACTTCTTTCATCATACTCTTTGTCCAATGCTTCAGGCGCCATCCAGTTCATAGAACCAAATGTTGTTCGTGACTTTGTTCTAACATCAGCCATCACAGTCGGAACACCAAAATCACCAATGCATAGACAACCTTCATCATGCAGTCGGAAAATATTACTAGGTTTTAAATCCCTATGAATTATTTTCTTCTGGTGAAAAAACATCATTGATTCTAAAATCTGTCCCATCCCTTTTTTCAATTCTTCTTCTTCCACATTTTTTTCAATTCGACGATGTTCTTCCACCATTTCACTCAAACTACCGCCTGTGTAGTAAGACATAATAATACACAAGTTCATAGCAGAGATTTCTGCGTCCCATGTGACGAAGAATTCTTTATAGGTGCAAATGTAAGGGTGCTGTAGTGTAGCCAGCACCAGTGATTCTCGGTAAGCTTTGTTGGCTTCACTCTCGTCGCAGCATTCAATCCGCTTCATAACAAACCTCCCTTTCGTTGACACATGCTCCACTAGAAACACTTCGCCTTGGGAACCTTTCCCGAGCTTGCTCAATATATTATAGTTATCCATTCTTTACTTTATAATGTTTTTTAAAACAATATCTGCAGATATATTTGCAGGTTTTTAGCGATGCTGACGCGAATCCGGCATGAGTCTGCTGGCACTGTTGACAGTGTTGATCGACCTTGGCCTTGGTTTCCCATGACGACTGTCACGGCTGGTATGGGGCGCTAGAGGGGACACAATCAAATCTACACCGCTCACTGCCGATTTACAATTATTTTATTGGCTGCTTCTGAGACTAACTGTTAGTTCTACTCAATAGGCTTATTAAGAATATACCTATTGGGCCCACTTTTTTGTAGTATTTCAATAAATAAAATCACTTGATAAATTAAATATGATATGGTGACAGAAAAAGACTTTGTGTATGTTGTGCAGGTTTTCAGTAGGGGAGAGTGAGGGAAGCTCATTACATTACATTTGCCATAGCCACTCTTTATGTCATTTATCTACTATGTGCGGTAACGATCTTTGACACATATATCCTAATCATTTGACCATTTACATGGTATACCTGTTGACACTTTACTGGTGGTACATACTTGTTATTTGCAGGCGACCTTGTAGGCCTACTCTAGTAACAGAATTATGGATTTGTATATAATTTCAGGTTTATAGGTTTAGCTATTTTATCTTAGGTTTTGGTGCAGGAGATAGACAGACCCCTATCGTCATATCTTAGCAATGCAATTTTATTTTATTTTGCGTGGTTATCATTTACATTTTCGAACTATCCAGTGTTTTATTATGGCAATGCCACTTGACACAATTTAAATTTTGTATGCTATACCATAGGCCTATTTCCATGTGATTTTACCGAACTAACTTTTTGTATAGGCTACATGTACATATATCACTATAACAAAAACGTCTGTAATGACTTTTAATTTATTATGTCAATAAAATATCGGTCTGTCTGCCTTAATATGATATTTTTCTTATATTCACCTACTGTAAAAATAGACGATTCTCATATTTACCTATATCCGATAATTATAATTTTACATTACCCAAGTCTAGATTATGCCCCCTATTATAAACCTTAATTATTAACAGTATTACAAAGCAAAGCATTGTAGGCATACTGTGCTATTTGATATGTGAGAAAAACCCCCATAAAATTGGTAGACGATAGCTTTTCTTACGATTATGACGCAAGTAAGTAAGATTTCAAGGGGGTGGATGCATTGGTTTCAAGTCCACTTATAAATACTAAATAATTAAAACACCAGCTCTATATGATCAGTCCTAACGAGAGATATCGACCTTTCACCTCACCCTATCCTACACATAGCGCACACTGTGACAAAGACGTCAATTATGTTTGTT
This sequence comes from Flabesymbios commensalis, assembly GCA_964017125.1. Taxonomy (NCBI): domain Eukaryota; kingdom Metazoa; phylum Annelida; class Polychaeta; order Terebellida; family Flabelligeridae; genus Flabesymbios; species Flabesymbios commensalis. Next base: position 237,529 of record OZ024904.1, on the reverse strand, counting down.
TTGTTCTTAGTCGTGTGTGATTTAGGCACAGTATTCATGGCACACGTTCGATCGTTATGCCGCGCCTGGTGCCCTTGACAGGACAAACAAGACTGGCGATGTGGTCTGCAGACTAACATTAGAATGACAGGTGCTGGGCATATGAGCATAATGTAGGCATATACCTGGAAATATACAGTGTTAACGCTAAAATATTTGTGTATAAACCATGGAGACCAAAGGGTTTTTCAATTTGAAATCATCGGATATGTTTTAATAAATCTTCCCGCTTCGTTTGAATACCTATGTTATGGGTCTAGGGCCATTATAAATATTTTAATTCTTTCAGTGCAGGACCGTCTTTAGACGTCATAATCTGACGTCTATAGACGTAACCGTGCTGACAGGGTTAAGACCTAGGCTCTATAGGTGACATGTATAGAACAAAATTGGAGAATTATTTATATAATAATAGTGTTTGACATTGTTTCGTCTAAAACATATCTCCAATAATCAAAAGTAAGACACTACAGTAAGATGTATGAGAAAAGCAAGAATTTACACCCCCTCATTTCAAGGTGACAGGCTGTATATCAACGCAATATGGTAGTTAAATTTGTGAGTGCGTACGTGCCATACTAGGTGAAAATATAAGAGCCTAACAAACAGAGATTTAGAGTACAACCGGGAGCATCAAACCTACAAGTACTAGTCAACAAAATCTGTTTGCTCATCCAAACCTCTTGACTTACAAAGTATTTTTATTAACTATTTAACACCTTCAGCGCGGGACCGACATTATATAGACGTCAGAATCTGACGTTTATTGACGACAGATTCTGACGTCTACCGTTTTTGTACGTCAGAATCTGACGTCTATAGACGTCAGATTCTGTATAAATTTGCCCCTCCGCACTAAAGTAAACCAAAAAATAATGTGAGTACACCCACAACATAGGTATTCAAATGAATCGGTAAGAGCTAGCTAAGATATTTATGATGATTTTTAATTGAAAAAAACCCATTTGGTCTCCATGTTTTATATACAAATATTTCAGTGATGTAAGAGTTAGGCACAATTATATGCACATTTTGAATTTTTCTTGAATAAAAATGATATACCGATCAACATGATCAAACACAAGACATATGTATAACATTCGTACAACGTCGGCCGTACGTCTCCGACATTGGACCAACAATATTGTACAAATGTTATACAAATGTGCTATGTAAATTTCCTGGGTAAATCTATCACAATTAGGATAGTCTGCCTTTTATTTGAAATCATTCTGACACCAGAGATAATATGTGAGAAAGGTGGATCTGAGCGACACCTATGTGTGGAGAATGATTTGAGATATTAGAGGCTACCATTCAATTTTCATGGGAGGGGCTGGATTTTTTTGTCGCGAACAAATTATTTATTTCAACCCGTCTTGGCGGCTCGCTAAAAATTTCAATTTTATTCGCATGTTTATATAGAACAGTTGTTAACGTTAATTATTTATTTCACGCAATGTCTGCATCCCGAAATTATTTAATAAAAAAAAACTACAGCCCCCCCCCTGGAAATTAAACGGTGGCCCCCTTATACATGGTTCTCAAGTGAATAAAAATGAGAGCAAACAGTTGGGGGTCAGGGTTAAGTAAACACGTCACCATTCTCAAAAATGCAATAAAAATACACATATTTTAAATATTACTCTTTCACTCAAAAAGTAAGTTGACCTGCAAGAGACACAATAATGCGTCATCTGTCATTGTTTTGAAAAATAATTCAATGGCAAATCAGGGGCGGATTTAGAATTAAAAAAGGGGGTTCGTCTTCTCAGCTAATATGGGAACCTTACTTTAACTTGAGGCACTTCCCTGGTAAATTTAGAGTGTTAAATAGCGATATTTTTGAAATATGTTGAGGTAATTTAGCATTGACCCGCCCCCCTCTGGATCAACCCCTGGGAAATGCTACAACCGATTGAAATCAGTACGTTTGTAACTTCAATTTGATACATATCACACTAGCTTGGGTATTTCGTAAAATTAGTTTTACTGACTATGAGGTTTCAGCTTTGACTTTTAAGATCTGCAAATTGAAGCTACTCCTTCCTAGAGTAGTCCGTAATAACAGACCCTGTGTGCAATACAGAGCGATCAGTGGAAGCGTCATTTCGGACTATCTTAGAGCGAATCATATATTCAAAGGTGAAGATTTGCCCCTTTTATTGGATATGAAGATCTATGTTGTTTGCATTATTGTAGGCTACCGTTGGCTTTTAACATATTGTCATTAAGTAGCAGACCAGGAAGTAAAAAATATACTATCTGTGTAGGCCTACGTCAAAAAGATTATATCATAATCTTGGTTTGCAAATGTAACTTTATATGGATCAAATACTATATTGTCCAGGTCTTGTCAATTATATTAAACTGTACCTCTACAAGGCGAATTGTTGTCATTCAAAAAGCCGTCCTTTGAATTATGTTTGCCCAAACATAGGAATAATGTCTTAATGTGGGGATTTAGGTCTCGGTGTTTATAGGTGTTTCATGGGCCGTCGCAAAAGTTCGCAGTGTTCCAAAATACGAAAACAGCTGGTATTGGATTTTACCACCCTCCCACCCCCCTAATACGAAAGGACGGGGCATGAGATATTTGGTAGCTAACACATTCCTTTTCTGATACAAAATTGGAAACCTTAATACATATCACTGGCTGATGTTTTCATAAATTTACAATGAAAAAAATTGCCACAAAACACAAAAAAAGGCACATAAAAATCGCAAAAAACGACACTACGGAAGGGGCAGTCAACCACACACCTGCCAATACAAACAGTGTTCCTATTTTTGAACACTGGGAACCTTTGCAACGGCCCTTAGGGCAACCGTTTTTAATGAAGTTGTTCATTTAGTATGACACTGGTCATCAGAACACACGACTTTAAATTACGACAGCGAGGTCGACGGATGGTTCTGATGCTAACGTAGGTGTTGGCAGTTGACGAACCACCGTGTCTGACTTTTATTAGTATGTGGTTCGGTAGCGCGACGGCTTTACGACCTGACGCCAGCCGATGGTTTTTAGACCAATCGTAATAATTTTATATAGGGATGTATAAGTTAAAAGCATGACAATTATTATAGCTTGCATATTTTGATTATAAAAATATTCTATTAATTTTATTTTATAGGCTTCTACGCTTTGCAGAGTGTGGTTTTTGCTACTATTTATAATAATATGTAGTTATTTTATCTCTGGTTTTGGCGCGGGAAACTCATATTATTATGTATATTATTTTTTTTATACTTTTATGTTTATACTTTTTGTACATAGATGAATAAAAATATAGTTGCTGCCTAGCTTGCAGAGGCTTCTATAAGCCTGTTCTAGCGCAGCACGACCAATGTTGTATATAATATTTTAATGATATAATGTGTATATTTTTTGTATCTGTTTTTAAATATATATATGTATTGGTCAAAAGCTGAATAAAATACAGCGCTGAAATGGTTTTGTATTAACCATCGAGACCAAAGTTTTTTCAATTTAAAATCATCATGCATGTCTTAGTTAGCTCTTTCTTCTTCCTTTGAATACATATGTGATGGGTCTACAGCCATTAGAATTTTTTCCAGTGCGGGGATCGACTTTGAACGCCACGTCGTAACGTCGATACCCGCCCTGAAAAGGTTGATGTAATTGACTCTAAGTCATGTAGCTGCGTCTGGGATTAAAATAAAAAATGATCTGGTTGATAATAATCTTGTCAGATTAGCATGCACACTATACCGAGGCTGTGCATTATGTATCATATCAGGTAGGGCTACATGGAATGAGACATCGGATATAATCCAACTAGAATTACCCTAATCCGCGAGCAACCACACCCAATCTCAACTCGATCAATTGATCCACCCTTCACTCCTGGTCCCGTATTCTCGCACAAGTTACGAAATATAGAGTAGGCTTCTGATTGGTCGAAGGCTACTATATACCGTAACTGGTACCGAGAATATGGGCCTTTCCCAAACCTGGGGACCCTGGTGCAGTGGTTTCCCCCCACCCTAATGCCTGTCACGTCACCATTGTGTTTGTTCCACGCTCTGATTCAATATTGTGGGGAGCCTCTGTGACCGAGAGGTAGCGAGCTCTGCTTCAGACCGCCAAGGTTCGAATTTCGTATCTGTATCTGGAGGGCAGCGTCATCTAATTCTTGTCACCATCCTCAGGAGGTTTACCTAGCCAAGTTTAGCTTACATTCATTCAATCATCCATTCATGTTCCACGCTCCGGTATCCAGGTTTCTAATAACCGCCAAAAATTCAAATCCTGTGTTCGCAGTGCCATCTCACCATTCTCTTGAGGAGGTCCTCCTAGTTCAGTTTAGCCCGTATGTACACAAATGTGGTCTAAACCCCTTTCATTTGTCTTTATTTTTGTCCTACTTACGCCATACCACCCTAACAATAATTTTGCTGACAAATATTTGTTTGTTTTTCAGTTAAAAACTATATTTTTCCCTCTGATACTAGTGCGCCTTATATGAGCTTATACCGGTATATGTAGGCCTAGGCGCGATAGCTGTTATATCCCATAACAGCTATAACGTCTAGGCCTACGGTTTATTGGAATCATTCTCAAGGCATATCACAAGCGATTTTTGTTGATGTGCGATATGGAAAAATACAGCACTCGTTCAATGAATAAGGAGTGAGACTTTAGGCGAACAACTCATTCATTAGAAATGTACTGTATTATTTTCCACACAACACTAGAGAGAAGCAAAGTTTGTTTGGCTGATACCGATATACGTCCCATAGTGAAAAAGCACAGCACAGAGTGTGATATAGGCTGATACCGATGTCATTCAAAAAGCCGTCCTTTGAATTATGTTTGCCCAAACATAGGAATAATGTCTTAATGTGGGGATTTAGGTCTCGGTGTTTATAGGTGTTTCATGGGCCGTCGCAAAAGTTCGCAGTGTTCCAAAATACGAAAACAGCTGGTATTGGATTTTACCACCCTCCCACCCCCCTAATACGAAAGGACGGGGCATGAGATATTTGGTAGCTAACACATTCCTTTTCTGATACAAAATTGGAAACCTTAATACATATCACTGGCTGATGTTTTCATAAATTTACAATGAAAAAAATTGCCACAAAACACAAAAAAAGGCACATAAAAATCGCAAAAAACGACACTACGGAAGGGGCAGTCTTGAGGAGGTCCTCCTAGTTCAGTTTAGCCCGTATGTACACAAATGTGGTCTAAACCCCTTTCATTTGTCTTTATTTTTGTCCTACTTACGCCATACCACCCTAACAATAATTTTGCTGACAAATATTTGTTTGTTTTTCAGTTAAAAACTATATTTTTCCCTCTGATACTAGTGCGCCTTATATGAGCTTATACCGGTATATGTAGGCCTAGGCGCGATAGCTGTTATATCCCATAACAGCTATAACGTCTAGGCCTACGGTTTATTGGAATCATTCTCAAGGCATATCACAAGCGATTTTTGTTGATGTGCGATATGGAAAAATACAGCACTCGTTCAATGAATAAGGAGTGAGACTTTAGGCGAACAACTTATTCATTAGAAATGTACTGTATTATTTTCCACACAACACGAGAGAGAAGCAAAGTTTGTTTGGCTGATACCGATATACGTCCCATAGTGAAAAAGCACAGCACAGAGTGTGATATAGGCTGATACCGATGTCATTCAAAAATGAATAAGGAGTGAGACTTTAGGCGAACAACTTATTCATTAGAAATGTACTGTATTATTTTCCACACAACACGAGAGAGAAGCAAAGTTTGTTTGGCTGATACCGATATACGTCCCAGAGTGAAAAAGCACAGCACAGAGTGTGATATAGGCTGATACCGATATACGTCTCATAGTGAAAACCACAGCACAAAGTGTGATATAGGTTGATACACATATGCGTCCCATAGTGAAAACCACAGCACAGAGTGTGATATGGGCTGATACTGATATACGTCTCATAGTGAAAACCACAGCACAAAGTGTGATATAGGTTGATACACATATACGTCCCATAGTGAAAACCACAGCAAAGAGTGTGAAATGGGCTGATACCGATATACGTCTCATAGTCATGATAGTGAAAACCACTGTGCTGATTGTGATATAGGCTGATATACGTGTCACAATTTTTCACTTTGCACAGCATTTTTTAACCTTATTAGAACTGGTAGGTTTACATAGTGTTAATAAAAAAACACGAATTTTGCACTTTATCTGTGACATAATTTAATTATCCAGCATGCACGAGTCTGATCAGACAATTTCTCAGTCAATCAATTAAAAGCGGATCAAATATGAGTAATATTTAGTTACCTGGCCTGGGGCTCCTCTAGAAGTATCCAATATATTAAGTGCACGTAGTAACGTTAGTGTTGGGGCGACTGGATGGCTGGGGCAGTAGGAGCAGCCGGCCAGATGCTGACCAGTAAAAAACTATGCTCAGATGTGGTGTCCGAAAACTACACACACCCCGACCATTTGTGACCAGTATCTGGTCAGAGACAGTGTGATGTGGGGTGCGATCACCGAGTACTGGGTAGGGGGGGGGGGGGGGTGTACTCAGAGAGTGGGGGTCAACATACCGGCGGGGTATACACGACAACATGCAGGCCATGGCATACTAACTGACTAAGGCAACACTGAATAATAATATGTGTTTCTTTACATGTCAATCCATGTCAGGGGCGGATCCAGGATCTGAAGAAAGGAGTGGACTAGCACAATTTTTGTGCATATTTAGGCCAATTTATGGGTCTTTTTTACGAATTTGGCAAAAAATAGGGAGGGCCAGGTCCTCCCCCTAAATCTGCCCTAGACGTCAGATTCTGACGTCTAAAGTCGATCCTTGCGCCGAAAAAGTAAACTATTTAAATTGACCGTAGACCTATGACCTGATAACATAGGTTTTCAAATGAAGCGGAAAGAGTAAACTAAGACAATTATGATGATTTTAAATTGAAAAAAACCCTTTGGTCTCCATGGTTTATATAACACTATTTCAGCGCTTTAAGAGTTAAAGCGGCATTCGTCCTGGCCCAGAACTCCCTCTTGTTGACCTGACCTATTTACGTATCAAGCCGGCCAATCACGAAGGACGGGGCAGCGTTGGCCTTTTTTCAGATCAGTGTTCAGGCTACAAAAAACGTTCACCAAATGTTGTTTAATTGTTGGGCTACCACATACACATATCAATCATTAACACTGCGCTCTGAATTTGTTGAAGAGCAGAATATGTAAATATATTGAAATTAAATGGAATATAAGAATTTTGAATGTGTTGTACCTTGGGCCTGAGGCCTTGAATTACGTAATAAGCTACATACTTACTTACTATGGAGGGAGCATAGAGTCAGTATATGTCTGGAGGTCATAACGATCAGGGAGCATACCTTTAGTACCGTGACCATACAGAGAGTAAGAGGATGATAGGGGTGGGGGGGGGGGTGGTGAGAGATAGCCGAGTCGTCCTCTCCAGGGCCGTGGATTGATGTATTTACTTTACCCAAAAAATCAACATGGCGGTGAATGAGAGCGATCTCGACCCCAAGGTCCGACAAATGTCCATAACTTTTTAATGACTGTGCGACCTCTGAGCTGAGCATGCGGACATGGAACTGAAATGTTACTGGCTCTAAAAAAACTATTTTCGACCTGATTATTCAAGGACAAGTCTTAAATATGACCGTCCATTGATCCCACGATTTTGTACGGGGTCAACCTGTGGCTTCAACCACTAGGGCTAGGTGAGAGGGGGAGGGTGCGAAGGGGGGGGGGGGGAGTGTAGTAACACCTGTTCAGTCGATTCAGAAAACATGAGACCTTGACCCAAAGTTGTTTAATTGTTGGGCCAGCGTCGCAGATGTTGGCCCAACATTCAAACAGCATTGGTTTAGCGCATCGTGTTTTCAGTGAGATCTCCTCTAAATAAACAGCTCTGTTTCGATGTAGGCCTACCACTACCCTCATTGATGTCAGTCCAACATTGAGACAACACTTAAAAATACCCAGCAATATAATGTATAGCAAGTTACATGTAAAAAAATGTTAATGCCATCCAGTTAGGTTATTGATGTTAAAAAATGAAGTGTTAAGCCCATCTGAGTTTGTACTGTAATATTACATCACGGTAGGCCTATATACATGATATATGTTTACCAGTATGGTAGGCCCCTATAAGATATGATCACATGGCATATTATTTACTAATATTGATAGAATAAACGCCGGCGGCGGAATTAGGCATCAGCCTCTAATCATCCATGAGAAGGACAATCATTTGAAAAAACCTCTAACTTCGTTGACTGACTGATGTTTAAAGTCGATCCCCGCACTGAAAGAATAACCATATTTATAATCATGATAATGGCCGTAGAACCATAACATAGGTATTCAAATTAAGCGGAAAGAGATAACTAAGAAATTTATAATGATTTCAAATTGAAAAAACCCTTTGGTCTCCATGGTTTATACAAAATTATTTGAGCGCTTTCAGGTGCAATGCTGCACGCTGCGACGTCTGCGACACTGACCCAATTACCTCAGTACACCATTAGCCCCTGGCGTGTGCTGGGGCGGTGTGCGTGTGCTGTGGCACTCAGGGAATGTCACGGTGACCATAACAATACGTCGTGTTGACATCAATAAGCTAACACGGATCACCATTGGAGTAGGCCTACAGCACTGAGGTCTACTGTATCAGTATATAATATATTAAGGCTAATAATATATAGGTCTTGTCTATGTGACTGAGTGAATATTGCTTTACGTTGCTTTCTGCCCAATCTTGGCAATATTGCGACAGAAGGAAACTCGAAGTTGGGGCTATGCCCTACTCTTTTTGAATTACTTTAAGGGCTCTTAATTCGTAGTGCACACTACCACAGACAGCACTGTACTCTCCAGGCCTTTCAACAGTTTGGAGCACTTTATATGCACAACCCGATGACAAACGACAAACATCCGACCCGACCCGGATTCGAACACAACTGAGCCATCGGGGCCGGCTTTAGCCATAGCCCCAAGGTGGCTGAAACATAACTTGAAATTGACGGTGTATGTGTTCACGGCTGTTTGCGAGTGATATTGTGTCTTAAATTCATAAAGGCATGTATTTTGGGTGAAAACCTATTTTTATGTAGTTTACAGCTCGAAGGGTTAGGCCTAGCCTACAGCAAACCCACGCACACACACATGTGTACATAGGTCCTACTAGTATACATATAT